>KV010635.1:618054-630323 GCA_001598015.1 Dorcoceras hygrometricum | reverse complement strand
ATATTATACAGAAGTATAATAATAAACGATAGAAATTTGTAAATCATATCACGTTATTATAATTAGGTGTCAATGACTCCTTTTATATAATAACATGATATTATACAATGAAATATATAAAAAACAATCGAGTGATCGTGCTGATAACGTGTTATAAATTTAAAGAAACATTAATAAACTAAATGAAATAATTACCTCGATAATAACCTTGATTACTCCTTAATTGCTTCAAAAGAAGTCTTGATTTTATGTTAATAGGAAATTATTATTTCTCTATAATTTCCTTAATTTAGAGAGAAGAGAATTGAGAGAAAACTTGTATATTTTTGTGTGTTTTTACAATGAAGATTACAAGCCTATTTATAGGCAAATGAAATGATTAAAATAATATAAAGTCCTAATCACTTCTCCTAAATTTGACAATTTTGTAGACACCCAAATTTGACAATTTGTAGACATCCAAATTTGACAAAATAATTTGATTTCATAATAATAATCATTTTTTTCTTCTTGAAAAAACGACGGAATCACAACTTTAATCTTTATATATATTCCCCTGTCAGAAAATTCTTCACGACCTTCGTGCACCAACTTCTTGTTTCATCGTTCGGTTATCTGTTGACTGGAAGAGGGAGGAGGAAAAATTTGTCAGGCAGATCAATACAAGAAAAACAAGACGAATAAGCTGATAAAGAGAGGAGAGGGGCGATCGGAAATTACGATTATGGTGAAGATCACGGCTTTGATGGTACTGAAATGCAGCCCGGAGGGTTCAGATCCGGTTATATTGTCCAACGCGTCGGATCTAGGAAGTTTCGGGTTTTTCCAACGCCCCAGCGTTAGGGAATTCATCGTGTTCGTCGGTCGGACTGTTGCTAAGCGCACCCCACCTGGACAGCGCCAGTCCGTGCAGCATGAAGGTTTTTTTTTTTTATTCTTTTGACTTCTTGGAGTGAATATATGGAAACCATTTTCCTATGATTTACCTCTGAATTGTGTTTTTCTTTCAAAAAAAGTTCATTGATTTATTTATGCGGAGTTCGATACTTTTACTTGGAGATTGGCCTAGTGCGTTTCTTGTATGGTTTGGAAAGGTGATTGGCTCATGTAATTTGATTGAAATGTAGCTGGATGAGTTGAATTCATGTTTGGGCCTCAAACTGGAAGGGATAATTAATTATGACAGAATTGCTCCTCTCTTTAATATATGCTCATGTGTGATAGTTACAAAGCTGGAAATTGGCTAGAAGCTGATATTTTCTTTTGATTCCAATTCACAATAGAATACAAGGTTCATTCCTACAATAGAAATGGCTTGATTGCATTGGGGTTCATGGATGACCACTATCCTGTCCGAAGTGCATTTTCTTTGCTCAATCAGGTATTGACATTCAGCTGGTGTCGACCATATACAGTAATGTTTTGTGAATTTCATGAATGCGGTGTTTTTTTTTTTTTTTTTTTTTACAAAATTCAGTTTACAGATGATATCATACTTAACTACCTGTCAGGTCTTGGATGAGTACTTAAAGAACTTCGGGGACTCTTGGAAAACGGTGCAGTCTGATAATACCCAACCATGGCCTTATCTGAATGAGGCGATCACCAAATTTCAGGTATTAGTCTTTCTGCACCTTTGTGTGTCTGAATTGTAAGGCAGTATCAAATTAAAATTTTGGTTATTGTTTTTCATGGCCTCCATCCTCTTCAAACTTTGGCACTTTGTGTGAGCTGCATCGGTGACTTGTCGATACTTTATGAATGTGACTTCTAACTTTCTGCACACTCGTTTCAAATTTCAACATTTCTAATTCCTTTTTAACTGAGCAGGACCCTGCCGAGGCTGACAAGCTGTTGAGAATTCAACGGGAGTTGGATGAGACAAAAATTATTCTTGTGAGTCCTTTTTGCATCTCTGCTTTAAAAGAATTTATGCTTCTTTGATCACTTGTAGATATATATCCAAGCTATCCATCATCCCGATGATTTGTTTTAACTGACTCTTGACTCTTGAGTGATCCATGCTTAGATCAAATGCCTTGTCATTGTTCCATACATTTGTTCGACTGTTGCATAGTGTTGAGATGAGGGATGTCTAATGGATTATCATGCTATTTTGATTACCCTAATAAGTTCATCAAATATATTAAATAATTAAAGTTTCTCATTTTAATCCTGCTCCATTTATGTTAAACTAGGAGTTGAGAAAATACTGGCATGTTAGTTGTAACTTTATGTTGCTCACTGTTTTGAAATCTAAGCTGGGAAGGTTGACAATGGGGAAGATTTCTGAGGCATTCTCCATTCTGATATGTTGTTCAGCAGTACTATTTTGATAAGAAGCAGGGAAAAAACAAAAAATAGGCGTGTTTGTTGTAAAAGAATTAAGAGTATACGCTTTTGTATTCCTCTCAACTCGATTATAGAAGAGCTACACTTTGTTACAAATGGATATGATCATTCTAGTCAATGTTGATTTAGAGAAATTTTAGATTAGTGATCGCGATTCAGAATAATGTGAATCTGCCAATCATTTAACTTTTGTTTTCTTCAAGATAGATCCCTCTATCAAAGTAGGATTGCTGGTTGTTTTCCTTATAGAGTTTTTTATGATTGCATGTCGTCTTTTCAAATCACCTTCTTTGTTCAATGTGTATCCCATTTCCACCTATTTCTGTATAAAAGTTGGCAACCAGGAATTCTAATCAGTGGCATCCGCGCCTCAAGTAGACATTGCTCTGTTGTGTCCATTGGCTTACTTACATCCATGCTAGCTCAACTCTTATCTTCTAGATTAATTTATGCTTAGTATAAAATGAAATCTTGAGTTGTAGCTAGTAGCATAAATTTGATTAGGGTTGCTTATTGCCATTTCCAAGTGTTGTATGCAACAAGCATATGCATCAAACTGATGGGTTTACTGTTATTTTCTATTTCTCTTCTTTCTTTTTTGTTTCAATCTTGTAACCTATGACATTTATATATTTGGTCTTATTTCAGCACAAGACAATTGACAGCGTCTTAGAACGAGGAGAGAAGCTTGATAGTCTAGTTGAGAAGAGTTCAGATCTGAGTGCAGCTTCTCAGGTTTATATATTTTGTTTAATTCTCACTTCCGGTTCAGTTGAGATTCTTAAATTTATGCAAACTCTGTGGATTGTTATGCGTTTACGGAGAATATTAAACATTAGCTCTTCGGACTGTTTGTGTGAAACACCACTCCAGATCCAGGAAAAACCACGTGCATAGGAGAAAATATCACTATCCAGTTGAAGAATTGCAAAATGCATCAACTACATTTGTCTATCGCTTTATGACAATCCTAAAAATTGGAAATACTTATTTATATGTTTAGCATAGCATAATCAATGCGTAAACTGGGCATATGGAAGTGAAAAAATTTCATGGTTTTTCCTTTATCTCACTTTCCTTTTACCTCTACCGTCTTTGCATGTAGACACTCCTCTGATCTTTAATCTACATATTTTCTAGACATTTTTAGTTGTAGGTTGAATATTTTTAGGTTTTTATTATATAGTGGTTAAAACTTTTGCATTCCATTTCCTATTTACAATAGGTACGTTGCTATCATATTTTATTTCCTTCATCTTTTTGTTTATATGATCAATGCAGTCAGTGCGTCAAACAGAATTACATCTGGTTGTGTCGTTGACGAGGAATTATTTTCGCTCTCAACACTATACGTGCCATTCAACCTTTTCTTTTTCTGTTTGCAATTGTTTCAAATTATGGCGCATTGTTCGTCCTTTCCTAATACCGAATATTTGAAACAGATGTTTTACAAGCAAGCGAAGAAAACCAATCAATGTTGCACCATCTTATAAATGCCTCGGAAAGGGAACGGAATGACCAGCTCGTATATGGGTTTCAATTGCACCACTGTTGGTTGTGAATGTCCCATGTCATTGTTTATAACATGGAAATGTTGTGAGGACGAATTCTTTGGTTTTTCGACCTTTTTCTACGTTTAAGAAGAATCGTATGCTAATTACGACTGTGATGTACGATGTAATCGTTTTGTTTATACCTGCGTTGATTTAAGATGCTAGTATTTAGATGTCATATATTTTATGGTTCTCGTTACTCCTGTTCTAGTTACAATTCTTACATGGATTAATGGTACCACTCTTTTTTGTCAGCTCACTCACCGTGATATAGGATTTAATTTTGGATTGAACTTTTCGTCTATCGTTGTTTATATCATATGTATCGAAGGCTTTATTTTGATGGGGATTCAATTTCAGTTTAGACCTTTGATTTATGTTTCTCAGTATTGACTAGGAATATGTTTACTTATATAAAAAAAAAAGTATTTGGGTTACATTCATAGGGTTAATTGTACACAAAGCTGGCTGAGTTTGGTTAACTTTACACTTAAACTTTCTTTAATAACATTTCTATTGAATGTGGCTTACCCTTTTATACTATTACCAACTTTATTCTTGGGTACTCGGGCTATGCCGTGGTTGAAATTTTAAACCAAAGTCGCATGATATCAACCGTTTCTGCCGTGGATTCTAATTTCCAACTAGACATGGATTTCCGAAAATGGCTTGTCTGATTCTGTTCATAAATGGAAATTCTTTATTTTCAGTGAAATGGTGTTAACATGAGAACTTCACAAATATAGATGTCACGGGATAAATTTTAGATCAATAGAAATAATCTCTCTATTTCACGAACTCCCTAAAATCTAAATTTTACATCAATAGAGATAATCACTCTATGTTTCTTTAATATAGAATACCAAAATTCCATATTGGAAAGAATATAATAGCAATGTGTCGATTTTCAGTCTTCCTAGAGATAGATAGAAGTACATAAACACCCTACCAAAACACACCTGCTCTTTTGTAATAGCTAACTTCTACAAGACGAAAGTCTCATGAATGATCAATTTATTCATTTCCGAGTACGATATTAATGGGGAAAAAAAAAAGTTTGTCCTGGCCGTTAATTGCATCTCTAACACGAGTCCAATTGAAGTCAATTATGTTTGAGGCAGTCAACTAAATAGAATGAATAAATGCATGGAGTAGCTATTAATACGAGGAATGTGTGGGAGTAATTAATACTAATTTAACATTCCTCTAAATCTCTTCACCATTTCACGTTATATTCCATCAAATTTTTTTCCTTCTCAATTGGAAAGATCGGAAGGCCACCTTCTCCCACTTTTCATACATCTAATCATGTAAGTTTATCTGAAGCATGTTCTTTTTATATATATATTCATCTTTCGTTTCTCCTAATATAAATTTTTTGGATTTTCCTCGTCGATCATATAAACCATCACAATATAATTAGTAAATATTTGTAATCACCTTCATCTTGTTGTTGATGTCTGGAAATTATTTGATCAAGGAACCAAGAATGTATGTATAAATAAATCATGTATTAGAAAAAGATGAATAGGTTAATGGTGGAAAGATTGATCCGGACCTTGCAAGTTGCAACCCCCGTTTCTGGAACATGAAGAACAAATAAATACTCGAATTTACAATATATAGCATTGAAATTTATTTAAGAGTTGCAGATATTTCATCAAATACATCTTTAAAACGCAGGATTTGGAGAGAGATGATAGGCCAGTTACTTTTGGTTCTTTTCTTGACACAAACCATTGAGGCTCAGAATGGTACTGGAAAGTTGCCTCCTCCTCAAAGAAAATGGATTACTCTTAGTGGTAAAATCACCTGGTGTACCTTTAAAAGCTATCAATTCGTATTGTATCCAGTTTTGTTTCCAGAAGATTACAGAGAGAACAAAACCCATAAAATTTGTTATATTTCTTTCAGGTAATCAACCTGAGATAGTAGCCAACGGTGGATACTCAGGATTTTTCCCCGACTCCAGTCTCGAGGCTTATAGCTTTGCTGGTGATTCAAGCATTCCTGGAACAATTTTGTATTGCAATCTGCATTTTACGAAGGACAACGATGGCTTTTGTGCTTCTGAAATCAATCTTATGAACACAACAAATATCCAAGATGTGGATCCTAAAGGAGAAAAGGTGTACAACATAAATGGACAAGAAATCCGTGGATGGTTTGGCTTGGATTACCCCGCCGATGTCATTTTCCAGAAAGTGGGCCGTGAGTTCTCGAAATAATGCATCTTTTCTTGTCAACTCTTTACGTAGTAACCGGTAGTTTCTACACCAAGAAATCAAGATTTTGTCACTATGAACGGGTCTTGGGTGCGTTTTCTGCATCTACTGATGCACATAGTGTCGTAACTACGGGGTTAGAGTAATGATCATAAGGACTTATTTGGGTCATGACACAGGTATTTGGCCTACCATACTTGATAATTTACCTTTTCTCTCTGCAGTGCGCCAGAACATATTCACCAGAACAGAAGTATATGATGGTACACCGATCATAAGCCCTTCCCAATTGGTACTTGACGGTAACGGGCAACCACTGAAAATTCCCCCAAGAATGTGGTTGAACATTCAGGTCTCCCTGCACTGTACCTTTGACATGCATCTTAGTTTTGCTTTTTAAGGCTCATAAAAAGTCTTGACTTATATTTCGATATTGTTTCAGTACGATATCTTCTATCAGCAAAATAAGATCAGCCCAGAGAAGTATCTGCTAGAGAGATCTAATGGATTACCAGAGTTCATCTCGTCTCCTGAGATAGGTTTCTTGAAGAGCATAGGACTAAAGTTGGGGCAGGCCAAAACAAAGATCATTTTCCAGTTCCTAGCAGAAAATGTTCAAGAACCGACGACTAAAGAGACGTATGGTTCACTTGTTAACAAGCTCTCTATGATCAAATCTTTTGCATCTGGTATTCTTGTTCCAAAGGAATACATATGGCCTATGAACAAGGCAAGAGTCTTGCAGCCTGCAACGAACCTCGTACAAGATGCTCACAAGCAAGGCCTTACCGTTTATGCCTCGGATTTTGCTAATGATAACTATTTGAGTTACAATTATAGCTACGATCCCACCACAGAGTACCTTCAATATATCGAAAATTCACAATTTTCAGTGGACGGGTTTTTGACAGATTTCCCTTCAACTGCCTCAGAGGCAATTGGTGGGACTTCCTGACCATCTTGTTCTTTGTTCTTGCAAATTTTACGATGAATCCTTGATCTGTTATTTGCTTTTCTTTCCATTTGCTCTTTCTTTAACCTGAGAACTATCTTTCTGATTGCAGGATGCATACCTCCGAATAAGAATGCTTCAAGAGTCATTCCGAGTAAGGCGAAAGAAACTGAACTTATTCCTCTTATAGAGTAGAATTTTGTTACTATTATTTGATGATTTGTTGCCCTTTTCTCGATAGCTTTAATCATATCCCACAATGGAGCAAGTGGTGATTTCCCTGGAGCTACTGATCTTGCATATCAGAAGGCAATAGAAGACGGTGCTGATATAATAGATTGCTCGGTTCAATTATCCAAAGACGGAATCGCCTTTTGCTTAGATAGAGCAGACCTTATGAAGACTACTACAGCGGCAACACTTTACATTGACCGATCCACAAATGTACCAGAAATCCAATCAGCAGATGGAATTTTTCTTTTGACCTCACATGGAATGAAATTCAATCTTTAAGCCGTAAGCTTCTCAAATTCGATTAACTTGGATAAATTTAAGTCCAACCATTTTCTATCAACATATTTGTGCTAAAACTATTCCTTACTTGCAACCAAATTCAGCTCAAATCGAGAGTTTCTTCGACAACGACCTTGTTAGAAACCCTGGAAACAAGAACAAGGGGAAGTTTGTGACCCTTCCTGAGTTCTTGGAACTGGCCAAGACAAAAGCAGTAACAGGAGTACTGATCTCCATTCAGGTGATTATTCGGTGACAGATTATTCCTATTGAACTGAATTTGATTCATGAATCCTACTTATATACATTCTTTTTCCTCAGAATGCTGCATATCTTGCTTCGAACAAGAATCTTGACATAGTCGACATGGTATCGACAGCCCTTACCAATGCCTCGTTCGATAAGCAATTGACTCAAAAAGTTCTAATTCAATCAGATGACAGCTCCGTTTTATTGAAATTCAAGAGCTTCCCCAATTACCAAAGAGTACTCTACATTGATCCATCGATAAGTGGTGCACCGCATCAAGTAGCAGAAGAAGTAAAGAAATACGCTGATGCAGTTTTCGTTCACAGAGATGCGATTGTTATGGCATCTGAGTATTTCGCTTTCAACTTCACGACCACTGTACCAGCAATGCACGCTGCTAATATCTCAGTATACGTAGGAGTCCTCAAGAATGAGTTCCAGAACTTTATAATGGATTACTTATCTGATCCTTACGTCGAGCTAACCACCATGTATTCCCAAAACGTCGATGGATTCGTGACAGATTATCCAGCCACCGCAAATTCATTTGTTAGTACGTATCATTATATTTTATGATTGAGTACAAGAATGCAACATATATTTGAACCAAGTATATCTTCTCCCTTGCCTCAGGGTCGTCGTGTACGAGCAACGGATCACCATATGTCATAAATCCAGTGGAACCAGGGCTGCTATATCAGCCAGATAGGGTAGAGAAAGTGGCTGAACCCCCTCAACTCAGCACCGGGGATGTAGTCGATCCACCCTTACCAGCAGTGACCAAGAATTCAACGGCAGAGTCTACATCGAACTCTACCGCTGCAAGCCAATCTCCAGCTTCAACTCCAAAGTCTTCGAGCCCATCAAAATTCTCAAGCAAAACGCATTTATTCTTTGCCGCAATGTTTGGGATCCTTACCATGTTCATTGTAGAGTAAGGAAAAAAATACAATCTTCAACTGGAACTCTGTTTTTTTTGTACCAAGTTATAGTTTGAAGTGTGTTTAGACTCTCCGAAATGATGGGCGACTCAAATAGGGGATCAGGTGTTTTACGTATGTCTAGCCACTGTTACACGCGATCCCTTGTATTCTTGGACCTCATGTAGTCCCTCTAACATTACAATTAATTCCATCAATTAATGTATAACTTTAATCTACATGAAAATTTTATATTTCTAAAAGACCTATTAAATGGTGCAAGTGAAATACCAGAAGAAACATAATTGCTTAATCAGGAGCCGTAAATAATAATAATAATATAAGAATCGAAGAGAAGAAGTGGGCTCAGATCGAATTGCAAGAGGTAACAGAGAAAGACGACGACGCCATGGCTGCAAAGCACCGGTTGCCGAGAGGCCATCCGGGGTTGCCCCGCCAAGATACGGGTCGGGTTATTCTCGATGCCAGAGCTCAGAAAAAATGAAAGAAGAAATCTTCATAGCCCAGAGAGAGTAAGTACATGGGATTGAGTATATATTATAGAGAGAGAGCGAGATGAACAGAACCAAGCTGGGGTATAGAGAGAGAGACATGAACAGAAACCAAGCTGGGGTGGGTTGGAAATCATGTGGGTTCAGTCATCGGTGAGGGGTAACCCACACCCCTCTCCAAATCTCACTGGAACCCTCATTTTCCATTTTCTCAGCTCATCTGCGTGGTTTTCCATCCTGGCTTCTTCATATTTATACTCGTTACTACTGTCACATAATTTAATTAGCTCATCACCTTCATTTTGAGTAATGACCATTTATTCCATACAAGATGTTATGGTATCTCGGCAAACTGATTTTAATACAAAACTTTTTAGATTTTCATTTTTTTTTGTGCGCTATTTGCAGGTCATATTGTATCGTTTTTTTTAATATACCTTGTATGTTGGTATTATGTTTTAACAGATATATTTTGTTGAAAATATTATAATGGAAAATGATCATCCAAACAAAATCGAACTGGACGTGGTTTTAAATTTTTAATTAGTTTTTTAAAAAATTGTATTCACAAAATCAACATAATTGGCTTGGATCGAGTTTAATCAAAAAACAAATAAAAAAAACAAAACCAAACCAATCCGTATTGATCACCTATAATAAATATAATATCTAACGGAAAAAAGTTGATTTTGGTCATCTATCTTTTAACTGTTTTTGTCATTTAGTCATGTAACTAATCAAACTTCAGTATTGATCATTTAACTTTTAATTTTATCTATTTTAATATTATTTTTTAACGAATTGACCAATATTGACTTTAAATTACTGACTAGACGAAGTTAGTTTGATGACATGACAAGAATTTGATAATTTTGAATGTACATAATATTATCCTACTTCGAATGATACATTGTTGGATAAAAAATATAAACTATAAATAAACAGTTGAAAAAGACACAATTAAAAAGCCGATGTATATATCTTCAAATTATATGTTACTAGTAAATCATAAATTTCATAAAAAATTAATGTATAAATGCCTAATTTTAATGAGTGGAAAGTATGAATTATCGATTTTTTAGGGTTGATTTTAATGCAAAAACTTCTATAATCATCTAATAATCGTGATACATGGAATTAGTCAGATCATACGAGGCTTGTGAAACAGAATGACTTAGTTTTTCCTTTATTAATTATATTTTTAAATAGATTTATATAATAACATTAGGGAGAAGAATGTTAGTGTTTTTAATTGTGTCTTTTTAACTCTTTGCTTATAATAACATTAGGGAGAAGTGTGAGGATTGAGAATTTAGATTTGTGATTAATTGTTTTGATTTGGGATTAATCACGTGTTTTTGAGGTTCCTGCTGAATCTTTGAGCGTCGCGTTAAGTTTTGGGAGTTTCCTACTGTAGCGATTTTGGAGCAAAAATGTTAGAAGCATGTTACTGTAGCTCCTGCTGGTGGAATTGGAAATCAGCAGAGGTGACGTCAGCGTGACGCATGAAGATCTGCTGGTTTTGGTTTGAATTGAAGTTGCTGCTGGTAGATTTTGTGTTTAGCGCGAGATTGAACGAGGAAGTGACGCGTGTTAGTCAACATTTTGGAGTGTTGACTATTATTTCAGCAGATGCGTTTGTGAAGAGAGATCAGCAGATGGTTGAGAGCGGCCGATAGATCTGATGACGTAGGCGTGACGTAATACTTGCTGCTGATAGTGTTTGCGTTGTCTTGTTGCTGCTGATCAGCAGGCGCGCGTTTGTTAGAGCGTTGAGAAGCGATGTCGTTTGGTTTAGTAGATGCGTCGTCGTTTTGCGTGATTTCTCGCGATCAGCAGATAGAATGTTTTGAAGATAGAGATGTGATCAGCAGATGATTGTGCGCTTGCGCGAGAGCTGTTGTCTGCTGGTTTTGCTACGGCGTCGTTTAGATAAGTTGGAACGGTGTCGTTTTGTAGCGTTTTCATGAGATTATTGTTTAGTGTTGCTGCTGAATTTTACGAAGAGGAATAGAGGGTTGCTGCTGATTGTCTCCTGCTGATTTCTTTGATTGATTGGTATGAATCAGCAGGTGAGATTTGAAGAGGTATTTATTGAAGTGTTGATCGACACTTAGATTATTTTGAGCCAGATATCTCTTATCTCTTTTCCTTCAAACCCTCGACGAGTTACTGTTCACCATCTTCTTCTATCGTCATTTCATGTCGATTCCAGCCTCTGTTTTTGAAGATCTTAGTGGCGCTGGATTCCCCTTGCTTCGCTCCTTAGTTTGCTACCCATTTGAGTAGTTGATTTGCGCTGGAAGTGGAAACGCGAAGCTGTTGGACTTCGAAGCTTTTGAGGAAAGCCCGTGCGAGCGTTCTGCTGCTAGCGTGAGCTGTTTGGGTGAGCAATTCTTGTAGTTGAGCTCGGTTTTAGTAGTTATTGCCTTCGTGGAAGTGTAGAATTTGGAGTAACTTCTGGCAGTAGGTCTAACGTGTTGATGATCAAGAATTTAGCTAAGATATTAGCTGTGTTGTAACAGATTTCAGCTTCCAGGAAGTGCCCTGCTGCGTGATTTGAGCCAGGAGGAAATCTGTTAGGTAAATTGAGGAATTGAGGTACGAATTGAGCAACTCTTAGCAGTTTAGGCATGAACATGGTTGTGATCGATGCTATGGATCTGCTGATGTGAATTCTGTGATTATACGTGTTACAGTTTGTGGAATTGATTGAGTTCTATATTCTGTTTCATGAAATGAATTGTATGCATTTCGCATTGATTATTGAATGGCATTCATTGCATACATCTTGAGCCTGAAATGAGAAATTGATTTGATTACCTGATTGGGTGCCACGTTGTGACTGGCCGACTGTTGAGTCGTGTCCGAAAAGTCCAACGCTATCGTCGGAGTGGTGACTACCGGATTCGAGTGTCTCAACCGAGCTGTGATGGGCTGACGGGCCCCGATGATCACGGACCGATGATTTCCACCGGCTGATTGGCTGTGTG
>KV010635.1:471087-616223 GCA_001598015.1 Dorcoceras hygrometricum | reverse complement strand
AATAGTAAATGAATCAATAATCTAATGTAGTACCTATTACTTAAAAGTATTTATTACCAAATAATATATCAATTATGAGAATTATATATATATATATATATATACTTTGGGAAAATTATTGAATGAAAATCGTTGGTAGTTCGTATGTTTGTCATCAAGAACCTATACTATATAGATGATCCCATTTGAAAGGATGATGATTGGAAATTTTTTGATCAGTCTTTTTCCGATGATAATACGAAGAACACCAACGGCTGATATTCCAATTTCAAATATATCACAAGAAATACTTTCCTATAACATGTAGACAAAAACCAAATAAACATAAAATTTAAATTTGCCCAAAAGAATAGATTTAAATATGACTTAATTATCAATTTAATTATCGCATACTGACGATAGGCTCAAGGGGAAGACTTTGACTTTTCAATGAAATTAATTGATGATTCACACAATATTAAACCCATATTTCGTAAGCATATAAAGCGACGGAATAAGAAGATTTGTTCATCTTACGCGTGACCCGGTCCGCATATCTGTTGACTAAATCAATAGACGAAACTTCTCAGTTCTCAGGTAGTGTACCATTTTCAAATTATTCATTAATACCACAATCAACTAGGCCATTTCAAATATATCTATCTATCTATCTATATATATATATATATATATAGACCTCGTGGTCTCAGCAGAAATAGATAAAAGCCAAATCATAGCATAAAGTTTGCCTAAATCTCCTAACTCGGAGCTCATGGATTCTCATGGGATTTTCAGTTTCTTGATAATTCTCCAGAAATCATTCCAACTTGTTCCCAAAAATGGGAAACTAATGGCATTAGTAACCATATTCTCTCTTCTTCTATCAACGATCACCTACGCCGCATTTACCTTCTCCGTTCACAGCTTGTCAATGGACATGGCGTCCACTGCAAAAGCTCACACCACTTCCGACCCGAGATCTTTTCCACCTGACGTCTCCAAATTACAACATCAGCTTGATCACATGAAACAGATCCTAGCTATTATGTACGCAGTTGAAATCGCCTCCATTTTCATCTTCTTCGTCATCTCTTTCTTCACAACCATGGCAACTGTAATAGTATCTGCCGTGTCACACGACGGTAACACGTTTTCGCTAAAAGATTTGCTGGCGAGGATCGCCGGAACATGGAAAAGGCCGCTTCTTACAAGCGTTTACGTGTCAGCTCATGCGTTAGGCTTTTTAGCAATTCCTGAGCTCTTCGCCATTCCTGCATTCATATATCCAAACGTATTCGCCATTTTACTCGCGGTTTCATTTGCCATAGTCGTTTTCCTTTTCTACCTTTACCTCCAAGTTATTTGGTCTCTAGCTGTAGTTGTATCAGTCGTCGAAGAAGGATACTACGGTATGGAGGCAATGGGAAAAGCTTCACGACTTGTCAAGGGGCAGAGATTAAAGGGTTACATGCTAAATCTTACCTTTTTCCTTGCTTCTTCGGTTATGCTAGTGATTTATCTGGTGATATTCCGGATTAAAGGGCCTGCAAGGTCAAGAATTTATGGGTTCTTTGTGGTGGGACTTTCATGTCTGGTGAAGATTTGCCAAGTGGTGGCATATACTGTGTTGTACTTTGATAGCAAGAAGCAACATGGGGAGAATCCAGAGGTAGATATTGGAGTCGTCAAGTATCTATCGTTGCCCACAACTTATCCTTGATTGTCAAGTTCATTAGTCTTTGATAATGTCGGAAAATTATGTTCGTATAACATGGGGAGAATCCAGAGATAGATATTGGAGTCTGCGAGTATCAGTCGCTGCCCACAACTTATCCTTGATTGTCAAGTTATATTAGTCTTTGATAATGTTGGAAAATATTATGTTTGTATTCATCTGTCCTCCGTCAAATAAGTTGAATTTAACCTTACTTTCGATACTATTTGTTAAGCCAGAGGCTAACACCAAAAACTCGCAAGACTTCGGAACATCTATTGGCTTAACTCTTTTGGATATATGCAGTGAAGGCTTTTAGTTTTTAAATCAGCAACTATTGAAAACAAATGTACGTTCATTAATCGAAACTTATTTTAACTAAATAGTCGGAGTATGATAAAAAATATATTGATAGTTTAATCAAAGATACAAGGACCAAATTCCTATCAATTTGACGAGTATTGTATATTAATTGATGGTATTCAGTCATCACTAGGCCCAAACAAGATAAAATCCTTTTACTTGGTCCAGGTTCCAATAACATCAAATATTGTAGTATTTCCAGAAAGAATTTTCTAAAAAAAGCCGTTGTCAGTCTTTAGGGACACATGCGAGTTGATAAGACCTGAAATGATGTCGGAATAACTTCTCCGACTTCACGAATTCTATTCTCGTGTGGAGCATATTTCCCACTGAAATATTGTGGGATATGCTCTATGAATTAGTCCGTTATATTGGTCCTCTCCCTCGGACCGCTGTCTACTCATGCATATCCCTCGATTTACCACCTGGGGCCTCTGACCTATACAGGGGGTTAGCCCATTAATGAGTTAACTTTTCTTAAAAAAAGCCGTCGTTACTTATCCCAAACTCATGAAATTAATTTTACTTGGTCAAGCAACATGAAATATAATAATATATATTAGAAACAACGTAATAAAAAATCAATCCTTTTAATAATGCATTATTTTCATCCAATATTGCACACTTTATTAACCAAAATCAAATATCACAAGAATAATCTTTTGATAGCATGTCCTTTTATGAGTTAACTTTTGTTTGAAATTGTGCGAACGACGAAATCTTAGCATGTGAACATTAGCACTAAATAATATTTATTTATTCCCCGATTATTTATAAATTTTTTTTAGAAAAACAATGAGGCTCAGATCTGGAGGGGGAGGCGAGAGAACGAAGACCACGCCATGGCTGCTAACCATCGGTTGCGAGTATATGAAATACAAGCCATCCGGGTTGCCCCGCCAAGATACGTCCGGATCGTTCTTCGTAGCCCGATTTCATCAGCTCAGAGGAATCAAAAAAACATCATCACAGCCTCCTTTCAGTTTCTAGCGCAAATCAGTCATAAATTCAGAGTAGCATTTCCATTCCGAATAATAATAATAATAATGATAACAATAACAATTCGATCGAATTAATCTATCTATGCATCCCGATTTCCTAATTTCCCAGAAGATCAGAAGTAGCGGTGATCAACACAAGGGGTTTGTTGATGTGTTGGGAAAGAAGAAATCATTGGGGAGAGGGAGCGGCAACCAACCTTGGAGAAACCCCACTTCTCCGCTCTTCCCTCATTCTCTTTACTCTGAGCCTAACCCTTTGCTGTCCGCTCGAGTCTCCGCATTATTTTACTGTCCTCCCACCTAACTGGCTAACTTATTCATTTAATTAATTTATATTAAATTTGCTGATTCTTTTATACATTTTTTTATACATAAACACCTTTATTGATCATTTTTCTAAGAAAAATTAATCAAAACAGAGTTATGGCATCAGAAAATTGGGGAATGTAAAATATGGGATGAGAGTTCAACTCCATTTCAACAAACATCTCCGCCAAGTAGAAAGACCAAGAAAATAATTTTCATTAAGTTCTAATGATGGATAATATTTTATCCTAAAAAGGACTTTTGAATATTAAAAAATCTAGGATATATGAATTGCAAGAAACCGAGCACAAACACCAAATAATTCCCGTATATCAGAACTTGAATCAGTATTTCATACATAAGAATTAATTACATTCTTATTTTCAAAGTATGTTTTGTATATAATATAAATTGGAACGACCCTTTCTTATACATGGACAAGAGTACTGAGATTTTATTTCTTTTTTGTTTTTCCTATCACATTGAGAAATTTTATACTTGTTTTCCCGAATATAAGATTGTGAACTAATGCAATCCGAAATTGGCCAAGGATCGGGTTGACCGAAAATCGCTTATCCGACCCATGGTGGATGATTAATCGGGTCAACGAGTTTGATCCAGAATCATACCCGGCGTCAGTGTACATATGGACTGGTTCACAGCTATCTTAACCAAATCCACGGGTCCATGATTTTTTTTTTCACCTTTTGGTGACATATCAACCCGGCCCATAACCGCTAATCACAATTATAGGCCAGAGTTCAAGATTCCATGACTCGACTCGTGGCTCGTGGCCAGGTCCATTGATAACGATGGAATGTAAAAAATTTTTATTTCAAAATCTGACTTAAATACTTGCAAGAATATGACTGGATGGTAAAAAAATTACTTATTTCAAAATCTGACTTAATACTTGCAAGAATATGATTTACAGTCTTTTTATTTCCATTGATGAGGCTACAGTAGTTGGTGAAGAAATCAAGAATTGAGAAATTGAAGGACCATTGAAACCAGCTCCGAAACCTCAACAGAAGTCGTAGTATCTACAACTAGCTTACCGACCTCACCCACATCATAATCCCAGCAGCCACCGTAACCCTCCAACAATCTCTCCATCTCCACCCACGTCGCCGGCTTATGCCACTTCTCCGCTCCTGCGACTCTCCCCCTCGCCTCCAGCCTTCTCCGCCACTCATCCTCGTCCACCGCCCTGCACTCCACCACCATCACCCGAGCTCCGTTCTCGGCCGCCAGATCCAACAGCCGATCGAGGTGAGCACGCCTGGATAGAGGAGAGTCGACGACGACGCTCAGCCCCAGACCGAGCTGAGTGGAGGCCACCCGCCACATGGCTTGATATGACAGGTCGTTGAGCAGGGAATTGGCTGTGGAGGAGGGTAGGGCTTGCTGTATTCTCTGTGTGCAGTCGCGGAAATGGTCTTTGTCGATCAGTGGGCATCTCAGAGCTTTAGCGATGGCGGCCGCCAAAGTGCTCTTCCCCGTTCCGGGATGACCTTTCATTGCTATGATGATCGGCGTTTCTCCATGCTCCGGCCCTCGTTTATTCTCCATCGGTTCCTAATCAAACATAATAAATTTTACCCTCAACACAGTCTATTTCTGTTTGAGTTTTATGTGACTTTCAAATGAAAACATATAACATCGCATCATTTTTTTTTAATGTTTGTGAAGCTTATCCATTCAGATAGGATAACTTGATAAACGCCATGATACAAGTATCCAAGCAGGGATGCTTAAACTAGATTCTTCCCAACTTATTGGATATGAAAATCAATACCTAACTTGATTAAGAAAATAAGCCAAGCACAGTTAACCTATCTCTTATTTTTTGTCCGGATAAAATCGATGGAAGACTCTAGCCACACAATCTAGATCAACATTGTCCATGCTGACGTCAAAGTAGTGCCCGTCTTATATAAATTAGTTTTGCTTCATAAATATTGACGTGAAGAATCCCTCTGAATTGCTGAATCTAATAGGAACTCTTGATCTTAAATACCAGCGGAGAGATTTCTCATTGTCCAAGGAGAGGAAATCAAAGTGGCTGATGTTTCAGCAGATAATGTTTTATACTGGTATCATAATATTAATCCAGTGGCAAAAAAAACCCCATCTAAGAATGAAGAAAGAAAGACTTAATCCTCCATCTACAACCCAAAACTCTACTGTTACTGTAAGTTATGCATAAAAAAAAATTGCAGTTTATCACCAAACACGATATATGTCTCCAATGCAATTACCTAAAATATTCACATCAAAAAGAATATTCTTGGAATAATTTCTCTCCTAATTAATGATTAATGATGATGAATATAACGATAATGGAAACACATGATCGATTAAACTAAAAAAATTCGTTAATTATTATGGTTATTAAAAATAGAATTAAAATAAAGAATTAGGGCATCTATTATTTAAAACTTTAAAAATATAATTACAGTTAAACTTGCATGTTAAATTTTACTTAAAAATTAATATCATTGCAACTAAAACACTAACTGATAATCAATTTTTTAAAATTATTACGAAATGAACTTCCGTATTATATTTTCATATTTTATCCATATATTATAATCTGTCAAAATAAATTGCCTATACAATTATACATATTTTATTACTAAAGTATTAAGTTATATGGTTTATAGTTTTATAATATTAACTTTCCATTGGTTAATTCTTGTTTCACAATAATTTAGAAAATGATATACATTTGAATATAAGATTCATTAAGACGTGTCTTGTACATAGAAGTCATGGCGTGATATCGATCGTTTTTTTACACTTACACGACGATTCAAGTAACTTGTTCTTAATTAATGATTATGTTTGCGTAAAACAAACATTTAATTCAAACGAATATTTAATTACATTACACTATAAGTTCAATTTTAATTCTGCTGTTAAAACATTTATATTGACGCTTTCGAAGATGGGTAACATCGATCATCAGGCTTTATTTGTTTTCATTTTTTTTTTGTTAATTTCCTGTTGACAACTATATTTTTTTTAAAAAGTACAGGGTGGGGGTGGGAGGATTAGGGGGAAGATTCGTATACCTGTAAGAAATTACTCCACTTCCGATACAACAGGTCCTTTCGTCAAAGTCTACCCCAATTGTTTTATCCAATAGTCACGTAGAAATCTCCCCAAAACATATTTTATCCAATACAATCCAACATATTAATTATTTTATTTTAGTAGGATTTTTGTTTAATGACTTGGGAAAGAAGATTACAGCTAACTTGGATTGACCCTGATGCATTCATGATGTTATTCTAAAGCCCTTGAATAGGCATTCCGTTATTCTAGTAGAACTCACCTATTATCCGACCAAATTTAACGTAGTTATATAAAAAAAGAGCTGATCACCGGTTCAGACAACATAAAAACCAAAACCAATCATTCATCAATTTTCTTGTCTTCTGCCAAAGCATACAAATTTATTGCGTACACAAATAAAACCAAAAGCGATTCAAGGGAAAATTCTCTTGGGACTGTAAAAAAACTTGTGTAGGGAACACAATCAAACGCGAGATACTTGCAAGAAAATCAGCTGACTGGATCGGTTGTGGGGAGTAAATTATACCTGGCAACTCCAATATCTATCTCCGTCTCTTCCCCAAGTTGCTTCTTGCAATGAAAATACAATACAGTGTATGCCAGCGCTTGATAGATGCTCACCAAGGGAGAGATTATCTCCAACAGCAACTCGGTAACTAAAGAATCTGAGGGAACTTTATTACCAGAAATCTTTATATAAACCAGAGTAATTATCAGATGAATCAAAATGAAGAAAAGAGTCAGCATGTAACCCTTTAATCTTTGCCCCCTGACAAGTTGTGAAGCTCTTCCCATTGCCACCAACCCGTAACAACCTTCTTCGACCACTGAAACAACTATGGCTAACAGCCACATAACCACGAGGTAGAGGTAGAAAAGAAAAGCCACTATCACCAGAAAAATCACAATTACAATGGTGACGATGTTTCGATATAGTAGCAGAGGAACTGCAAGGATCACAAGAATTGGTACAAAACCCAATGAATGAATTGAAACGTAGATGTTCGTAAGAAACGGCTTTGCCCATGTTCTGGTAACTCTCGAAAATAAGTCCTTTATGGATGCCGTGTTCCCGGTGAAGGACACGGCTGCTATCAGAACCGTTGCTATGGTTGTGAAGAACAAGATGATGAGTAAAATCAAAGCGAAGGCGATTTCAACTGCAAAAGTAATGACTAGGATTTCTCTGATATAATCATACTCATCGTGTAAGCTAGGACGGGGCACGAAAGACTTGGCGACAGGTACCATGGCCTGTGCCAAGCCACGAAAGGAGAAGTGGAATGCGACATAGCTGAGCACCGACAGAAGGACAGAGAGTAGAGCTACTGATGCTATGGCTTTCCCATTTTTGGGAACAAGTTTGAAAGCTTCTTTCAGAACTACCAAGAAACTGAAAACTCCATAAGCATCCATGGCGAATGGCTACCAGTTCAGAGATCGAGATGAAACTTTATATATCATTGGTGTTATGTACATTAAGGAAAAAGAGGGGGAATTTATACTTAAATATTCTACTTTGTTCAATGACTTGTACGTAAAATAAATTTCCCCTCCGACGGGAGGCTTGTTCAATGACTTGTACATAAAATAAAAATTCCCTCCGCTGGGAAGCTTCTCCATATGATTTAATAAAGCCGCCATAATTGGCGTGATATCATCGTCAGTCAATTTGTCGTTTTCTACTGGTTGGGTCGGGATACATTATAATCTTTTAACAATTTGGTGTAAGTGGAATTTTTAAACTATTTTATTTGGAAAGTTAACCCATTAATAATTCATGTATAGGTCAGACGATCTTTGACCCATATAGGTTGATAAATCGAGGGATATACACGAGTAGACAGGGACCCGGGAGAGAGGGCCCATATAACGGACTAACTCCCAGAGTATACCCCACAATATTTCAGTGGAGAATATGCTCAACACGAGAATCGAACTCGTGAGGTTGGGGAAGTTACTCCCACATCACTCCAGATCTTACCAACTCTGTGCCCGGGGGCAAAGAATTTGTAAACTATTTTATTGACCATAGTCCATAGACTTGGATACACGTCCTGTCATAAATACTCTTGAAGAAAAAGGCCTAGATTGCTCCTTTTAATTGTGGGCCAGGTCATTGGAGTGTAGTTTTTGTGAACACGACATGAAAATATCTTTATGAAAGAAATGAGGAAAATTGAAAAACAGATTAAAAATAATTTCGGAACAATATTTTGACATTAGTATTAATGATTTTTAATTATTAAATGATTAAAATAAATAATAGATTAATAGATCATCTCATGCATAACTTTTATGGGATTGATCACGCCCATAAAAAATATTAATACAGTTAATCAAAATTATTGGACTTGGTTAAGATTCATTCAAATCGATCAATCATTACAATTATTATAATTATTATTTTAAAGTTTGCCTATTAAAGGTCTAACCCTCTGTATAGGTCAAAATCCACAAGTTTTAAATCGAAATATATGCGCGGGACTCGAGTGAGAGGATTTATATAACAGGCCAACCCCCAGAGCATACCCTCATAATATTCAAAGGGGAATATGTTCCACACGAGAATCGAACTTGCGAAGCTGGAGAGCATAATCTCACGTCACCCCAAAGACTTATCAATTCGTCTGTGTTCATGAGACATAAAAATTATTATTTTTATAAGTATTCACACAAGAAATATTATTCAACAGATATGGTGACCGGATGAGAGACCTCCTCTTAGGCTAATGAGTAGCATCACATTCAGAAAATATAGAGCAACACAAATAAGATTTGGTTGTTAAAATTAATCGGTGATCCTTCCCAAACGAATCCTAGAAGTTCATGTATCAAAGCAATGCTGGATTTCCTTCCCAAAAGACTCCTAAAAAATTCATGGATCAAAGCAATGCTGGAATTCATCGGCAAAACGAAAGAGTCAAAAGAAGAACCTAGATATAAAAAAAAAAAAAGCAAGCAGATAATTTTGGATTGCAATTTTATGTTCTTCCCCAATTTCCTCATCCCGATCCATGATCCGTGGCTTCTGCAACCTTTGTGTTTTAGGCCTATCACATGGACTAAGCCACAATTTAAGAACTTAAACGTTGGTGAGTTGATGAATAATTTCCTCAGTGGATTGGCAAAGGATATCATTTTATTTTAATTTTTACTGATGAATTGACGTTGATCTTAAATTGTTGTTATTTATGTAAAATTACAATAATTATTGTGAAGGCACTATAGCTCCGGATCCTACTGCATCTCCGGTCCCAAAACCTTCGCCGCCGCCTTCTCCTCCTCCAATTTTGTCAGCAGGCACTATAGCTCCTCCTACTGCACCTCCGGTCCCGAACCCTCCGCCGCCGCCGCCGCCTTCTCCTACTCCCATTCTGTCAGGCACTATAGCTCCTGGTCCTGCTCCTGCACCTCCGGTCCCAAACCCTCCTCCACCAAAAGGAGGAGTTCGTCCGCCATAACCCCATCTGCCACCAAAAGGAGTTCGTCCCCTTCCCGTGCATAGCTTCATGCAAAAGCATTTAGTGATTACACAACGGCCAGTTTGAAAACCCTCCCATCTGCAGGTCCTTTGGCAATCTCCATAGCTTCTGATGAAGCATTTTCCCCTAAATCTATGGCTCAAAAATTTGCACATTGGTTGAGCAACCACAATCTCTTCTGCAGAAAATAATGATTAACCAATTAGTAAATAATACAATATATATATATCCAAACCTGCAAAAAAATATATCAGAATATCCAGATATGATTCTCCGTTAATATATTCACATTTCAGCTATATATAATTATATTTATACGTGCAGTCCTCCAGATTATATATATATATTTGTGGCTTGCGTAGCTTCTGGACATGAAGACTTACGAGACACGATAATAAGAAGCAACACAGCTCCAAACAACCTCTTTTCCATATTGTTTTCCCAGGACCTGTACATACTATTATGTTCTCAAGAAGATTGTACAATCTTTTATAGGCAACAAAATATTCAATCTTTGGCTCTGTAAACTCAAAAAATTGTCCGCTTATTTAATTTCATTTCCTACCAACTAAAATTCGGCAATCTTCAAGAAAATAAGAGGGCATTAGCGACAAATAAAATGAAGACTTTGTTCCCTTTTTTCTCTTCATATTAGTAAGTTTGGAAAACTGATGCATAATTTAAATTCAAAAATCAAGGAGATTTTGTTCTGTTTTGCCTTTTAATTTTTTCTCTTGCACATTACGTTGACGGTAGCTAGGTCGGTGAGTATACTTTGGGGAACTTATTTTTTATTAAAGAAAATTTCTACTAATTGTGAGGGCCGTAGACATCGTGCTTGGGCTGGGCTCAGCACAACCAGATAGAAAATCTTGTGAGCTTCTAATTATGGATTCCACAAGGCAATCTATATACATCAAAGTCCAAGATTGAGTTAAAAATTGGACTACGTGCTCAATTATATTTTACTTATTCATATATTAAAAAAGGCATCGATTTCACAAAATTTTTAAACCATGGCCTCTTGATTTGCACAGTCTTTAATGCCCATAAACATAAAATGTGGACAAATTTTATCGAGGAAAAGATAATCTTTTGGTATATTAGTAGATTTTTCTGTTCTAGTTTTGGTCGTCTATATTTTCAGTATTTATTTTCTCTTATTAATGTTTTTGTATGTTAAGTCATAATTCAACTAATGAAATTCAAAAAATTTATAATATGTCGATATCACACAAATATTTAAACAAAACTGAAAATTAATAGATAAGAAAAAATGGTTGTTTTATTATAAGTTAGATATATTCATTCCGCTAACCGAGAGTATCCAAAGAAAATTACGTTTCCAAAACCTCCAAAATCTTGGCTTCATTGATCTCTTTGTGGCCTTTCAATTTTCAAATAGCCTTCGGCGATCTGAGTTGACTAGTCTTTGGCATTTATCACTGCTGAGGACTGAAGGTCATTAAATGGAATCTATTGTCATTCTATTTTTAGATTCAAACTATATTTTACATTATCTTAAAAAGGCAGCTTTTTAAATTACTCAATATTTCATTTTTAAGAATTTAAAGAAAAATTAACCCCCCTTTTGCCGAACGATGGTATAGAAAGTAGAATAGGATATTTTTAAATTTGATTTAATTTAGTTTAATTGAAATATTATTTTTATAAGAATAAAAAGTGGACTAATAATAATAAACACGTGTGAGGGGGTTTGGAGAGTAGAGTAGCTGCAGATGTAGGCGACGCCTGAAACCTGAAGACTGTTACATCGTTTTAATGCACTTTTAGAGACTTGTCTCTGAAATTTTCTATGTACTTTGTGTTTCTCCAAATTTAAATTATCCATTAATAAAAAATTTGTTTTTGTTTTAACTTTTTTTCTTCGATAAAGGTATTTGAAAAACAAATAACTAGTACAATTTTTTTTTCTTGCATTAAAGTATTGCAGCAAAAGTGTTCCTTAGAGACATATGACAAGACGTTAGCATGACACTGTTCTGCCACTGCTTTTAGTCAAACACTACGGCCTGAATAATACAATATAATACACAAACAGTATATTTTGATACAGATTTGATGCCGCCTATTATCAAAATATGATATAAATTTTAATCGACTAAAATATCCTATTACATATTGGATATGCTGATTAATATTGATATCATTATTGATTTTTATTTCGGGATTCGAGAAAAGAGTTCCTCTTATAGGAAGACTTCGGCTCTTCTAGGAACACCTTTGATAGTTAGACCTCTTGACACGAGGTGACA
The DNA here is from genome assembly GCA_001598015.1 of Dorcoceras hygrometricum. Lineage (NCBI taxonomy): Eukaryota > Viridiplantae > Streptophyta > Magnoliopsida > Lamiales > Gesneriaceae > Dorcoceras > Dorcoceras hygrometricum. The sequence goes on along the minus strand of KV010635.1, from coordinate 604,018 downwards.
TCACTTCTTGCAGGAACACCTCTGGCAGATAGACCTCTTCACCCGAGGTGACATCACTTCTTGCAGGAACACCTCTTGACCCGAGGTGACCTCTTGCAGAAACACCTCTTGCAGGAAGACCTCTTGACCCGAGGTGACATCACTGGGAAGTCGCTCGAGCACTCTTTCCTAGATCGGGAGTTGTTCCCCAGGACATTGTCATGACTAGCAGAATCCAACCCGGACATGTCTTTCTTTATTTGAAAAATTCAGGAACAATACGACTTTCCTTATCTGAACGACAGGATCCCCGAGGATCGCGGAGAGTATCTCGCCCGACACACCCGATGTAGGCGAATATTCGCTGGGATATGCACTCCTCCACTGCCTAGCCCCTCTATAAATACCAGGTATGCTCCCTCATTTTACACATTACTATTCCAGCATTCTTTTGCACCCAGCACTCTTATTCTCCCTGCTCTCTTTTTCGCTCTCATATACTGCCTGACTTAAGCATCGGAGGGGCTTCATCGGACACACTTCCGGCGCCCTCTGACCAGTGTTTGTGGTTGCAGGTCGTTGAAAAGATCTCACTGAGCTCATCCCTCGACGACAGAGCTCCTGAGCTCCCCGGCCTCCAGACAGATCTTCCTCAGCTCATCCCCCGAGGCCAAACCTCCAGACCTACAGACCTCCAGATCTTCAGCTCATCCCCCGAGGCCAGACCTCCAGATCTCCCGACCTACAGACCTCTAGACCTACAGACCTTCAGATCTTTCTCAGCTCATCCCCCGAGGCTAGACCTCCAGATCTCCCGACCTCCCGACCTTACAGTCTGACTTGATGACGACTCTCCGACTGAGAAAAATTCGGTTACATCAAATATATCTTCACTTTGCATCAAATTCTGAAAACCGTGTATGCCCTCTCCTTCCGTTTCTTCCCAACTTATTCCTCTTCCCTTATTCTAGGTCAATCAATTATTATCCGAATGTGCAATGTCTTACACAAATATGCAACTACATTGTCATGAAGAGACAAATCTATGGTGGTTTTTGTCATGACATCCACATATTGATGATTTCCCAGACATTGCGTTTTAGATTCAGGTTTGAAATTTGTTCAGTTCACTTTGATACATTCCTCCTTCTGTTGAACAAGAGCATGAATTTTCCTTTCCTCTTGTGCACAATGATTTTAGGGCAAAATCACTTTTTATATGGGTTTTATTTCTTAATGACGATAAAAAACGATAACGACCAATTATTCTCTTCTTTCTCACTATCAAAATTAAAACTCTTAATAAAAAATAAAAGAACTACAAAAAAAACATATTCTTCAGAAATTAGTCTAGTGGCGGACAGAAAATAATATAAAACATTCGAAGTTGGCTCACCAATTTGTGAGGAATGAGGATGGTGTCGTTTAATAAAAAGAAATTTTGGTGACATATTTGTCTCTAAGGCCTTGTTTGGTATGTGGGATTAGCTCAAGATTGACAAATAATCTCACCATTGTCTCATTTTTAACACAATTACAAAAACATACCAACCTGTGACTATTAACATTACTAGCCTTCATACATGGAACAACACATGTCTTCAAACAAAGAGGTACAACCAGTCCATTTCTATAGCTGCGAAGGAAATATATGCAAATTTACTATGTTACAATTAGCCCTAACAAACCCATATAAAAAGTGATTTTGCCCTAAAATCATTCCGTCGGCCGTGCACAAGAGGAAAGGAAAATTCATGCTCCTGTTCAATAGAAGGAGGAATGTATCAAAGTGAACTGAACAAATTTCAAACCTGAATCTAAAACGCAAGCATATCTGGGAAATCATCAACATGTTGATGTCATGACGAAAACCACCATAGATCTGTCTCTTCATGACGATGTAGTTGCATATTTGTGTGAGACATTGCACACTCGGATAATAATTGCTTGACCTAGAATAAGGGAAGAGGAATAAGTTGGGACGAAACCGAAGGAGAGGGCATGCTCGGTTTTCAGAATTTGATGCAAAGTGAGAGATATATTAATTAGTATATCCAATATGCAATGGATATTTTAGACAATTAAAATTTATATCATATTTTAATAATTTGATACAAAAATGAATAAAATAAAATATTTATAGATCTAATGCTAAATAAGTAAATATCCTACAAATATTTTAAATTATCACTTAAAATAAATATTTATTATCAATCTCTTTCTACTTACTGAACGGATCCTCACGGACCGTCTCACACATATTCAGACTCGCAGAAATGCAACTACTTATGTTTGAATCCTTCATTTTATATTTGTATTGTATAAAAGTGGGTTAAGAGTAATTGCAATAGCATATATGTATTTAAAGCTTTTCTGTTAGACTATATAACACAGATGAAGAACAAAATCCGCTTACTTTTATTATGGTATATATCACAGATTTTCATAAGTAATTTTCAATGTAACTGATCGAAATAATAACACTGTTATATTTCCCTCAAGTAAAACTCAACGTACAATTACTTTCACATGTATAATTCATTTTAGGGGAAATATCCAAATATAGAAAAAAAAATTGAGATAATCTGGTTATCTGGCAAGTGCAAACGTGATTAGGAATTTGATATAATTCTCTGTAATACAAAAGGTATGCCACGATGAAATATATGCTGACATCCCAATATCCTCATCAAATTTTTTAAAACTTATATAATCTGTTAAGTTTATTCGTGAATTGTGAGTGCCAGTATCCATAAGCATTAAAGTATACTGTTCAATGGCGTGCAAAATATTGATAGAGTAGTCCAACAATATCTATTAATTCATATGAGAGGAATTTATAAATGATATTAAATTAGAATTTGACATTTCGCAAGGATAGCCAGCCATCCTCTCCATGTTAGAGATTTCCTGGTGCGACAACTATAGAGGGACAACATGGGGTCCGTATATCCTGTATATATGTATAACTTGAAATTTCATCGACATATTAAATATAATTGTTTGATTTAAATATAATAGATTCTCGTGGGAAGAGAGTGTGATGCCTAAAACAAAATCGTGAATAGTGGAACAGTACCAGTATCGTGGGATGCCCGGAAAGCGGCGCAAGGGTGCCCTGCATGCTGCCAAAAAAATAAAAAAGGCATAAAATATGAGCTTCTTCTTCCATCTTCAGCCGTAAAAAACTCGGAAAAAAGGGTTTGCGGCTTGTTTTCTTCCGTTTCTAACTATTAAACATTACCTTTTTCTACCTAAAAGCTAAGCTATATTTGTGTTGTAAACGAAGAATCTGTTTGTTGGGTTGAAATAAAGAAGTAGACTATACATCAAAATGATAATGTGGAAATCTCATTTGCATGGAACGACTCATTATATTTATGTATTACATAGAGACAAATAATGTGATTATAACACGGGACCAAAGTCCATACTATGTGTATTAGATAGAGCCAAGTAAGGTGATTATAAGACCGGACCCGGAGTTCATACTCTATGTGGTTTTGCCATCGGTAAAAGTAGGAAGAGTATATGAAAATTTTGGAACGCAAAAAAGATTTTTATTGCTCAAACATAATGATAAATAATCATACGAAACTGACGTTGTTTAAACACCTCTATTAGACATATATTTACTTGTTTAAGATTAGGATTTCTCGAATCAGCGGTAAGGAAAATGGAACAACCGATTCCTTTCCTCCAGAACAAATCTCACATATATATATATGTTTACACGTATAATATGGAAACCCTTGTACACTTGTACATATGTTCTACAAAAATATATATAAATGTCCCTAATTTCCGGAAAAAAAAATAGAAACAAAAAAACTGAATTAATTTATAATATTTTTAACGTCAATTTTACAAAGTTCTTTTTCCTCTCCAAACGACAATATATCAACTGTACTTCGTCTCAATAATGTGTACGTATATGCCACACAGTATTTACACACTTAAGAAGGAAGGAGTGGCGGTATAAAAAAATATATGTTATAACAATAAGCTTCTATTGATTATTATAGTATACGGATTACGGACCCAAAACAAGCACTCTTCGAACTTATAAGCTGTGCGCACAATCTTGAAAAACTGAAATAGTAGTCGCCCTTTTTTGGGCCCCTTCGGTTTGTCTTTTCTCTCTCTTTTTGTTTGCTTTGTTTTGTCTCCAAATCTTGGGGTTTCAAGCTTCTGTTACATCTTAGTTGTACGTACTTTTCCTCCATATGTCAACATCATCGTCATCTTCTTCTGATGAAGAAGCTGAAGGCGGCGGAGGCGGCGGCGGTGGCAGAGGCAGAGGCGGTGAGTTTGAAGCTGGCCCTTCATCTTCTCGCAGTAGGATGCGATCCAGCAATGGAGTCTGGCCCGAACCATTCATTGAAGCTCTAGCTTTAGAAGTAGCCATTGATGCATCAAGAACTGCCGGCAGACTTGCTGCCGCGCCCGCTTTATTCAACATATTCCAGGTAATCTTTACTATTTTGTATATACCCCGCACCTTTTTGTTTTCCTCTCCTTTTTTGGGATTTATGTGAGATTTTAGTGATGATTTGAAGATCAACTTTTTATGCTACTTTGCGGGATATCACACAAAGATATCATATCATTCCATTCTTTGCAATTCGATTAAACGTATCTTTGACCAAATCAACCAGAAAACTTATAGCTTAGACATTTGCCATTTACATCGAATATCTTTATAGAAAACCCTTATGATAAAAGAGTTGCGTCTCGATTTCTCTCTCTCTGTCACTTCATGAGGTACTCGAGTTTAGAAGACTTCCGTTGAGAAAGCTCAAAAGACGGTCTACTTTTTAACCAAATCAATATAAAATGCATATTCAACTTTAATTTTGTATCGTAGCTCTCAAAGGCAAAACGTGAAACTCTCGTCTGAGAAACCATAACAAAAAAAACCATTTATGGGCCAACAATTCTCTTCCAAAATCCTTTCATGCAAAAGGGTTAGTTTGTTTCCATAGTTTCTTTCTATTTCTCTGCATGATGCCTTTCTTGCTCTGTGAAAAATTTATGCCCATTCTGCAGAATTTGACAGAGACCCTTGAGCAAATAGGCATTCTTCTTTCCCACTTCTCAAGTATCAAAATCTTGGGATATCTTCCAAGTACCAAATTAAATTATTACCCTTTGGATTTCCGGTGGTACTAATATAAACTCCCTCTTTATTATTCAACTGACAATTTCTTTAAATAATGAAATTACTGTCAGATGACGACGGTTACGAACTAAAGTTTTCTATTTATGTTGTCTGTTTGTGCAATTACTGTTCCAACAGTCGCTGCTTTTATCTGATTAACTATTTTATGGTCTTTGTCTGCACTTATGTGGAGTAGGAGCCTATCTTCTTAATCTAAAGAGGAAAAATGTCAGTGTTGTTAGCATGGCAATAATTATTGCAAAGCTAAGGACAACAGTTTACATCTACAGCAATATGAAACGGTGGAATAAAATATCATACTTTATGTTCTCCACCACTCCACCTGACTACACCATTTCCACAATTTTTTAGTCATCTATTCTGTATCTACCTGAAGTAGCATTAGAGAATTAAATTGTTCATTTTAATTGAATGTTATTCTTATGGATAAATTACCTCGGATATATATATAATATATAAGCAAGAGAATATGGATATCTGAATGCATGTACTTGAGATAGAGGAGAGAGGTGTAGATCGTGATCTTTTTAGAAGGGCTGACAGAGAGGGGCATGCCTAGCATGGGGTATTAGGCTACAGAATCCAGGAGTCAAATTAAGTATATTATATTATATGTGTCAATATCAAGTGGGCGCATGCTTGCACCAGAATTCTTGGGAGTTGGTACTGTGTGTACTGTTTTTATGAGGAATGGGTTTCCAAGATTCCAAAACGAATGATAATAATTATAATATTTTCATTCTTATGTTGAGTCGTGTTTTAGGAGATATGGGCTGTGTGTGAGTGTGTAGTCAGAATTCTGTTATAGTTGCTATTCTTTCAAATATTTCTGGTTGATGTAATAATTTCGGATTTTGCTAGTTTAAACAAGAATAATATATATATTGATGGTAATTCTTTCGAAGAAAAAATGTTAATATTTTTAGCATATATAAAGCTATTTTTGCGCCTACTCTTACGGGTCCATTTGGTTTAATAGATGATCTGATTAAGATAAGATTAATAATAAATAGTGTGATTCTAAAAGTTTCGAGTTAGATATAGAATAATGAACGACAAAAAGTCAATTTTTTTAAAAAACTTAATAAATATAATTAAAATAAGAATACACTGGATAATATTGTAATTTTATATTAATAATTTGATGGATTATATTGTAATAATTAAAGATTTGATTGTTTGTGAATGAAATATTCAATGATTTGATTGATACGGTATAAATAATTCTCCTGAGCAAGTCCCATGATTGTATTAATAGGTACAATTTTTATGATTCCAACCAACTGTTTTAGTGATTGAACTGTCTTTCTACATATTTGAGATTTACTTGTATTCACCGTGTAGAAATCATTCTTTAAATAATTTACAAATTGCTAACTAGCAGTGGGAAACTAATTTAAACAGCTTTAGGTAGCTTCAAAAAATTAATAGCCTTAGGATCCTTACGTCAAAACCAGTTTGCTCGTGCTCTTCAATTTAAGCCATATATTATGTAGGGAAATCTACATGCTAATTAAGCAGCAAGTGACAGACGATACATTTTTACTATATTGTCGAAAGCAATTGTCATCTTACAACAAAATGCGACAGCAAAAAAATGAATGATTCCGCCCAATTTGTGTCGATCTCAATTGATTCCTCGTTCACCACTCCTTTGAGTCGTAATAGGCTGGGATGGCAGGGTTGCCCTCGGGGTCTCAAGTTTATTAGTCAGGCTAAACCCGAATACGTGGTTTACCTTGAAGAAAAAAATGCAAGTACATTCATAGCAGAAATGGAATATATAATCTTTATGTCTTTACCGTTTTAGCAACATACACTGAAGAAATCGACTTAAATATTCTTAGTTTCATAATGGCTTAATTAACATCGTTTATCTAGAAACAATTGTTTTAGAACAACAATGGATTCACCCACCAAATCATAAAAAGGATGTGAAAAACTGTATGATCTGGGATCTTTAACCTTTACAAAGGATGTGATATGATCTGTGCGTTATCCTTGCTATAGTTCTTTGATTATACTATCACCAACAACCTTTCACTTTTATCTTATAGATGCAAGGAGAAGCAACGAACAAAGACACTCCGATGTTTTCACCAAAATTTGTTAAGTGAGAAAAGTATGAGTCGACAACATTTTTTTTAGCCTGAGATCATTGTTGAGTTCTGTCTTTTTCTGTGTTCTATCATGCGTTAAATCGTTGATTTTGAGGTCTCAATTTTTAATTCACCGATATCTGACTAGTATAATTTGTTTCTCCTGGTTTTCTTTCAATCTGATTATCCCCATCATTGGTTTTAGGCTTAATTGTGGATATGGAAAATCATATTGTTGGTAGTCCTGGAAGTCTGATATTTTTTGTTGGGTGTGGAGTTATTTGTTTGGTGAAAGCCATATTGATTTTCTAAATGCATGCAGGTTTGTTCTACCTGGCGAGCCATATCTCGTTCCGAACTTCTATGGCAGAATCTAACACGTCGTGTTTGGAACATCACCCCTCTTATCCACAACACCTGGCGAGAAGAGTACATATATCGCCACCAGACCGCCTGCAACTTCCGTGCACGCAGAAATATGTACACCACCCTTCATTTTGTTCCTACAGGTAACAACAACAACGATGATGATGGTCTCTCCTGCCGCCGCTTGGCTCTTTCCGACCATCACCTAGCGGCTGGATTCGCCGATGGTGCAGTTCACCTGTTCCACCTTCCAACCAGGCTCCACCTCTCTACGTTTTATCCTCAGCACCGTGATCGGCTTGGTCGGTTCTCTAGTGCAGTGTCGGGTATCGTTTTATCCGACGTCCGTCTTGTCTTTGCTACTGTAGATGGTGACATTCATATGGCTGTCATCAACGGAGTGAATCCACTACGACGAGCATATTTGGGTGATGTTGTGAACGACGGGGCTCTAGTCGACTTCACGGGCTGTAACCAGTGGTGGGTTGGCCTCTATGCAGGTATTTTGTAGTTCAAGATTAGTGCCTTAATGAAATGTTTATGTTTCATGTAACTTTTCTCATTGTTGGTTTGTTTTCCAGGTGTTCCAGGTCGTTCATTTCACATCTGGAATAGCGAAACAGAAGAGCTAGTTTTTGTAGGAGGAATCCTAACCGATCCGGAAGCCGTAATGGGGTGGCATCTACTAACTGAACTAACCGATCCTATTGGCCGTATAAGGGTAACAGGCCATCATTTGGCTGTGGCCTGCACGAGCCTAAGGATTATAGCATTTGATCTCGAAAACCAAGGGTTGGTGTTAACTGAGGAAGAATACCGAAGGGGCATCAACGTTGGCTCTTTCGACTGCAACGACGACTCCGCTATGTTAACTGATAGACGCGGAGCAACTAGCATACGTCGTGTGCCAGATATGGCCGTGGCATGCCGCTTAAGGGGTGCATCACAAAGGGAGATTTTGGGTTGCATAAACGGCGGATATGGGCTAACTTGTGCAGGTGGAATCATTAGGGTTTGGGAGATAGAACGTGGACATTTCCTGTACAGTTTACGGGAAGGAATAGGGGAATGCAATGCCCTTATTGCTGATGAAAGATATGTGGCTGCTTGTTCTTCCGATGCCACAATTCATGTTTGGGATTTTGGAGCTCAATAATTCCGATTTTTATCCACATTTTATCTAGGAATTATTAGGGTTATGGTTACTATGTCAGCAGCGGTCATTAAGAGATGTTTCTTGATACTCGAGGGCTTACGCATAACTCATTTTCTAGACTGTACGATTATTTTGAATTTGATTGGTTGCATGGGGATATCTAATCATTTTTTATTTGATCTCTTTAAAATGCACCTCCTATATAACATTTTTTTGTTATGTAGATATGATATGACTTTCTCATGGTAATTGATTTACACAGAGAGTTGAAGAGTAGAAATCCAATTTTGTCATGTGATTTTTAAATGGCAAGTTGAATAATTTTGTTAGTGAAATTGTCGTATGATTCAAATACTAATGCGTGATTGGAATCGAGTAAATTGCAAAAATAGACATTAAACAGCCTGAAAAAATCTATTTTTTCTATTTTGAGGGGACCCAATAAATATATATGGAGAACCAAGATGATATCCTATATTGTAATGTAACTTATGAACGTAAATATAACATTTGCATTGAAAAATTTACATGATACATAGTACAATTTATACAAAGATACCTATTCTATATAAGGAATTTAGCCAATAATAGAATACAATAAATCTCTTAATTTTTGGCAAATCAGAGACTAAATCAATGGATTATATTATGCTATTATCCCCCCTCAAGGGAGACGTGGGATGTGGTCCAAGGCGAAGCTTGTTCCGAAAGAATTCAAAGAGCGGTCGATGAAGTGCCTTTGTGAAGATGTCTGCAATTTGTAAGTTGGATGAGATGAATTGCGTATCTAATCTGCCAGACGATACGAGCTCCCGAACAAAGTGATAATCAATATCAATGTGTTTTGCTCGTTTATGAGCACTCGGATTTTGACTAAGAAAAATAGCACTATTGTTGTCAGAAAAAATAGTGGGACATGAGGGAATCTTGACCTGAAGTTCCTTGAGAAGTTGAACCAAACAAACCACTTCTGAAGCTGTATTTGCGAGGGCACGGTATTCAGACTCGCAGCTGGAACGGGAGACAGTTGGTTGTTTCTTGGCACTCCAAGATTTGAGATTTCCACCGAGATAAATAGAGTATCCATATGTAGATCGTCTAGTATCAACACAGCGAGCCCAATCAGCATCAGAATAGGCAACTAACGTAGGTAGCGAGCTACGTGTGAAAGAAATACCAAAGGATGGAGTTTGTTTGACATAGCGAATGATGCGCTTGAGAGCCTGAAAATGTTCAATAGTCGGGCGTTGGAGGTGCTAACTGACCAGATTTACGGCAAATGATAAATCTGGTCTAGTAATTGTGAGATATTGGAGAGCACCACTAAAGAGCGATATAGGGTAGGATCGTCGAACAATTTGCCCTCCGGATGAAGCTGGCATCCTGCAACTAAGGGAGTGAAAACAGGTTTGGAATCTTCAAGGGACGCGCGTTGGAGAATATCACGAGCATATTTCGCTTGATTGAGAAAGATTCCAGAAGAAGTATAACTTACTTCAAGGCCCAAGAAATAACCTAGTTTCCCCAGATCCTTGAGGGCAAATTCCTTGTGGAGACGAGAGATGAACGACTGCAAACTCTCAGAAGAGTTTCCTGTCAAGATGAGATCATCAACATAGACTAAAAGATATAAGATAGTTGAACCGTGGATGCATATGAATAAGGAGGAATCAGAACGGTTGCATGAGAAACCAATGCTTAAGAGAAAATCATTGAGTCGTTGAAACCAGGCACGTGGGGCTTGCTTGAGCCCATATAAGGCCTTTTTAAGACGACAAACGTGATTTGGATATTGAGAATCGATGAAGCCGGGCGGCTGTTCCATGAAGACAGGTTTATGCAGAACGCCATTCAAAAAAGCATTCTTGACGTCGAGCTGATGTAGAGGCCAATTATGCAAAACAGCGAGAGATAAGACGATTCTGACAGTGGACGCCTGGACCACAGGACTGAAAGTGTGGGTATAATCGAAGCCAGGTAGTTGAGTGAAACCTTGGGCAACGAGGCGGGCTTTGTGACGATCAATTGAACCATCAGCGAGAAACTTTGTTCGAAAAACCCATTTCGAACCTACAATATTTGTGTTGGCCAGTCGAGGCACAAGATCCCACGTGTGATTGGAGGATAAAGCAGTAAGCTCCTCGTTCATAGCAGTTAACCATTCCGAACGTTTCAATGCAGATTTAATTCCACGGGGTTCACTAACCACAAAAAGAGCATTAAACAAATTCGTGCAAGCATAGGAAATGATGTGCTTAGGTCTAAAGATACCTGACTTCGCCCGAGTTTGCATGGGATGCGTGGAGGAGATTCTAGGCGTAGAAGGAGACACATCACCGGATACGGGATCAAGATTTGCATTAGAGTCTACTGCATGATAGTCAGGTGCGGCTTCAGCATGATCAAGCATAGAAACATGTGGGCTGTCTGGAACAGGTGAAGGCAGAGTAGCTAGAGGGGCAGGTGATTCGGGAGAGCAAATAGTACAAGGAGGCAAGTATGAAGTGGGACCATGAACAGGAGGAACACATAGCCGAACTGGTTCAAAGAATTCCGAGACTGGCATTGAAGAAGAGACAGACCTTTCAGGAAATTTAGAGAACGGAAAAAATAATTCATCAAATTTTGCATGACGAGAGATATAAACGCGGGAGGCGATATGATCGTAGCAACGAAACCCCTTATGAGAAATACTGTAGCCCATAAAAACACAAGCTTTGCTGCGAGGCTCAAATTTATGTGCAACATAATCTCTGAGACATGGATACACACGACAACCGAAAGGATGAAAATTCTCAAAGTTAGGAGCAGTAGAGAACAACAACTCGAATGGTGATTTCCCATTCAGCACCTTGGTGGGCAAATGATTGATAATATAGACGGCACTGCTAAAAGCCTCAACCCAAAATTCCATAGGCATGTGAGAATGAAACAACATAACAAGACCTGTTTCAGTGACATGTCTATGCTTACGTTCTGCTCGGCCGTTCTGAGCTGGTGTGTAAGGACAGGAACGAATGTGTCGGATTCCGGATTCACGAAATTTTTTTTGCACCCTATCGTTTGTAAACTCAGTGCCTCCATCACTGTGAAAAGTTTTAATACGACAAGAAAACTGATTTTCAACAAAGGTATGAAATTGAAGTAGCACCACATAAAAGTCCGATTTTTGCCGTAAAGGATAAAGCCATGTAAATCTAGAAAAATCATCCACAAAAATGACGCAATAGCGGAAACCAGATCTAGATGTAACGGGCGCAGGCCCCCACAAATCACAATGTATAAGATCCAAAACAGAAGATGACCTTTTTGTATCCAAAACGAAAGGTAAACGCTTACTTTTTGCTTGCTCACAAGGTTCACAAAGAGATGGTTTAGGTAATAAAGAAGGAACAGATATGATTCCCAATGTATTTAATATAGAAATGACATCAAATGAAACATGATCAAGTCTGGAGTGCCACAGTTCAAAAGATGCTTTTGGCCGACGAGCAGCAACCAATGCCAACCTAGGATCATCCAAAATGTAGAGACATGCCTACGACTTCCTCGAGCCAGAATATTCCGAGTAACTCGATGCTGAATCGTAAAACAGTTATCAGTGAAAACCACATCAACACGCGAATCAGATGTCAACTTGCTCACAGAGAGCAGGTTTTTAGTGAGCCCCGGAACAACTAACACCTCAGATAGATGAATTGAAGCATTAATAGAGCATGAGCCAATACGAGATATAGATAATAATGCACCATTTCCAACGACTACAGTATCCGAACCTGTATATGGCATGGAGGAGTTCAAGTGATCAGGAGTAGGAGTCATATGAGCCGATGCTCCTGTGTCAAGATACCAGTCCGAGGCTGGTTGTTTCGGAATAGACGGGGCGACAGAGAAAGAATGCGCAATATTAGCCGAAGGAGCCGCAATACGCCGATCAAAAAGGTCAGGACAAGCGGTGGCATAATGGCCATTGGTTCTGCAAATTTGGGAATGAGGCTGCCGTTTTGGACCATTTCTGCGACCACCTTGTTTCTGTCCATATCCAGGACCACGAGAGGAATTTGAGAAACCCGATGGTTTGGAGGCAGTATTCACGGCAAAAGCCACCTGAGATGGGGAAGTGGTGTCAAGCCCTTGCTGGAATTGATCCCATGCCTCGGAATTATTAAGAAGATCAGTGAAGGATGGCAGCGGAGACATAGCCATCTGTGTTGCCGAAAAGTTGGAATAAGCATAGCCATCTGTGTTGCCGAAAAAGTTGGAATAAGCAGCACCCCAAACCTTTTAAATATAGATGGATCTTATCGGTGTCGTCAACAAGACAGCCAATAGCAGACAACTGGTCACAAATCAGTTTAAAATCACGACCAAATTCGGAAACAGACTTGTCGCCTTTCTTGAGAGATTGAAGTTGGTCTTTGAGATGGAACTCACGAGGCTTGGATTGGTGACTGAAATGATTCTCCAAAGCAAGCCAAACGGATTGGGCGATTGTGCATCCAACGACAACGGAGATTGCTTCTTCAGTGAGGGATGAAAAAATGAGACTTACAAGCGTTTGGTCATCAACGAGCCATGAGTGATATGTTGGATTTGGCGCTGATTTTCCATCCGTGATTACGTCAGTGCAAGGGGCCGAACGAGTTCCGTCAATGAGGTTCATGAGCCCTTTACCGATTAAGAGAGGGTAAATTTGGCTTTGCCAAAGAAGATAATTGGTCGAAGAAAGTTTGGTGGTAAGCATGTGAAGTAAGGTTGCATGGGGGAGGGTGTCAGAGTTTGTGGGAGCCATAGAGGGAGGCTGGATTGATCGTAAGAGTAAAGAAGATGAGAGAAATGAATTGTTGGGATTTTAGTTGCTAAGCTCTGATACCATATGAATGTAAATATAACATTTGCATTGAGAAACTTACACGATACAGAGTACAATTTATACAAATATACCTATTCTATATAAGGAATTTAGTCAATAATAGAATATATGGAATCCCTTAATTTTTGGCAAATCAGAGACTAAATCAATGGATTATATTATGCTATTATTACTTATAAAAAAATTTCGGGGCCACGTCATAATTTCCATGCATAACAAATTCTAACAAGACCATGAGGAGTAAAATTTTGAACTTTTTTTTTATAAAGAGGACCGAAGTTTGCTATCTCGGACGCTTAAAAAAACTTTTTTCAGCCTCTCCAAGTCAGGTTGAAGTAGCCAGGAAGTCTCAGGCCTGCAGTATTGTACAAAGCTAATTGAGGAACCGGTTGTAAAGAATGGATAAGAACTTAATATAATCAAGATGAATGGTTCAGTTTATTTGATAACTAGACTTAGCTTAAATAGCTATTACAAAACAGAAAAGGAGACATTCGAGCCAACTAAACATCATGACAATTGAACTTTTCAAACATAATACAACTAACACCCTACTAGATGGGGATTTTATTCTACCACTCAACTTATTAACTTGTCATTTCCTCCCTTAAACTAAACACTTTCAAGTATATAGTTTATCCGAAACTTCACATACTCCTAGCATTTGTCAGAAAGTCTCCCAGATTCAAAGGTTTAGTCATTAGATCAGCAACTTAATTTTTTGTACCACAAAAGTACATCTTGATAACACCATCTCAAATCTCTCAGAAAATGGAATCGCACATCTATTTGTTTGCTTCTGCCATGCATGTCTGGATTCTTGGAGAGTTTAATGGCGGAGCTACTGTCACACATGATAACAGTGCTGTCTTTCTGTTTAACTCCCAACTTTTCTAGTATTCTTCTCATCCACACAGCTTGACAAGCACAAGCTGCAGCTGCCACAAATTCAGCTTCATTAGTTGATAAGGTTACTAGTGGTTGCTTCCTTGAAGACCATGAAACAGCTCCTGAATTCATTAAGAAAACGTATCCAGAGGTGCTTTTGCAATCATCAACATCCCCGGCATAATCACTATCAGTGAATGCAAGAAGCTCTTCAGTTTCACTCATTTTGTAAAATATCCCATAGTTCACTGTCCCTTTCAAGTATCTGAGAGCTCTTTTGGCTGCTTGCAAGTGTAATTCTGTAGGCTTAGACTTGAAACGACTGATCAAACTAACAATGAATATCATATCAGGTCTGGTGGTAGTGATGTACATGAGACTACCAACTATTTGCTTAAAATATGTCTCATCTACTTTGACTCCATCTTCATCTTTATGCAGTTTGAACCTGGAACAATGGGGCTACACATAGCATTGCTATCCTTCATACCAAATCGTTTTAGAACATCCAGGGCATATTTATTTTGACAAATATATATACCATTAATACTTTGTAAAACCTCTAAGCCAAGAAATAATCTCATGTTACCTTTCAGATATGTCAAACTCCCTTACCATGGACTCTTTAAATTTCCTCATCATAATTGCATCATCACCAGTGTATATTAAGTCATCCACATAAACACTTACAATAAGGATATTATTGCCACTGTGTTTAATGAACAAAGTTTGTTCACTATGACACCTATGAAATTCTTCATTTATAAAATGTGCTTCGAGTCGACTGAACCAAGCTCGTGGAGCTTGTTTTAATCCGTATAATGCCTTCTGTAACTTATATACTTTATGTTCATTGCCTTTATGCACATATGCCATTGGTCTACGTATATATCTTCACTTAACTCACCATGTAGAAAAGCGGACTTTTCGTCAAGTTGGAAAATTTTCCATCCTCTTTGAGCCGCCAAAGCAATAATCATGCGGACTGTATCCATTCTTGCGACTGGTGCATAGACTTCAGTGTAATCAACTCCTTGTTGTTGTGAATAGCCTTTGGCCACTAACCGGGCTTTGCATTTTTCCACCTCTCCAAATTCATTGAATTTTGTTTTATAAATCCACTTCACCCCAATTTCTTGACACCTGCAGGCAAATCAGTTAGTTTCCATGTATCATTTTTTCTCAATTGCCTTTATCTCAGCATCCATGGCCAGCTTCCATTTTGGAATATTTTGAGCCTCTTCAAAGGTGGTTGGATCTGCAGACATGATTTGTGCCATGTTAACTGTAATCTGTTCATCTGAAAACTCCTCGCCAGTGACATAATCTCTCAAGTATGTTGGAGCTTGTCGAATTCGTTTTCCTCCTTCATCTAAGTTAGCTTCGGCACTTGAAGAGGCAGAATTTGGATCACCATGTGTCATACCAGAATATTCAATGCTGGTTTCTTCAGAAACATCTTCAATGGGACGAGTCTCATTCTCTCCCCATTCTTCCATCAAGATTTGTTCATCATGTGTTTTATCCCAATCCCATTGGTTCTTCTCTTCAAAAATCACATCCCGACTTATGATAATCCTTTTTGAGTTAGGATCATACAGCCGATACGCCTTTGATTCTTCACTGACACCTAAGAGAACACAAGGAAGACTCTTGTTGTCCAGCTTTGTCCTTCTGTCATCGGGAATGTGCACATGTGAGACACATCCAAAAATTCTAAAATGTTTCACTGTCGGTTTTCTCCCACTCCAAGCTTCCTGTGGCGTGATATCTTTTACTGCTAATGTAGGACTTCTGTTCAGAATATAAATTTCCCAATTAATAGCTCCGGGCCAAAAACTCTTTGGCATATTCTTTTCGGATAACATGCTTCGCACCAAATTCATTACAGTTCGATTTTCCGTTCCGCCACTCCGTTTTGTTGTGGAGTATATGCTGCTGTTAATTGTCTCTTAATACCATGATCCTTGAAAAACTCATTAAACTCTTTAGAAGTAAATTCCCCACCTCTATCAGTACGTAAACATTTAATGGATGAAGCAATTTCATTTTCAAATAGTTTCTTAAACATTTAAATGTGTTGAATGCTTCGGATTTCTCACTCAAGAAATATATCCAGGCCTTCCTACTTAAATTATCAATAATTCACACTGAGTACCTTTTATTTCTATTTAACATTGGAGAAATTGGACGGCAAATGTCTGCATGAATCAGCTGCAATTTCTCCGTAGCTCTCCATGTGCTTTGTTTGGAAATGGGATCTCGATGTTGTTTCCCCACCATGCAATCTGTACAAACAACGTTGGATGTAGGAAGTAGAGGGAGACCATGAACCATATTCTTTGTCTGTAGTGTTTGTAAGTCTTTATGGCTTAAATGACCATACTTGCAATGCCAAAGGTGAGCTAAATCTGTTGTTGTGGTGTGAAAGCAAGCCCTATTCTCCTTTTCAGATTTAGAGTTGGCCAGTAACGTGAACATTCGGTTAGCTGTCATCTCAGATTGAATAATAAGCCCTTTGTCTGGATGATATATGTTGCACTTTTCTGATTGAATTAGGATTGAAAGACCACGTTCTTGAGGCTGATCGATGCTTAACAAGTTTTTTTTCAGCTCAGGGACATAAAAGACATCTGCGATCATATGATTGCTGCCATTGATTTGTAGTCTCACTTTTCCTTTTCCAAGAACACTCATTTGGGCGCTATTTCCTAATTTCACTATTTCCCGAAACGTTTCATTCAGCTCACAAAACGCAGCCTTGTTTCCACTCATATGATTTGAGCAACCTGAATCAAGAAACCAAATATTTTCTTGTAATGCGTGGTTCACCTCAACATATGACATCAATAGCATCTCCTCAGAATCATCTAATTTGGCTTAGTTGGCCTCCTCCCAAGAAGGGCACTCGTACTGAAAATGGCCAAGGTTGTGGCATTTGTAGCATTCTATCGTAGCCTTGTTGAAAGTTTGTCGACCTCTACCGCTGCCTCTACCACGATAGTTACCTCTACCTCGACCCCTACCTTCATTTCGATTATCCACAGTTACCTTCAAAGCATGTTCTTCGCCACTGTTCTTCTGAAACTTTTGCTCATGTACAATGAGTGAACTTTACAGTTCGTCAATTGTAAGTGCATCAATATCCTTTGATTCTTCGATGAAGACAACAACATTGTTGAATTTCTCAGTTAAAGTTCGAAGAATTTTTTCTACAATGGTGACATCCTTCATCTGCTCCTTATTGCTCCTCATTTTATTTGCTAGACTCATGACACGAGCAAAATATTCCGTGATGGTTTCACTTGTTTTCATCTCTAAGATTTCAAAATCTCTCCTCAATGCTTGAAGAGTCGAGCGTTTCACCTGAGCATTTCCTTCGAAATTTGTCTTCATTGAATCCCATATCTGTTTTGCAGTACGTTTCTCCAGTATTTGCTCAAGAATTGTTCTGTCAATGGCTTGGAACAGATATTTTTTGGTTTTGAGATCCTTCAACATCAAATCATCTTGTTCCTTCTGTTGGGTATCAGACAATACCACTCCTTCCTCTGGTTCTTTATAACCAGTTTCAATCAAACTCCAAAACCCTTTGGATCTCAATAGATTCCCCATGAGCAAGCTCCAATGGTCATAGTGACCATCGAAACGTGGAACTGCAGGTTGCAAGAAATGCTTATCTTCACTCATACTTATTTTTTGCTTCTTGTGTTTGGAAACCACTCAAAAAAAACTACTGTTTTTTTTTTCAGGCCGTAATGGTGGCTCTGATACCAAATTGTAAAAAATGGATAAGAACTTGATATAATGAATATGAATGGTTCAGTTTATTTGATAATTAAATTTAGCTTAAATAGCTATTGTAAAAGAGAAAAGGAGAAATTCGGGCCAACTAAATATCATGACAATTGAACTTTTCAAATATAATGCAACTAACACCCTACTTGTCACGGGGTCTGCAACCGCGGCTCCTAGAAAAGCTCATTTTTGACCTTTTTTTTTTAAGTTATATTTTAATTTTGAGTTATTCGTCACTGCTTATGTTTGCAGTGAGATTATAAATGGAGTATTTTGACAGTTGAAGGGAGAAGTGACAGTCCTGATGATGACGACGACGACGACGTTGACCTTTTCTCTGGTTTACCATTTTTTTTTGTTGTTGGACTGAGATTCAACCACCACACTAATGCCTATGTGCCCCCCTTATCTCCATTCAATTTATATATATAAAAAAACCAAAATTTATTGGCTGATGCTCTACTACCGCAGATTGAGGGGGCTATTTTCAATGCAGTTTGAGTTAGATTACAGCAGCCAGTATGGAATTTTTAGCCTTTGAATAATGGCACTGCTTATTAATTATAAATACTACAATACACAAACTCATGTAAAGTTAACTCAGATCACCTCAATTCTTCCCAAGTGATCGTTTGAAGCAACACTATGGCTGCCACTGCAAATGGAGAATGCCTTGGATGGGCCGCCAGAGATACCTCCGGATTCCTATCTCCTTACGGATTCAACCGCAGGTACTCCTCCCTCTCTATTCTTCGTCGAGATTTCCTTTATTTTTGGCATGGATGAGCGATTACCGTATTCTTGAGTAAATCTGCTGCCTTTTCAATTGGGTGACAACTGTAGTTAGCCATTTTCAGCTTTTTTGTGGTTTTGAAGAGCTCAGAAAAGAATCACCCACCCACTTCTGAAAATTGTTTTCTAATTGCGCTAAGATGTGTGGTTTTCCTTTAAAATGTACTTATCTTTCCAATAAAATTGGAGATGTATTAGGTGTTTACTTCTGAATTTCCGATCATCCACTTAACTTAGGCCGATCAGCTGCGCGAGCAACACGATGAATGTAACTTATATTCGAGTCTGTACTGATCATATTCTTGTACATGTTGGAGCAATTAAGAATGATTTTCCGTTGAAATGCAAACTCATTTTTCGTTATCTTGTGATTGAAGGTTATTTAGTTAAATTAGGATGTATTTAGTCCTATCCAACAGTGTATTATATTAAAACCTGAGCATTTCTAACAAAATAATTTGGACCCCTTCTCAGTTCGGAAATGTTCGAAACTGATTTAGTTTTGATAATCTGACATTCGAACATTCGATCAGGTCTGTTGGAAGTGATGATGTTTCAATAAGCATAATGTACTGTGGAATATGTTATGCTGATGTTGTCTGGTCGAGAAACAAACTTGGAACTTCAAAGTATCCTTTAGTTCCTGGGTATGTATGTTCATTTAAAAGCTCATCAAATTAGACAATACTCTCTTCTATCTACAAGAACTCTGTTTAATATTGTAGGCACGAGATCGCCGGTGTAGTACGAGAGGTTGGTGCCAATGTTCACCGCTTTAAAGTGGGTGACCATGTTGGAGTTGGAACATATGTTAATTCTTGCAGAGAGTGCGAATATTGTGATGATTACCTAGAAAATCATTGCTCCAAGGGGGCAGTCTTCACTTTTGATGGGGTAGATTCCGATGGTACAATAACCAAAGGGGGCTATTCTAGCTACATTGTGGTTCACGAAAGGTGATTTTAACTTTTTTTGGCTTGAAGAATGTAAACATTTGAACGGAGAAAGTAAATCATAACTAGGTTTGTTGTTGTTCTTTTCTAGGTACTGCTTCAATATACCTGAAAAATATCCACTAGAATTAGCAGCACCATTGCTCTGTGCTGGAATAACTGTTTACAGCCCGATGATGAGGCATAAGATGAATCAAGCAGGCAAATCATTGGGGGTTATAGGGCTTGGTGGACTTGGCCACCTTGCCGTGAAGTTTGGCAAGGCATTTGGATTAAAAGTAACTGTATTTAGCACCAGTGTTTCCAAGAAAGAAGAATGTTTGAAAGTTCTTGGAGCGGATGATTTTATTATTTCTTCTGATGAAAAGGGAATGGCGGTAAGACTTACTACACCCCTTTGAAGCGATTCGTTAGATAAATTATAACTCATAGAAATATGGAATGGATATCGTTGTTCAAAGTGAATGTCGAGTTTTAAATTCTGATGATGTGAGATTGGTGCAGGCTTTGACTAAGTCATTGGACTTCATCATAAACACAGCATCTGGCGATATCCCGTTCAATTCGTATCTGCCATTGTTGAAGACGACTGGTGTACTTGTGCTGGTGGGATTTCCAAGTGAAGTGAAATTTAGTCCTATGCACCTCGCTCCAGGTACGAGTTGATGCATAAATTCTACTATCTCGGGAGACAATTCCTATTATGCACATTTGCTATGTGGGTCTCGTATTGATTTATAACAAACTAAATACTGTAGATGCGAGGAGCGTTTCTGGAAGCATAACAGGTGGAACCAAGCTAACACAGGAGATGTTGAATTTCTGTGCTTCCCACAAAATTTACCCTGATATTGAACTGATACAGATTCAATACGTGAACGAGGCCTTGGAGAGGCTGATTAAAAAAGATGTGAAGTATCGTTTTGTGATCGACATTGCTAATTCGCTCAAATGAAATGTAGGAGGTTTGTCTGTTGATGGTGTTTTGTGTTTCACTCACATGGAGGAATAAGCTTGTTTCAGTATGATCAGAGAAATGAATATGATGGGTATCAAAACTCCATTGCAGCACTTGCTGAAAATGGATATTCTGCGTGGTGTTGTCTTCATTTTTCATGGTGAAAATTGGCTCAAGTTACATATGTGTTTTTTTATGAATCAATTGGTTGGTTATATCTGAATCTGAAATGTGATAGAAATATGTTTTGATTGCGTTATGCTGTTGATGTTAGCTATTAAA
Organism: Dorcoceras hygrometricum; assembly: GCA_001598015.1. Classification (NCBI taxonomy): domain Eukaryota; kingdom Viridiplantae; phylum Streptophyta; class Magnoliopsida; order Lamiales; family Gesneriaceae; genus Dorcoceras; species Dorcoceras hygrometricum. The sequence goes on along the minus strand of KV010635.1, from coordinate 582,692 downwards.
TGTGCCTTAATTTTAATATTTTTGGCCCGTTTCGATAAAGATACCATTACTTAAAAAGTTCTTTTTGGTCATACTTCTTTTACATGATCTTTTAAAAGAAAAGTAGAAGCTCAAATGTCATAATATATTTTAACAACAATAGCTGAATCGATACCTTTTTTGTAACGAAAATGAAAGCCCAAGCAAGCAATTTTTATTAGATAAAGGGTTTTGTGGCCAACGACTTCCATTCATTTTGACAAAACACTTCTACATAATTAAATATAGTCATTTCTCCTTCACACACAACAAATAGATTACAAAAAGAAAAACAAAAACGAAAGTAGTAGCAAAGTAGCAAAATAAATATGTGGATTTTACTTTCCACACACTTGGATATGATAATCAATTATTGATATAGAATAAATTAATAAATGACATATATCGCTGGCAAATAATCTATATATCATTCAAAAAAGAACTAATTAATTTGGCATTCAGGTCCAGTGCCATTAAGGAATCTCCATTTATCCCTGCAATAATCATATATCATGTAACCCTTTTGCGTCCTCTCCATTCTTGCTCTGCTTCTACCATCCAACTCCAAACTAAGCCATGTTTTCGACATGAAATCGGCGGCATTGCACGAAGAACTTCTGGTTTGGTGAGACCAAATGCATGCATCGGCCGAGAAATTGGAGTAGGAAGTGATGAATGGGGCTAAATTCCAGTCGGTCTTAACACTGCCACCTTGCGTAGCCCAATCCTCGGCGTTCCAAAGGCTCGAATATAATCTCATCGGTCGAGTCGGGAAGGGAACTCCTAATCTCTCCAAGTTCTTGAACTCTCGTATTGGTACGCCATCCACATAGAGACTAGCGCACATCAAATTCAACAAGAAAAACAAACCTTAGTTCGATATGTATGCTAAAGAAGTTTCCGGCCTTTTTAAGCTCTTTTGTTAAAAATTAAAAGTATGGACACTCACATAATGCATTTTGGATTCCATAGAATGGAATAGGTGTGGAAATCTAGCGTTGGATCAAACCATAGGAAGAACTGTTGCTCTCTCTCACCCTTTCCGTGGACGAATATATTTGTGTGAAGTGTGTATGGATTGCCTGTTGTATTCCCCATGAATTCGATATCTATCTTGTCAGGCTGCTCGCCTTCTGATACCAGCTGCAATCAAATACTAATTAAGATCCATCCCATTTTCATCTTCATATGATTGTCCCATTTAAACCAACCGAATCAAGCTTATCTCACATAATAAGTAGACACAGTCCCTGCAGCATTTCCTTGGACGAGCTTGATCTTCATGTCAATTTTCCCGAACAAGAACTCTTTCTTGGATTCGAAGCCCGACCCAGAAACATTGTCGAGAGACAATGTGAGCAGCTCGCCATCTTCGAGTATCTGAACGTGGTTAATACCCCACGTTGCGACGAAGTGCCGATGAAAGGTGCCATTTTCCGTTACTCTACTCTGGGTACTGTCACATGCATTTTCATATTTTTCACTCCCTAGTTTATTAGCAGTCACAGTAATAACTTCCCAATATGAATCAATTTCATGAAGTTAGAACAGACCATGAAATATTAATTCATATATATGAAGTCCTGATAAATCAATCGTCCCTCCTATTTCGTTAACCTTTGGATACCCTAAGAGTTGTGGATGCATGTGCCTGTGTGGCCCATGACATTCGTAACATAAAAGATAAGGATCCTAGCGAAGATGAAAGAGTGGGACCCATTAAAGTTAAATACAAGCAGTTGCAGGTTAGAAATGGATCCCCCTATCGCCATTATTCCATCCCCACCTTTCACCAATCCATCCACCATCTTCCAGTAATCAATGTTCCATTCATTGCCCTACTTGTGGCACTGCTATTACTATAATAAATTATTTAATCGGGAAATTCGATGTCACTTAATTACCTTTTTAAGACTTTAGATTTGTATATGTTTTTTGGGTTCAGAGGTATAAATATGATTTTTGTTTTCTTCTTCTCACCTTCATATACTGTACGTTAGAAAGTGATTTACTTTTTGATAAAAGGGAGTATTTATCTCAATTACCCAATTAAAATTTTAAAAAGCGTACTTGAATGCCAACACAATCTCGTTTTTCATGATTGGATAGTTAACCAATTAATTTAAGATTACACCATATATCATATATCGTACGAAAAAAAAGTTTGCTCGATAACGATTTAAGACAGCATTATTTTAATTGGAATAGTGTTTAGTATACATCGACAAATCTCAAAACTTCAACATCAAGAAAGACTCCGGACAAAATTAAGAAAATCAAGTACACTTCATATTAATTAATTACCTTTAATTATAAAAAATAGTCGAGTCTGTAATTTCAAACAGTGCCGCGAAAAAGGTCAGCAAGTGTTAGCATTCATCGAGAAAAAGAACAATTTCGTTTTTAATTTCAGATTATGCTTTAGCTTCCTATAAATCATAACCATGGAACTTAACCAAGATCTAAATATACATTCTTCACCCTCTTCAGTAAGCATATATATCAATGGCTTAGTTATATATATATATATAAAAAGGTACCTTGTGCTTCGTGCTCTACTGCGGATCGCATATTGTAAAATAACAATGTCCACCTGCACATTAATATTGGGATGTAGAAGAGAAGTTAAACAAGATATTAATGATTTTGTAAATGACCAATGCAACTGCATCCCAAGTTAGAAGGATCAGACCCTACACTTTACACATATAATGCCTGGATCGATGTATAAGAACTATACAGATTAAGTGAATAACAGATATATATGTAGACCTTGAAGATGAAGATGGCAAAAAAGATGATGAAAGCCAAATAAGGGACGGATTTTTTTGAATGGGAAGGAAAGGGAAGATTTCTTGGTGGCATACTGGTTGCTTTCTTCAGAGACAACTAATGGCGAGTCTTGTGTAATTTCAACTAGTGCTCCCCAATCTTTTTTGTACTATAAATTAAAGTTTATATATATATATATATGTGTATGTATAGTGTAATAATTCTCTCCATCAATGCGTTGGATAGCAAATAACAGCCACTCCTTTATGTCCACCACACCCACTGTTCTCATCCATTGCTCCTGGATTTTTGTGGGTCGTATATTTTTCGAGTCACCCTATAATAACCTCGGATCATTGGTCCTCTCTGATTTTTCAACGGTGAATTGCATTTTCACTGTTCTCTTCAAGTGTCGGTGATTCATGTGTACAACTCAAAAACAAGACAATACTGATCAAGTTAATATATATATAAGGGTTGAAGCAGGACATTAATCCTTGACATTAATCCTTGTGAGACATGGACATAATACTTTATATATCGGACACTTTGTTAATTACTGCAATAAAACTTTAATCTTAACCTCAACAGAAGACTAGCTACAGTAAATTGTCTTTCCCAAACTGTTTTTTTCAAAACATTTGATTATGGGAAAGTCAAAATATATGATAACCTATTCGATGAAAAATATGGACATTTCGAAATCTTTTAAACTTTTAAGGCCGAACATTGTATCAGACTTTTGATGAAAATGTAACAGATATTTAATTTCATATATATGTCCCATATTTGCCACATATAAAATGACAGTGTTAAAAAGGTGGCATCTGATTTTAAAATATGATATTAATATATAAAAGCTTACTCGGGAAAGCGTATTCGGGAAAAGTTTACTCGTAAAAACCTACTCGGGAACATCTACCCGAGGACTCCAAAAGAGAAAAGCTGTTTGACCCATACCTGCTAATGATTAAATCGGGTAGCGTGTTGTCAGGTTTTTATTCAGTTCTGATTGGCCTAGTAACTTGTGCAAACTAAGACTGGCAGACCCATACCTAATCATGAGTGGCCAGATGGCGTACACGCAATCAAGGTATCTCCTTCGCCTATAAATACTCGAGGTCATCACCAACAAAAGGCATCATCACAATCTTCATTTACCTTAAACAGATACCACAAGTAACCCGAGAAAAGAAATCATTAGGTCATATCAGATTCTCCTCGGGTGGCGAGAATTAACTCTTTGGTCGAAAACCGAGGACGAAATTGGAGTAGCATCAATTGGCGCCGTCTGTGGAAACCAAATAAAAAAGAGTGAAAATGCCACCAAGGAGGAACATAGTACATCACAGTGGAGAGTCTAGAAACAATGATTCAGGAAGCTCTCCGGGAGGATCAAGAAGAGAAGAAGCTCTCACTACTGAGCAAATCATGCAACTAGTAGCTTCTACGGTGGAACAAGTATTGGCTCGTCGGGGAGGAACGCAACCAGAATCGGGGTCCCAATCCCAGGCAGAGGAAGTTAAGAAATTACAAGAGGAAGTACAGCGGTTGAAGGATTCTCAGCCGGTTCCATCTCCATCGGCAGATCGCAGTATTCCCTTTTCAAAAGATGTCCTGTCAGTTGAGTTACCTCCCCACTTTAAATTCCCCCGTGTTGGGGAATATGATGGTACTGGGGATCCAGAGCATCTCTCCCGTTTCGAACATGCGGCCCTACTGCACCAGTACCCAGATCCTATCAAATGCAGGGTATTCCTAACTACTCTTGTTAGGTCAGCCCAGCAATGGTTCAAATTATTGCCGGCAGGAAAGATCACATGCTTCCAGGATTTCAGCAAGATCTTTCTACACCAGTTCGCCAGTAGTAAGAAGCAGCCCATGACTAAATTAAATCTGTTTAATGTGAAACAAAGGGAGCAGGAAGGCTTACGCGACTATCTCCGACGATTCAATGCAACCACTATTGAGGTACCTTCCGCTACTCCCGATCTTTTGATTGGAGCGTTCACGCAAGGATTACGTGGAGGAGACTTTTTTAGATCCCTGATAAAAAAGCCCCCGAAGACCTTTGATGAATTGTTGACACGAGCGAAAAAGTATGTTAATGTAGAAGAAGTGCAAATTACCAGAAGAAGTGATCAAAAGGCTGCCATTAAACCTTCTGGGGATACTTGGGTGGAAAGACCTTATCCCCGAGTACAGCATCCTGAGGTACCTCTATTGTTAGGACAAATTGGTGCAAATACGACATTGAAAGTTAGTAAAGCAAGGGCACTGGAGATATTCGATGAAAGAAAGCTGGTGCGGAGACCGAGGAGTAGCGAGGTAGGACCTCAGAGGTCACAATCAGACAAATTTTGCGGTTTTCATAAAGAATATGGTCACACTACCATGAATGCAAACATTTTGATATGAGCCGGAGCGCATAATCCAGAATCCCTAGACCTAACAAAAAACTATATGAGTTTGGAGTTAATTGGCTAGGGCTAACTTTCAGTTGGTCGCAGAGACTTTGGATAAAACGAGGAACGGGGAACCTGAGACCCATTTCCAGTTGATTTATGTAAAAGGTGTGATATCCCTCGGGAGGAAGATGAGCCCGGTCCTTGGGAAGAGGAATCAAAATATCATATTGGTCCGACATACCGGACAAGTCCCTTATGAGGGCTTTATCAGACTCCTGCAACAAGGACGCCTTGATCTCGTACCAAGGACGGCCCTCTGCCGACAGAATAGCCTCTTCGGCATTTATCCTAGCTAGTAGTTCCCTACGAGACACTTTGTCGGGAGCACTACTAGTACTTACGGTGCCCGACGAGGAGGGGGATCCTAAGGACTGAACAAAATCTACTACTACACGATCATCTATAGAAGACATAATGCAAGGATTATGGTACTTACAGGAATGATTTGGAGACGGAAAGAAAGAGGGCAGATGACTCAGGAGGCGATTTCGGCAGAGTAACGATAGTTGAGAGAAAATGAAGAAATGAGGAGAAAAAGTGTGGCTATTTATAGGAGGACCAAGCGAATTTCCTCCGTCAGATCTGGGAGAGATCAACGATCTAGATTGCTCGGGAATATCAAAAGGCGGGAAAATTTTGGCGTGCAGAATTAAAGTCCCATCATCCGTATTAAAAATAAATCGTATAAAAAATAGGCTTTCTTCGAGGAGAACAGAAATGGTTTACGAAATCCGAGAAGAAACGCAACAGTCTTCAACTTCACTACTTCGTTTCGACTAGAGAGGGAAGATACTATTGATATCAATATATAAAAGCTTACTCGGAAAAGCGTATTCGGGAAAAGTTTACTCGTAAAAACCTACTCGGGAACATCTACCCGAGGACTCCAAAAGAGAAAAGCTGTTTGACTCATACCTGCTAATGATTAAATCGGGTAGCGTGTTGTCAGGTTCTTATTCAGTTCTGATTGGCCTAGTAACTTGTGTAAACTAAGACTGGCAGACTCATACCTAATCATGAGTGGCCAGATGGCGTATACGCAATCAAGGTATCTCCTTCGCCTATAAATACTCGAGGTCATCACCAACAAAAGGCATCATCACAATCTTCATCTACCGTAAACAGATACCACAAGTAACCCGAGAAAATAAATCATTAGGTCATATCAGATTTTCCTCGGATGGCGAAGATTAACTCTTTAGTCGGGAACCGAGGACGAAATTGGAGTAGCATCAAAATAGTTTGGTGTTTGCATTAGTGCAACAAATTCTTTGATTTAATACGGATTTTTCTAATTGTATTGTCGGTTCGTTGGTCCCACTGTATGGATCAATGGCGCAACAATAATTTCACCATCACAATATAACCCCACATCCTGTTCTTCCCGTGAGGCCGTGATAACTACTTGTATACCCCACCATTAAATTATTTTATTTTAATTTCGTATTTCTATATACTAAAATATTTATCTACCATTATTCTAGATCTTCATCACAACAAAAAAGAAACAAGAATTTTTTTATAACCCAGGAAAATACACCCTTATCATATTCCGGGATATTAATTTCTATCAATATTTTTAGGAATACTGTCGATATAGAGAATATTTCGATTGGAAAGTTATCCATTTTTCTTTTTTATTAATGCTCGTATCTAAAATTTAAAATTAATAAAAAATATCGAGTACCACTCTTACGATTTACGCAACTAGCAAAACACTTGTGTGCATCATTTGCCGACAGACACGAGGAAGAACAATGCCATCCTATGTATCATTAAACATGATGCCATTTGGGTCCTCATTCTTAATAATTCATCCTGCGTGCCTTGTTGCTCCACTGCTTAAAAATAACGGTAATCATAGTTTACCTAATCTAATTATTTAATATTATCGATGCTAGAAAAATATTTCAAAAACATATGATATCCACATAAACAAGAAGCAATCGCCTAACCCATTATTACATGGTATATAGATTTTATGCAAAACAATAATATTCTATACATTAATTAAACACAATCATATACGACCCTTCATACATCTAATTTATTAATTGGTGCATTTATTGCACCAATAATACGATACTAATCTCTGGTTATTAATTTGTCCTATAATTTTCGATGCAATAATTCTCATGATCGTCTACTTTATAATTATAGTTTTTCTCTAATATATAATACCTTATCATTGATTGAGATTTGAGATCTTTGATCTACTTCCATCCCCTCTTCATTGATGATATATATGTTCCTAATTTAACATTCCTTTTTGACTATCTTCTATACCTGGCTCACAACAATGATTTATTTAGCTCTAGTTAACTTTTTTTTTTTTCAGTTATCATGAATAGAAATTTGTTGGTGAGATATTTCTTTTGACCAGGATGAAAATTGTTATAATTCTATATCCAAATCGATATTCATTCCAAACTTGAGACATTGGTAGCAATAAGGATGGATCCAAAATTTTAGTTTTGAAGGTTGCATACTTGCATATTAAGTCCCCCAGCATGTGACGATATCAGAACTACCAATTTACCTTGCAGATAGGGATGTTCGTAGTCGTAGCTCTTAATCATTAATAACCAAAACAAATTGCTCTTTACTTATATTTGGTTACCCATTCACAATCCAGATACGAGATAAATATATGGTTATCACTAATAAAAAACACCACATTCCGGGCCAGGACCATCAGGAAACCTCGACTTATCCCAGCAATAATCATATTTCTTGTAACTCTTCTGTATTCTCTGCATTCTAACGTGGTTTCTAACATCCAGCTCCATATTTAGCCATGGTTTCGACGATAATTCGGCCCGATCGCAAGAGGAAGTCGTGTTTCCCCGAGACCAAACGCAGGCATCCGCGGAAAAATTGGAGTAGGGAGCAGTACTCGACGGGGCTGAACCCCGCGTAGCCCCATCATTCAAATATACTCGCATCGGTTGATCATTAGGGAATGGAACGCCAAAATTCTCCAAGTTCTTAAATTCTCGTATTGGTATCTCATCCACGTAAAAACTAGAATGAAATAAACAGGTAATTACAGTTAGATATATTTTAGATGTCTATGTAATATAAATGTGTAACAAGCTAATTAAGTACTTAAGATGGCTTATAAAAATGATCAGTTTCTACCATAGTTAACTTACATTATGCATTTGGGATTCCACACAATGGTGTAGTTGTGGAAATCTCGGGTGGGATCAAACCATAGGAAGAATGTTTGCTCCCTTTCACCCTTTCCTCGGATGAAGACATTTGTGTGTAGTGTGTAAGAATCGCCTGTTGAATTCCGCATGATTTCAATCTCTATCCTGTCATGATGATCACCTTCTGACGACATCTGCATGATGCATATATATATATATATATTGATCACAGGCAATTTTGTAAGTGATAAATATATTATATATACAAGGATATTCAAATGCTGTTGAACTCTATCATCTTACATAGTACGTTGATAAAGTTCCTTCGGCATCTGCGGAGGCGAGCTTGATTTTCATGCCGACATTTCCAAATAAGAATTCTTCTTTGGATTCTAACCCTGACCCAGAAGTTTTATCGAGTGAGAGTGTAGCCGGCGTCTCGCCATCGTCGACTATGTTAGCACGACGATCACTCTGCGTCACTACTGTCAGGTCCTCGTGAAATGTATCGTTTTCTTCGGGGCTACATCGATCAAAATCAATGTAATATTAAGTTGATAGATAACTAGAAAAGGCTCTTTCGTTAATTTTATTAAACAAATTTAAAATAACGATAATTAAAGTAATGTAGGGAGTTAAATCCTGTACTTGATATGCTATTGATACAAGGGGCCCGGCCTCCTCAACTCAGCTAACAACCAGGGCTAAGGTGGGGTTGGATATATTGAATGTGGATGATTACGCTCAACGTCGGCCGTTGAAGCTTATATGAGTGAGGATAAGCCAACCACTCGCGAGTTAAGTTGTGTGCAGAATGCAAAAGATTATAATATATAAAAATTCATTCAAAAATGATCATATTAATTATTAACATCGGTCCTATCTACTCTCTATCTATCTATCATCACCACCGGATATCCAGTTCAAACACAAAACCAGAATAAACATATTGATTTGATATATCCATTCGGAAGTAATCCAGAGAAACACTCTAGGCCATTAGAACTTTTTCTATTTTATGGCATTAACATACCTTGTGCTTTGTTGTCCTTTGCCGCGGGCCGCAGATAGCTTTAGAGGTGCGATAATGTCCGCCTGCAAGATTTTGAATCCCCAACAATTGAATAAAGATTCTGGGTAAGTGCGAACTAAGTTATATAGCCACACTTGAACTAACATTAACTAAGATAACCATTATATTTGAAGTGCTCATTCCCATAGATATCAAACTTAGTTATCACTTCACTTTCTTGGATTGTCGGCTGATTTCCAAGTGGCACCAACACACAAAGAAATCAAAAGGCAGCGAAAAACCAAACATGGTGATTGAATGCACAGTTTTCTGACACAGAGTTTTCTTCTATAGAAATACAGATTGAGGCACGTGTGTTAATATTATATATAAAGATTACCTTGAACACAAAAATGGCACAGATGACGATGAAAGCCAAAAATGGGAGGAGCTTCTTTGTAGGAGGAAGGTGCGGATAATTTCTTGGTTGCATGCCTGGTTCTTGAAATTATACGAGAGTGGAAATGAAGCTGAGTGGTTGCCTCTGAGCAATGACTGCTCTCAATATCTCTGTTAAAAATTAAGTATGTCTCATAAATAAATTTATTATATGTATATATTTGTGATACTTGCTTCTATGATTTTGTTGGGGAGCAAATTGAGACCATTCCTTTATATCAATGACACAGATGGGCCACCTTGCATGTGCTTACAGGAATTATGTCGCTTGCATCCTTTGGTACCATCGATATCTCAAATGACCCATATTTTTGTTGGTTTCAAAAACATTATGATTTACATTTTTAAAAAAATTTAAATTATGCCATCGAAAAAACTTTAAAAGTGCGTGGTGTCGGTGCTGACAGTAAAAAGGAGATGAAAGATCATTAAGAACATGGAGCTCTCTTTCAGCAGATTGTTGGTGGCATTTATTAGTTCTTTCCTCTCAAAATTAATTCCATCACATTCAGTTCTCATAATGAAATCAAATATACGAAAACCAAAGATAACCTAACCATTTTGTAAAAGGTGGGTTAAATTTTTCTGTCAAATCTTTACTTCCAAATAGCACTTTTTTTTCTTTTTTTATCATGAGACCACATTCTCATTAACAATTCACCTAACAACTTCGCTTAGAAAATTAGGTACTGCATTCAGAAACACAAAATTTGTTTCAAATTCTCCATAAGTTGTTGAAAACAGGTCCATGTAGTTGTGCAGAGATGAAGATTATCGAATATAGTCTCAAGAATTGAATCGTCCATGGATGAGGGGAGCATGTTAGACTGGCAAAGTTGTTTAAAACAGGTCCATGGATTAATAACTCTACGGACAAACATGTGAACAGTGGTGCTAATATATTCCACAGTTCTATCATTACATTAGCCCTACGTTGCACGGCACATGGATGCGCCATTGTTCCGAAGGAACATAGCTTACATGCATCTTCCTGTCCAATGATACTGAATTCTGTAAATTTCACGAGTCCTATGTGGTTACGGGGTCAGTAACTTTGTTTGTTCTTTTTTTTTTCACGAAAGATATAAATAGTTATTTGTTTGGTTGTGATATATTAACGTAAACTATTACCTACTTTAATTCTCAAACAAATTTCACTTATTGTCATACGTGGAAAAAGTTTTAAGAATCATATGCTACTTTTTGTGTATAATACAGCTAAATGTTGAGGAAAGTTTTAATTTCCGTCCTTTAAATTTGACTGTTTACAATTTCGGTGTTTGAAGTAATTAATATATAGATATATATATATATATATATATATATATAATATAATATGATCGGATGGGCCTCTCCAAGTCCAAAGCATCTTCACGATAAAACAAATATCCGCGCAAGAAAATCAAGTATTCATCAATACACAGTAATATTAGCATATATTTCCTGCTTCAAACGTGACCGCCGATGGATCAGGCTACCCCATTCCCTTTGGAACCCCCGATAATTTCCAACAATGTGCTAAAATTTTTAGTTGAAGTCCCCCCCGATCCTACAGCTTCCTTGGCTTTATCTTTCAATTTGTTCACGTTTTCCCTTATTGCCTCACTCGATATTAAACATTCCAAAGCTTCAATTGTTTCACTTTTAGTGAACACTCCTCCCTTCACCGTCAGACCGATCTTCCAAGAATCCTCAATCATCCTGCCATTCAGCTTCTGATCGCCGAAGAAGGGCCTGCAGATCATCGGCACGCCATTGCAGACACTCTCCAGGACCGAATTCCATCCACCATGGGTCACAAAGACTCCGACACTACTGTGTGCGAGAACTCGTACTTGGGGAGCCCACGACACAATCTTCCCGAATTCCCGGGTACGTTCTTTGAACCCTTCTGGCAGGAGTTTCATCGCATGATTTCGAAGTGACCAGATAAATGGAAATTTACAGGCTTCCAGAGCCTCCGCCAATGCCGTCAGTTCGTTTCCAGGAGGAACGGCTAACGATCCGAAACTGATGTACACTACAGATTTTGGAGTCTTTTGTTGCTCCAGCCATGACAGGCATTCGTTTTCTTCATCTGTGACTGGCCTGGGAGGCGTCTCAGATGAAAGAAATAGAGGGCCGATGTTGAGAAAATGATCGAACTTTGATTTAAGGTCCTTCACGATTATTGGGTCCATTTCTTCGAAAGAATTCAGCACGACTGCCGTGGATTTCGGTAGTTTATCTACCATTTTGTAAATTGCTATTGCCAGTGATGTTGGATTCTGGATATGGAAAACCTCTGGAGGAACATCACTGAAGTTTACCGCTGACATTCCAGGGATAAATGATAGCTTCTGTTCCAAGGTTGCGCCTGTTTGCCACAATTTTGAACTGCTGTTAACTTATAATTTTATATTATTACTCGGACAAAAAAAAACTGATTTACTGTCACGAAGAATTGCCTAACTCAACATAAGTTAAAATTCTTCTCTCTTTTGTCTTCCAGTATTAATGCCATAGCTTGTAATCAATTACCCAAATCGATGATAGAGAATTATTTTAAAAAGATTTTCAAAAAATGGTGTCCTATTGTTGGTTGCTGCCATTTATGCGTGGAGCCTAAACTATTAATGGAGAATTATTGCTGCCATTAGAAGTATATAGCTGACGTGGAATGGTTTGAGCAATTATTTCATAAATTTCCTGGAAGGTGGTGCTTCTCAAAAATATTTTCAGCGAAAGCTCAAGAATTATCCATCTTCGTTTTATTTAATATTTATCTCAAGTAGTACAAATTATTGGAGTAAGAAACATTATGTTATGTAAATATCTAGATATTTCTATCATATATTATTTGTCAGTACATCTGAAAGTCTAAATGGCGCCCAAGAAAATAACCATCTTGAGTCACTTACGAGTAGTGGCCAAATGAACGAGACATATACAAGTACGTGAATTTATTTTCACCATGGTCGCTACCTTAAATTGTTCCCAATAGATGTAGGCAACTGCCGATGCACTTAGATTTCTTGTCTCTCATTTCCTTACTTAGTTGAATATATAAATTTCAGGAATCTGAGGGAAATTTTTAGTCAAAGAGACGACAATTGGTCCAAACTTATATCACCCAGAAAAATCAGTCAGAGAGGAACAAGAGTAAAAGTCGAGGCAAAAAATGGAACATACCTTGGTGTTTGATGAGAGCATCTTGAATGAGATCCGTGTACAAATGTGTGGAAAGTGAGCAAGAAGCAGAGGTCCAAAAGACGAGCCAAGGCACGCGTCTCTTCTCCGCCAAATCACAGCCAAAGAACAGAAAGGCATCGGTCAAGAGGCAACAGATCTTCAAGCCAGCCTCGGTTTCCGCCTCTTCCAGAGCCTTTTCATAGTTCATAGGTGACGCAGCGAGAAACAGCCGCACCTCCTCGAAATGAGACCCCGTGAAGACCTCTCCGGGAGGCTTGCCATCCCAAACCTCGTAAGCCCGTATGTTGTCCGACAGATTGCTGGAGAATAGGGCCTCGTTGGAGGAAGAAGAGTTGATGAAGGAGAATCGGATTCCCGACGTGGAGGCAGCAAGTTTTTGCACTAGGCTCAGTAGAGGGGTGGCGTGGGTGCCGAAAGGGAAGGCAAGAACACCAATATGCGAGTGGATTACCATCTTGAGTTTTTCTTTCTTTTCTTTTTTTTTTTTTTATGTATGTGTATAAGAAAAAACTCCGAGAAAGTAAGATATATTGAAATTAGAGAGCATGGGATTTTATAATCTGTAGAGCCCTGTTAGAATGTGGGGGTTGTCACGAGGAACCAACTTTTCTAATCTATATATATTGAAATTTGAGAGCATGGGATTCTATAACTTGTAGAGCCCCTCTTACTGAGTGCGGAGGTTGTCACGAGGAACTAGCTTCCGACACTCCAACTACTTTTACAACCTAACTTTTTTCGGTTGTACATAATATTTATCCTGTGATGATGATGAGGTTGACGATCAAGAATTAACTTTGTCTAATCTTAGGAACGAAACAATATTTATATTGTAAGAAATTGAAAAAATATTGTCTCAAAATATAAATTTTTTCAGTTCCAAACTTGATCGATTTGTGTAAGCTCTCATCTCCAGCTAATTTCTATAAAATATATTTTGCGAACACGTAAATTAATATTTTTGAGGTGATTTTAGATTTGACTCTACCAAGATCATATATAATATTAAGCCACACTATGAAATAGTTACTCGGAACGAGATGGTATAGAAGAAAGGTTCCACTCCTAGTATCCAGTATATTGGGATGATAATGTCTCTTAGTTAAAATACTCGGAAGCATCAAGCATTTAATAGAGACAGTAGGTGTTCTATCATGCTCCAGAGGAAATACCAGAGACGTGGCAATCATTCCTGCCAGGCGTTGATAGCTTGTGATGTGAAGATAACCGAAGAAAATATAATCAATGTGATATTTATATACATACACTTGCATAGTTTATATTTTCACTGTATCGACCTGACCTCAATACCGACATTTAAAAAATCTATCAACGACTATCTTCCTCTCGGAAGTTGTTATTGAGAGCACCATCTATCTTTCACACTATCGATATATCACACATCAAAAGAGGGATGTGTCTCAAGCTCCAAAGGTGATTGGTGACAGCCCCTGGTACTATTGTGAACCAAACATTGGATTGAATAGGATGAGAGGACAATCCTCTACTTATCAACCATAGAGCTTATACAAGACCATCTATAATCTTTATCAAGATCATCAGTTTGGTAAAAGTGTTTAGGATCACATACTGCCTACCTGTTAACGATAAGAAAATTGTTTAAATGGACTCGACGCCAGCAGAGACTTCGTTCGCTGCAGTGTCATTCTTTTTCTTTGGCGGTTCTTGAGACTTCTGTGCGACGGCCTTGTTTGGTACCAAGATGATAAAAATGTTTCTCTCTCTGAAATTTTTGCTCTCTTCCATGGCCAACTGTTGGCAGTATACACAAAAAAAAAAAGAATCAGGGAGATACAAAGCAAAACAAAACGTTTTCAGAAGAATGTCATCCAACATAGCACCAGAATGTGCCCAGACATCACAAGGATCCACCGCTCCATGGTTTCTGTTGTCCCGAAGGCTTGGACTCCTTTCCGCAATCACGGTTTCAATCCAAAAAAAAAAAAAAAACATTTGCATCTCATTTTCATTCTGGCTTGTAAGGCTGCTGCTTCACTTTCCTCAGAAAATTAAAAGAGAAGACTTCTAACTGTAGTGTACTAATATAGACTGCTTCTGTTTTCTTGTAAATAAGTACTATTTGAAATAGTTCGGCCAGCTACGGACTTTTTCAAGAAAAGTGCTTTAAGTATCCAATCAGCCGATAGCTTGGAATAGAATAAATATGTCAGGTGTGAGGGTACAAGAAAACTAGCATAAAAAATTGCACCGAGGAGTTTTAAGCGACACTGTACCTCCCCAACATCATTCTGAAATCGTTTGATAAGCTCAATGGCATTATTTCTGAACTCATTTTCACGCCCCTTCAAACTCACTATGACCTTAACCTGCAGAATCCATCTAAAGTTTAACCAGTAGAGTGAATTATTTCACATTATGAAGAATATCATTCGAACGCCAAAAAGCATATAGTATGACAAATCAACCAACCTTGTCACCATCTTTCAAAAACTTGTGAGCTGCTTTCAATCGCACGGAATAGTCATGAACATCAATGTTATAGCTGCCAAAAAGATAATAGAACCACAATGATTACAGTAAGATTGATTAAGTTCAAAAACAAATCATCCAAGCTATAATGTCACGATTTAGATTCCATTCTGCCTGGAAACTAATAGGGTAACTAGAAGGCAAACGTTTTTCTTAACTAGAGAAATTACCCCATCTTCAGTTCCTTCAGATCCATGCGACCAGCTGCAATTCAAGTCAATTGTTCAGTTTGCAAAATTTTCATCTCTCACGACTCATGCAAGCAATAAGAAAGAGGCAAGATATTGGAAACTGAAATTACCAGCACTTTTTTTCTGCTGCTCTCTTTTTTTCTTCTGCTGCTCGTATCTATACTTACTGCATAAATCACAGTAAAACACACATGAGTACACGTCTAGCTGTAATCAAGTGAGACGAGACTTAGAAGCAACACAAAAGAAAGGGATATGATTATTTATTCAACCCTACAGTAGAGTAATATGCACATACTATAACCAGAAGTCCATAATGGGCGCCATATATTTTTTCATGTGTGGGCAACCATAGATGAAAATATATGTGTGCGCAACCATGTTCTTTTGGCTTCGTATAAGCCATTGAATCTACAGCGAGATAATATCCCAATGTACTGTAGTTATCGAGTGAACTGGGATATCATCAAGAAAGAACTCCTCTAAAGCAATGATGACTGTCAAGTTAGGATAGACTCCAACAAATAAATCTACTTTTTTTCCACAAACCTACTTGGGAAAATTTGACACATTCACCAACGCCATTCATCGCATCAAAATAAAATCAGAGCACGAGAGATGGCTTACTTGTAATCCATAATTCTAACGACGGGGGGATCTGCATCTGAAGATAGTATCACCTACAGTACGAGCCGGAAAGCAAGAAAGGTAACTTTTAATGTGAATTTAACCAAGAGTCGAGCAAAGTCTGAGTATGAAGATACCAAGTCAAGCTCAGCATCATCAGCCATTTGAAGAGCCTGAGCTTTTGATACTAATCCAACCTAAACAAAATTAACAAAGTAAAATGCAGCCCTATCAACACCACCCACGTACAAAATCATACAGCGCCTAACAGGCAGACAGGCATTAGAAAAGCACTCACCATTTTTTGCTGTTCATCGATAAGCCTAACTGTACTGGACCTGTTCAAACCATAAAAATCATTGTTGTATTAAAAAAGCAAGCTTGAATAAGAATTTTAGTCATATTCAAGTGCAATCAACTCGAAAACATAACTTTCCCCTCTCATATTGACAACTCTGTCTAAATATATTTTGCACATAAACAGTGACGGAGCAAGCTGAGTTTTAGCAGCTTTTTTTTTTTCTCTTTCACGAAGTTTTAGTTTCCACTCCCCAAAAATCACTCATTCGCGGACCGAGTTTGAAGAAGGGAACTTTTTGTATCTGCCGTCGTTTGTTCTTGAACCCCAAACACTTCAAACTCACCCGATCGAAGAGATGTTCAGAGCTTCATCATCATTGGTCTTGGATCTCCGTGAAGAAACGCCACCGCCATATCTGGCGGAGACGGCTGATTTTGAAACGGGGATAGACGGCCAAGTTGCGGTATGTAGGCTAAAATTACGGGTACACCATTGCAAGAAAAGGGCTTGGTGGGATTGGGGGAGCTGTGGCTTCAAGAGCGGGGCGAAGCTGCTGGTCAGACCAGCCATGACTCGGAGAATTAGATCTCCCAATAAATTTACCTCATCTTATCGTAAAGTCTTTTCTTGCGTTAGTATTCGGGAATTGCATTGCACCCCCTTCCTTCATAAAAATATTAAAAACTGCATCACCAAGTCACTTGAGATATTTATGTTAGTAAATTTCGTCTGGTTATTCAATTTGGATCATTTTTATTCCACAAGTTCCCCACAATTTATCATTACTAATTTTAATTTCAAAAAGAAAAAATTTTTCAGAGTTCATGCTCAAAACAACATATTTCAATCTGGTTGACTTGAAATCCATTCAGAAGTCCATGGCTATCTAGATTAATGATCTTAAGTAATTTCCTTGACAAATAAGTCATTCTGATTCTTTAAATGTGCAATCAAATCTAAATCACATCATTAGAGCGAAATGGGATCAAGATAAACGTGTAATTAAATTATCAAAGCACAAATAAGCTGAAAAAAACAGCCTTCAAACATGACCATTGTTGTTTCTTAAATGTTTCTGACACTACATTCAGTAATATTCCCTAATGTTTAGGGCAGAAATTTGCTTATTAACATGGAGGAGGAACAACATCAACTACTGAAACTTGCATACTACACCTATACAATATTATTCGAGTCGATGATTAAAGCCTTGATCGTAGAAGTCTCCTTAAAGTTTTGCCCGATGGAGCTTTAGGAATTTCATTGACGAAATACACACCACGTATCCGCTTGTAGGAAACCACCTGAATTACCATTGAATGCCAAATCACTGTTTAATTATGTTACTTTTAAACTGATAAAAAAAATTATCATAACCAGAAAGATGCCATCGGCACAGAAAATTATAAGAGATTTAGGGGAACTGACAAACGAAAAGACATATTTTAAAATTAATTTTGTCGACATATGATATCTAGTTTAAGTATACTACCTGTTTAGAGACATAGTGCTTGATTTCTTGGTCGGAGATTTCCGAACCCTTTGCACGCACTACAAATGCAACCGGAACTTCTCCTGTAACCTCGTCCTTCCTACTGAAAAAAAGAAGTTGAAAAAAGAGTGTACCAAATCAAGAGCAAACCAAATCAAATCATCAAATTATTTTTATATGAGGGCTGTGGAAGTATAAAATCCTTAATTAAGAAAGAATAAATATATATACATACGCTACAACGGCAGCATCAGAAATAGCAGGATGAGCTAGAAGCAAGGCTTCGATTTCAGCTGGCGCCACATGAAAACCTTTGCACTTGATGAGTTCCTTCAAACGATCCACGATGAAAAGTTCATCATCTTCGTCGATATACCCGATATCCCCCGTGTGTAGCCATCCTTCTTCGTCGATCGTTTTCTTCGTCGCCTCAGGATCATTGTAATAACCTTTTCCAATCATGCAGATTCAATCCATGGCGATTGGAATTTAATTACGGATTATGAATTACTGAATGTGGGGTACGTATACCTAACATGACTTGATCACCAGTGATACAAATCTCCCCGGGTTGATTCCGCCCAAGAGAAGCGCGGGTCAATGGGTCAACGATCTTCATGCGGGCATTCCTTATAACACTTCCACAGGAGCCATATTTAAATTTAAAAGGTTTCTTTGCAAATCCCAAACACATCGACAACACTCCGGCTTCAGTCATCCCATATCCCTGTTATCAAATCCACATTTTATATTATTCCAAAATCAATCATCATTTCGAGTTAGTTAGACAGTATTATGTAATAATCTCATCTAACAACTTGGTTAATCATTTGATAAATCAAGAACAAGTGTATGATAGTTATTAGTTGTACAAGTTTAAAAGCCTTATGTGGTAAGGAGACAAATTAACCGATGAGTAGTACGTAGTATTTGATAATAATTATTATATTCCCAAATATGAGCTCCGGCCATACTTGTTTATTATCAGAAATTGTCTGAATCAGACCTTTAGAACTGAAGATCTTTGATCAAGTAAACATTATTAATGTATACAAAGTGAATTCTGTACTGGGCAAGAATTTATATACCAATTATTGATAGAATAGTTTATTATATTACTCAAAACAAAGTTGAGTTACGCCAATCAAACATGGTTACCTGCCCAAGAGTAGCATTGGGAAGCTTTTCTCTTACAGATTCTTGAAGCTTCCTATCCATGGCTGCCGCACCACACATCACTCGCCTCACTGATGACAGATCAAACTTGGCTCCCGCCTCCGGACTTTTCGCCATCGCCAACAGTATCGGCGGAACAAATGGTGCGATGGACACTTTGTATTTTTGAATTAGCCCCATCAATTCGTTGATCTCGTATTTTTGCATTATCAGAATCCCGGATCCTACTCGGAGGCTGCAGAGCATTATCGTTATCATCGAGTACACATGAAACAGTGGAAGAACGCACAGCGTTAAATCTCCGGCGTGGACGTGGAGTGTGGGATTTTCTCCGTCGACCTGTACCGAAACGCATGTGACAATGTTTTTGTGACTCAGCATCACGGCTTTGGGGAGACCGGTTGTCCCCGAGGAGAAAGGAAGCACCGCCGTGTCGTCACTGTGGATTTTGACTTCCGGCATTAACGTTTC
This sequence comes from Dorcoceras hygrometricum, assembly GCA_001598015.1. Lineage (NCBI taxonomy): Eukaryota > Viridiplantae > Streptophyta > Magnoliopsida > Lamiales > Gesneriaceae > Dorcoceras > Dorcoceras hygrometricum. Next base: position 562,847 of record KV010635.1, on the reverse strand, counting down.
GTCTGATTTTTTCAGCTCCGACAAGTGGAGGTGTGGCAGCGGTGGAGAATCGACGCAGACTATTACGGCGCCGTTATTCAGTGCGTAGTCCTCAACTTTATGGAGGTGGCATGCGTGGGTGACGATGAGTTTTGGTTTGGATATCTTGGCCTGAAAATCGATTTCTGCGGCACTGTAGAGTGGGTTGGCTGTCGTGGTAGTGGCTCCGATGTAGGACGCGGCGAGGAATGCGAAGACGAATTCCGGGGAGTTGTGGAGGAGAAGCATAATGACATGGCCTTGACGGATGCCGATCCTATGGAAACCGACGGCCAACCTCCGTGCGGTGAGTTCTAATTCATGGTGGGTGAAGACTTCGCCGGTGGCTCCGTTGATTATAGCTGGCCGCGAGAGGTGGCTTGATAGATTCTGGAAGCAGTATGCGTGTATCGGTAGGTGATTCGGAATGTAGATATCATCAAGCTTTGATCGGAAAATGTGGTCTCGTTTTTCTTCTCTACACTCCATTATGCGGCGGCGGAGGTGGTGGTGCGGCGGATTTTGTGTGTTTAAGTTGCGGACATGCGGGAAGAGAGAGCTGTGAAACCAAATATATAATTCCTGATTTTATTGGGAAGGAGACGAAATCCTTTGCTGTCATAGAATTGGATCCAAGTATTAACCCAATGTTTGGATTCACATGTTGTAACTTGGAAACTGGAGTTGGAATTGAAATCTGATTGTTGGATATAAAAGTAAATTTCTTAAAAAAATTAGAATTTGATATTTAAAATATAATAATATTTCATATAAAAAAATCATATATCACCTAAATTTAAGACTTTCAAGTGGAGGGCCGACCACTTGGTTTATTACGAATAAATGTTGGACAGTTGATTATTAATTTATTAAAAAGTTCAAAATTAATTTGCAAATATATTATACATATATACAGTTTTTTTTTTTACAAAATAATAATTTATTTTACTACCACTTTGTTTAAACTATCGGTATTTTTCATACAGGTTCATTTGAAGTAAAAAAAAAATATATTTCGAGAAACGATCTTCCGCATGTAGTTCTATCCTTATTTCTGATAATTACCTACATATGACTCGATCGTCGACCATTTTGAAGCTATGAAAATTGTCGAGCATATCTGGAAATCGACAACATAAAAAATAGTTGATACCGATGTTATACTCTATTTTTATAATTTCTCTCTTTATGACCCTCATTTTATAATATGTATCCCAATTATTAAATGACTGCTGCAATGATCATGCTATCACAATACACGTCAATTACATGAGTGATTGCGTGATGAAGAGTTATATTTCATCATGACTTTGTTGTTCTATGTTATAATACATATTTGTTTCGAATAATTTAACTTTTATCTATTATATAAATGTTGATATCGGATATATTATTTTTGTTAAGAATACGATCGACGGTCGATGATAACATTGATCTTAAATAGATATAGAGAGCATCAATAATTAGACGTATATCTCTTCAAACTCGTGAGTCTCAATAGTCTGACCCTATCATATATAAGGTGATATATTCATACAAGAATTATTTAATGTCTGTAGAGCAAATTGTTCTTGCAGAAATGAATATCAATTTATGTTTGGTAATTTAAAATGTTCTAGTAGACATATATTAAACAATATTTATCTTAAGTAATTTAAATTCTCGTAAGTCAATATTTGAAACTCGAATAATATTAATACATAATTAGATGTCATATGAACCAAAACATGATGGGAAAAAAAAAAAAAAGAAGAGGAGAACCGGCAATCGAACGTTGTATTATAAAATACAAGTCTTTCCGGACTTCAGGGTTTCTTATTCTAATTTTATTTTTTATTTGGATTGCTTATCTACGAGTTATGTCATACTATATTAAGATTATGTCCAGACATCAAATAAATCCACTAAATCACAAGTATATTACATACAATACAGGACTTAATAAAAACATAAAAGACTCCATCTTTTGTTTTGGCGCCTAAATGAAAACATATTTAGTGATTATATTTAGGGAGCACAATTGGACGTTGCACTCGAACTCCTTTCGATACTCGGATGGTTCTCTTCTGAGGAAGAAATAAGCGGTTTAACAATTGTACGCTAGTACTTTAATGCTCTCCACATATAGTGTCTATAGAAGTATCTCCTAACAATTATTGCGACACCAAATGATCAATAGACAATTTTATCGGAAATACGTTGAGGCAACTGATACTCATCTGAAATCTATAGACAATGATCCTCCTTGCCAACTACACGAAATCTTCTAAAAAAACACAAAACTATATGTTTCGTATTCACTTCAACCTATATATCCATGACTTTTTTTATAAACCACAGCTTAGCTAATAAGTCAAAACAAGATTTACAATAGATCAAACTAACACAATATCACACGACTTAACCAAAATTAATTGCCACGTAATATATATATATATATATAATATGAGTAGCCTTGAAGGGTGTTGGTCCATTTGTTTTTTATATATATACGAATACCACATGACACAGCCTGGAAGGGTGTGGGTTCCCTTGTATTTGAAAGGCACTGCTTTTTTTGGACATGCTGGTCCCTGATGTCAACATGACATTTAAAAATTTTAATCAGTTACTGGTATAAAATTTTAATATCGTTGGCTCCGTAAAGTCTACACGGTAAATCGAACGTGGATCTCGTGTTGTCCATATATGCCCTATTTTAGTGGCCGATACATGCGATTTTCAGTTTACATTTAAGAATAATGGATGACAAGGATTTGTATAAGTGTTAATTAACCAGATAAGATTTGTGTTCGAAAAAATCTCCAATGTTCTACTGAGATGGTCAGCTGTGAGGCTCTCTGCTCACAATTAATCTTCTAATCTTAATCAGTGGGTTAAGTTTAAACTAAACAAGTTTAATAAATCTAATCTGGTTCATACATAAGTTACTAAAAAAAAAATTTTTTTTTCAACCAGCAGAAGCATAATAAGTTCAGCTGGTAGCGTAAACATGATTCATTTATACAAATACTTCAAAGTTTACAGCGGTTACAAGCTAAATTCACTAGTACACACTTATGTCGTATATACAAAACCAGACATGAGCAACCTAAAACCAATTGTCCAAACATCTAGACTATCAGCTGGTGTTTAGTCTTCCTGCTGCTGATCCAGCGTCTAGGTAATATTTCTCGCTACCCATGGTTGCTCCCCACTAGTTCTTTCTTCCTGTTGTCATGCACACATACAAAACAAAACAACAGCCGGACAAACTCCGGTGAGAATCATCTCAATATAATCAGCAGGTACGCATAATAACAATAAAATACACAACAATTTATCAACTGTAAACAAATGCAATGACATGAAATGATTCTAGTTCTCCTCTTCAATCTCAGAATTGATTCCATATCAGTTCGACGCCATCAAGATTCGTATCCGATCTTGACATGAATATTCATCTATCGAAACCATCTCCGGCTTCGAAAATCAGGCCAACTCAGTCCTGGGCATTAGAATCAATTCAATTCTCTTTAATATGCAAACTCATGCAAATATAAAAGATCCACTACCTGTGATGGATCGACACACACATAACTCAAGTTCTAAATCAAGAACAGTTCTACATCAAGAACAGTAATCAAATATGTATGTGATTTCAGCGGAATACTCAAGAAATATCATTCTCGAGTAATCTAGTTCCTGACTCTTCTGTTAGATTATACCTTTGTTCCTCTGTTTTCAAATACTTCAATCAGTGTTCTTAAGCTCTGTTCCTTACTTCCAGAGATACTCGCAAGCTCAAAGGTCGATAGCTGAAATCAAGATGTTCTCAACATTTCAAATTCACTCTTATTTATAGGCAACGATCACTGTATTTCTGCAGCATTTCCAACGTATTCAATCTGAGTTCCACGTGTCATGCTGAGTATTCAAACGAGATATACTCCCACCACTTCGAAAGTAGATAACGATAACCAGATTCCTCAACTGCTGTTGATCGTCCTCAGTTACTGTTCGACTATCATTCTTTTGTTATTCAGCAGAAGCAACAACCAGTCGCAACATGAATCCAGTCGCAACACTTCAAAACTCAAAACGATGTCGTTATAACTAATCTTAACGACGTCGTTACGTATCCTCAGCTGGTATTACTTCGATTAAAAGAAACCAGCAGCTGGTCGCACTCTTATTCCAACGGCTGATTTCGCAACATTAATCGAAACGGTATCGTATCAACATTTCCTGTTTATACTCAAAACGGTGTCGCATCGTTCCCTCGACTGGATAATCAGCAGATACCAAAATCTCTCGACTGATTTCCAATTCCTCGTCTGGTTGCTAATTCATGCAAAACGACATCGTATTGAGGTTCCTGTTCATAAGTCAAAACGCTGTTGTATTAGTCTCTCTGCTGGAATAATTTTCCCCTCGACTGGTTTGCGTTTATCACCAAAACGACGACGTCACACCTACGTCATCATCAACCAGCCGATACATCAATAACCAGCAGATACACATCATTAACCAGCAGGTACATAAACCAGCAGATGCATAAGAAATTCTTGCTGCTGATTCCTCGTGTAGTAATCAACACGTGGCGCTTTCTCATTGACTCTGGCATTCGCGCGTTTGCTTCCAGCTGAAATCAACACTAACGCTTCAACTGAATTTCAAAATTCCACCAGTCGCGAGCTACAGTAACCTGCTGCTGATTTTATCAAATCGCTTCGCCTCGTTACTTCATCTGGTTCTCACACTTAGCGCGATTTAACGATACACAGTTCCTGAATCACCCAACACTTCCAGAAGAAATCCGAGCTCATAATTAAACTTCATCAATTCGTAAATGTTGAAACGTTAAACTAATCATCTTCTTAATGATTTTGGGCATTACATCAGCTGATCTTTCTCCCTTCCTATAATATATATAAACATTATCAAATCCCATCCGGTTTACTGATAAAATCGAACCATCAATAATATAAAAAATTCCTGAAAAATGTGCTTTCAAGATGTCCAGATGAAACTGGTCCGAAACTCAAGCCACTACTAACTTTAAAAGCTATATATTTTGACATAATTATATAAGACTATTGAAAAATCTTAGCAATTTGTGTGAAAAAAATCGGTGAAGAGGCATGTTTTTTGTGTTCGTTTAACTGATTTTCTTGTTCGGTATGCAATTAATATAAAAGAATCGAAATCGTGTGGTGTGGAGTAACCAATCGGATTAAAACAACACTTTCAAAGACCAACTGTCATTTTTTTTTTAAAATAAATTAAGTTTTTTTTTTTTTGTTCACCGTCGGCTAGTAGTTAATAGATCCTCTATTCATCAAATCAATCCAAGATCATATCTAACGCATCATGGGTCACAATCACGAGACCTAGCAATACTGGGTAATATTCTACCCACACCCTAGATTTTGATACAAACTTCAAATTAGCCCTCTGTTTTCTAACTAATTTAAAATTCAACATCATGCAGTACAATTCTTGATCAAAAGTCCAATAATAGCAGTTTCAGTCTTGTGGTCCTCAAAAATCATTATTTGTGTAAGAAATACACAAATAATATCTTTAGTTGCCTAAGAAATTTATATATACAATTCAATTAAAAATATTTTACGCTTGAAAAACCATTATCATAAATTTCCATATGTTTAATATTAAAAGTTTTTGGGATTATCAGATTTGATTCAAAATGAATTTCTTTTCACAACAGATATGGTTTTTCATATTCATGAACATATTTCTATCATATTAAACAGTAAATATCTTACAATAATTACAATGATTACTTTTTTTTTTTATAAAATATTACTATTAAATATTGGTCATATATAAATTTTTTATGTCAAATACTAATACTATTTGGACATTTATATAATCCAAATCATGAAAGCCAATTGTAAATTCCAAATTTCAAATTTTATTCATCCAATGTAAAAGGTAGATATCTTGTCCTGATTTCACAGCAGTAGACGAGATATTGCATTCATTGAGTGTGAATTTTCGCACACCCCACTGTATAAGAAAACCTTTCCACTTTCCAAATCAAATGTCATATCGTGTAAAACTAATCCAATACACATCCCAGAGGAACCAATAAGATGTTGGCAAGTTGTGCTGATGACAGTATTTAATTTAAAAGTTTTGTCAAACCTCACGTATTTATAATACAAATAATAGTGTTATTATATAGTGATGATGTAATAATAATAATAATAATGATAATGATAATGATAATGATAATGATTATTATTATTATTATTATTAAAATTAATAGTAGTAGTATTGGTGACACCTTTCATGAGGATACGGACTGAGCAAATTTATGTGGGGTTTGATGTTTCCCCAATCAACACGTGTATCTTAACCACGTGGTTCGATTTATTGATAACATTATTTGGAGTCGGAATATAATATTGCCATTTCTTGTTCCTGAATCATCATCGTGATACCATGCTTACTACTTGCAGTGGTCACGATCAATTAATTGGTGAACCCGATTAAAATGGTTCTTTTGGTTACGATATTTGAAGATTTTCGTGGACATGCATCCGTTCATATTGTAAAATTCATCAATTTATCAAAAATTATAAGATCCACTTATCATATATTCATTATATTAACACTTTATTTCTCTTATATTCATTTTAATATTAATATTTATTATTTATGAGTTCCACTGTCCACTCAATCGTTATTATTTCAATTGCACATTAAATAAATATATATTTTTTACTTTAAGTTTAATTTATATTATTAATGTTTTAATTATTTATAGAATAAAAACATAAATTTTTATAATCAATTGAAATAAACAAATATAAGATCGAAAAAGGTCACATAAAACAAAAATAAAATAATTCACATAAAATAGTAAATCAAATATTGTTACTATGTTGTGCTCAAATATGCTCAATTAAGTCGGCATGAAGTTGATGATACAGTTGGTTGTCAAGTAATTCGATATTTTTTCGTAAATATATATGTACTTGGTTCCTTTTTTCCTAGGTAAGAAATACTTGAATACATGTAAAGCATCTTAAACATTCTGGTAACAAAAAGGAATAATCACAGGAAATCTATCAAGATTTAATTGTTTTGGATCGTTTTTATCAAGAAACCTGAAAGGGTTGAACTAGTTCTGTCTCGACGACATTTGCATGTGAATCGATTAACCAAGTCAATAAAATCCTGTAAGTATATCACTTTCCCAAAATAAACTTTCTGCTTAGAGTTGCAATGTAATCAAATTATAGGAAATAATTTATGGACCAAACATTCCAATCTGAATATGATACAAATTACTACCCCAGTCAATAATGCTTTAATTGCCGCCTATAACCAGAAAAAGGAACCTACAAGAAAGGAAAAAACCTAAAGAATTCGGGGGATATTGAATATTGAATTAAACTATACTTCGTTTAGTAAAAGTTACCATTAAAACACATATATCATGAATATATTGCACCATTTAAGATGCAGTTATCGTTTCACTTGGCTGAAAAGGGCTAAATTAGACAGACATCGTTTTCGTAATCACTTTCAAATCAATTTCCATAGAAATATCGTTTTTAGCTTATTTTGGTGCACAAGATAGCAGAGTCCACGCTCTGTTGATGACTCTGAAACGGAAATTATTATTGGGGGTGATAGGACTAGTCCCTATCTCCAAATATAAATTAGACTTCAGTTGAAGTGTAAAAAGTTAGGTTTACTTTAATGTTTATTTCGTACCTGAATGTATACAGTTTGACAATATTTGCAACAAAATGCAACAACAATATATGCCATGTATTGTTCTATTTTTATGTTTTACATATGACAAAAGACATACCAAATTAAGTTTTATTGATAGCCCACTCATAAATACATGCCACAATTAACCTATTTGGGAGTGGGAGTTTGGGCCCAAAAATGGGCCTGTCAAGCAATCTTCATACCAGGAAATGAATGGCAAGGAAATAAGGTCGTGCAAGCCTGAATAACTTTTGTTGGGTCTAGATAAGCTTGCATTGATTTATTTGTTTATTCTTTTGTAAAAATTGCAAGCATCATATCAATTTCAAAAACATATTCAAATTCCAATAAGCGATTTGCTAGACAATTTTTCCGTTTTCACAGATGAATCTTGAGACAAGACACATGATCATATGAGTGGATCACGGTCACGAGTTCGAATCCGCCGTCGGACAGTCGGACTCATGTGATGCAATTCATGGAGTAAAAATACACCGAAAATTCATCAGTTTAAAAAGACAGGGTATATCGAGTCTTGAAACAATAGTATAGCATCATGTCATATAACATAGTAGTTAGTATAAATTTAATCACGATCAAAATTTACATCATCGCATATGACAAAACAAACAACATTTGACATGTGCATAACATTATTACTAGAAACATTAATCATCTTGCTTGTCCCAACTCGACAGCGACGCAAGAAAGGACTTTATACCCTCCCGGGAGGCCTCGGGTCATGATTATTGTTCGGTCCTGTCTCTGGATAATCTGTAAGCTCAATATTCATTCTTCTTTCTGACAATCCTTCCATCCTCAGTGATCCACCAGAGTTCCCCGAATCTTTAATCCAATCCTACAAATTTTAAGGTTTCAAGAAATGATAAATTATAGTACCTCAACCTTTGCATGATCGAAGATCACTTATAGGATTCCACGTTCTCAGTAGATCGAATCCATATTATACAGGAAGTATGGATAATCACTTCTCCATGATAAAGATGTGACATATTGTTGACAGAATAATAAATGGACACAATCTAACATTTAATTCAATCCAAATAAAACCCAGAGAAAGAAAAAAATAAATAAAAAAAGAATATGTTAGGTCAGCACCTATTGATGTAGATAAAAATGAAGTCAACGTACTCCCTTAATTGTTTTTTAAAGAAAGTCAACATACCTGATACTGGTAATTACTAGGTACGAGAGTCTCATGCTTCACTGACTTCAACTTCCCTGTCAAACATTAATGGATTAATCAACAAAACTGCTCTCGCTCCTTGTTTAGAAAACTACAATTTTCGCCAAAATGCCAGGCGTGCAGCCGGCATAAAGAACCTCTTGATTATGTATACATATATAGGTCGAATCAAGACTTAAGTTTTCGTGGTTTACTTGAGGCCGGAACACCGGTGGACGAGGAAGCCAGCAGGAAGAATAGGAGTAGTAGCGAAACCAGCAGCCGCCGTGAGAAGCCCATGAACCGCCGCACAGTATGGAAATAAGACTTAAAAAGGCTGTTGGTATGATCGAAGAAGGCAGTGATTAAGGGGAGAAATATGTGGTCTGGTTTTAGCGTGTAAAAAGATTAGCAAGAAAACAAAAGAATCAAAGGATCCATTATATAATACTTGAAAGTACAGCTAAGTCTGTAAAAAGTCAACTTACTTTTTCTGGTGAGTTTCCACGCCTAAAGTAGTGTGCTGAGTAAATTTCCACTTGCCGAAACGATCCTCATCATTATCACATCACATGACATATTAATTCTGAGTTTCTTTTATATATATATAACGAATTTAATATCTTTTTTTTGTCTTGGTAAGAAAAAATGTCTTTCGTTTTTTTTTTTGAGGCGTTAATATCTTATTTCTGAGTTATTTATTTCCCACTCAGAGGGATTAGTGAGAATTGTGAGATTATTAGTCCCAACTGAAGACCATGGATTATGTACAATTTATAGATTATTATTGATATTGATTAGAAACTTGTAATTGATCAGCATATCTGTTTTTTTTTATTAAATTACCTTAATAGTTACATATTTAGTTCAGAATGATAAAACGTCACCGGAGAAGTAGTTTTCGTGTTCGTATGCTAGCACGAGTAATTGACAGACTTGAATACATTATGTTTATTATTTATTTAACTATAGTTTGTTTTACGTAACCTCATTAAAATTAAATCCAACCCTCAAAAAGTAACTCTGTTCATTATTTACAGATTTTTTTTCATAATTGTATTGGTCACCGCGAGTAAATATTAAAATAACTTTTTAACGAAGCCAATTACGTTACTTAGTTTTATTTTACATTTAAAAGTTAGACCTTTTTCTTTTAAGGAATCAATTAGTCTTGAGTATATATATATCATTTGATATCGTGGAGACCCTGTGTGAGCATATTTGTGATATTCAGGGACTTGATGCTGTTACATCACTTGGTGTTTATAAAGATGCTCAAACTGGATGTCAATTGTCACAGTATGAGTCTTTATATATTTGAGTTTATAAATAGAGCACGTATTACAAAAATATCACCGAAGTGAGTAGTGGTTACAATGTGAATGAAAAGCCACCTCTAGTTATTTTATGGGGTGGACCTAAGTGGATCTTTGAATCACACCGATGGCATCACCTGTGTTACACGTTAATTATGTAAACATAAAAGTTTTATTAAAATTTAAAATAATGATTTTTCATAATTTTTTTATCAGAGCAATATCGTCGTCTAATAAATTGATAATATAAATGAAGATTGAAAGACTTATAGAAACTTAAAAGATTTTGAGAGTGAAAAAAACATGTTAGCTATATATAAGTTACAGTTTTTACTAAAACAACTTTATTATATCTTTTTTGGTGAATAAAATTCTAATATTTCATAATTTAATTGGGGTATTTTTACTTAAATTTCTTGAAGGACCTCATGTATATAGTATACACACACATATATAAGCTTCAACGTCTCGTTTCAAATATTACGTTGTACGACATCGATTAGAAAAAAAAAAAAACAGACAAACTGAAACAACTGAAATTGATTTGGGGATCAATACCAATCAAGAGAATTAATTCTAGTTACGGGCCTTAAACAACATCAAATTAGTACAAGGACTGAAGAAGCTATCACTAACTCCTACACAAAATCATGATTTTTATAGATTCTCCAGAAATCAGAACGGTCGATATTCATCTTTCATAATTAAAATCTTCTTCATTCTCATAGTAGGGATAGTGAGCGTTTTCTGCTTCAAGATCATTTTTACTGTGTTTTACATAGTCATCGTCCTCACCAAACAGCTCGGGTTCCACGCGGGTTTTCCGAAACTCCTTGCAATACGAGGTATCAAACACAAGTTACTAGCAGAAGATGTGCACGACAAATTCGGTTGTGTATCTCCTTGATTAAGGTGTATCAAAATGAGTTTAAATTAAGGCAGGGAAAGGCTCAATAATGACCTTTTCCCACATGAGGTGTTCAAATTTCATTCTCAACTCACTATCTCGAGGGACCGTTTTCATGATGATTACAATTTAAAGGGATAAGACACCCATATAGTCATACCACATGGGCTATACGTTGGTCAGATACAAATTCATGCAGGTCGATAGGTGGGAGAACCTCATACCATGAAGCACAGAATGTCTCTTCTATTTTAAAACAAAAAGCGGAAATGAATGACCCATTGATCTGGTTCAGCTTGAGATATTCCATCTTGACTTTGTTAATCATGTGGAACAGCCAAATGATACAAATCCGACTTATAGTTGTGAACATTAGTGCAAACGTGATTAATAAATAAATCAGATCATTGAAAGGGGATTAGATAGATAACAGATTAACCCTTCAAGGACAAAAGGAGAGACTCTCCAAACAAGATTGAACGTACTTGATAGAGACAGGGGTAAGAGTACGGTCAAGTCTTGGAACTGGAATAGGGTTTCTAGATGTTTCTGGATTATAACCATTATTCTCTGATCGATGTGATCACAGCTAATGCAGGTTTGAATAAAATCACATGATTCAAAGAAAAGAATAGAAAATAAAATATTAAAGAAACACGAACTTACAGGCTCGTCAAAGAGTTCGTCCAATACATCATAGTTTATCTTAGAACTCAGGTGCTGCAGTAAAGCCATGTTAATACATATTATTGAAAGGTGCAAAAAGTTTTTGCAGCATTGAGAGAATAAAAAAACATTACGGTAGCTTTTAAGGACAAGTTAACGGCATCAATGTTATATTCATCGGTGCCCAATATTTTCGTATGTTGGCTGCGGGCCCTTTTGCCAACATATATAGCTACCAAGATAACAGTGGTAACCCAATAGTGCTTGACAACATATTGATATGGGTAGATAAGTTTTGTTTCCAACTTAAATTAACAGATCGATATCTAAGAACCAATGACCAAAGGTGACTAGAACATGTTTTTATAAGCCCCTTTAATCTACTTACATTGGATCTGCTTATCTAGCATATTGGTTTTAGTAGACACATTGTGGCTCAAAGACTAAATATAACAGCTTCCCACTACTGGATGAGCTTCACATATAATATACAGTATATACTCCATTACAGTAGACAGAGACCAACCATTTCACGTCCGAGTGCCATTTCCTGGACCAACTTATTTCAGCAGTCTAGACCTGTTAACTTTAATTCAACAGTTAACTTTCTATCAAGCATTTGCCTAGCTGCTTCCGCTGAACTTTTTATATCTGCGGCTCGCTTCTGTTGTCTTTCCTGAAAATGAAGTGCATCCAATAATGCACGAGTATAACTACACTGATCTTTCAATGAGTCACTTTATTTGCCAATTCTAAAAAAAAAAAAGAAAACCAAAACAAAACAAAAACAAGCAAAAAAAAAACACCTTCGAGGATGATGCACAATTTTACTAAAAAATTTGATCAATTTGTCATTTCACAATTTTTATTTCATAGGAATAGTTGGCCTTCGGGCACCCTTTTGGATGATCAGAGTAAAAGAAGACCTCTTCCACAATAAGGGAATCTAAACAGTGACTTGAACCCTGTGTCTCCCTGAGTGTATTATTACGTTGTTAGCAAGTAAAATTAGAGAATAAAGGAAGAACTAATCATACGATACACTCATATCAATTAATTTGGTCTTCCAAACTTGATCCGAAGTTACATTTTTAACATACTAATACATTCTGGGGTTTCTTAATTAATTCGGAAAAAAAATTATGTTTTAATGTAACTAACGTCAACTCCTTCTTTCAATGCTTTTGTTTTTAAACGATGGTATTTTTGCCAATGACCCATAAGTACTAAAAAAAAGTTGTAATTAATTAATTAATTCTTCAGTTGTTCGATTGATCCACGTAGTTAATTTTTATTTGGTAGCACTAAATAACTCGTGTTTTCAAGATATATAATATACTACAATGTAATTTAATTGTCTACCTCCTCCTCTTGGACCTTTTCCTCGTCCACGACTTCTTCCTTGGTTGAAGTTTTGGCTTGATTCATTGTTGTGAAAATTATTGTCACATCTTCCTCGTCCATAACCACCACGACCTCTACCTTGGCTTTGATTTCTACCTTCTCCACGTCCTCGACATCTTTGGGACGTTCCATTATTTGTCTCCTTCGCTTTCAAGGATAGCTTTGCTTTCAAAACTTGTTCCACCGATTCATGAGGCTTCTTCAATCTTTCTTTGTGAGCTTGCAGTGATCCGGAAAGTTCATCAACAGTCATGGTGTCCAAATCCTTGGACTCTTCAATGGCAACAACAATGTAATCAAATTTTGAATCTAACGATTGTAGGATTTTCCAACGATTCGTTCATCCTTCAAATCTTCTCCATATCTCTTCATTTGGTTAGTGACAACCAAGACTGTTGAAATATAATCTAAAACTGATTCGGATTCAGTCTTGCGCAAGGATTCAAACTCACCTCGTAGAGTTTGGAGACGCACTTTCTTGACTTTATCAACTCCTTTAAAAGAAGCTTGAAGAACATCCCATGCTTGCTTGGAGGTGGTTGCACTAGCAACCTTCTCGAACATCTTCTCATCCAAACTTTGATAAATGCGTGTAAGCGCCTTTTGATCTTTCTTATTGGCGGTAGCGTCATCACCCTCGGCTTCTTTCTCCACAGGGTCCCAACATTCATAGGCTCCAAGCAAAGCCTTCATTCTTATACACCAATTATCATAATTATCTTTGGTGAGAGGTGGAACTTGGAAGGGAGTTCAGGTATAAATCTTTTCTTCAAGCTCTCAAGAGGCTCTGATACCAATTTGTTAGAAATTGGAGATATTTCACTTGGAAACTCACGAATATATGAGAAGATGGAGGATGAATTCTTTCTATTGTATTTCTCTTTTAACTCAACTCACTCATACAAATGTTTAGAATAGATGTGATATTTATACTATTTTCTATGCATGTATCATGATTTAATTCCAAACCTTTCATCTACCTAGTGTGTTTAGATGATATTAATCTAGATTATTATGTCATTAATTTCAACAACCTCAATATCATCAATATCAGAAAAATTTTCTGATTCTTCAAAACTAGCATCAGCTCCTTGTAAATTATTGTTACCGGAGTCATGAACATGTTTTTGTGGCAAGGTAGCATCTAATTAATTGATTAAAATAAGAATTTGCTATAGGAAAATGCCAATTAGGTAAATGGATATCCACGTGCCATCAAAAAAGAATGGTCAAAACCTGTTACGTCGGACTCCGTTGTTTGCTCATCTTCATAATTTCTTGTTTTCTTAATACTTCTTCTTTCCTCAAACTGAGAGTTTAAATGGCAATTACTATTACATATAACGAGTATCGACGGCAAAAAAAGGTAAACCCAGCTTACACTCCTCAAATCAGCTCGCCGGCCGTTTTTTTTTTTCGTTTCGTTCCGTACTATAACGCACGATCTATTTTTCGATCCTATCAAATTGGCTTCCTGTTAGATTAGATCAATTTGAAAACAAAAAATTACTATAAAAAATCACTTAGAAATAATACTGAATTTCAAACTCTATTATTAATATAAAGTAATAACTGGATCGATTTTGGTGTTACGATAACTATTGCTAATATTCAATCAATTCTAATCTTGCTTTGAGCTATTGGAGTGAATCCCTGGCTCGAAATATTTCGGACAGTTTCAAATTTGAATCGAACTCTAATGCACATCAATCGGGTGAAAGATATACTTTTAATCTTGTCTTAAATTTATTCTATGTTCGACATATTGTACGTAAGTTCATTCTGTGGGGGATTTTATCACGTTTATATAAAGTTTGTAAACTTCTGTACTTGGATTTCGAGCTTCCGTGCATAAGATAATTTTTTCATACTTAATTTAATTATCAAAACAAGCTCTCCACATGCTTTTACATCACTTATTTCTTAGATATATATATATATATATATATGTATATATATATATAGTTCGAAGCAATATTCCTTATAAGTAAAATATTTATAAAACCCTCAAAAGTTAATTTTTTCATATTTTATTTCCTAAGAAAAAGATTATATATATATATATATATATATATATTGCATGCATCTGCATGTTTAATGTTTGCTAATTCCAAACTTTAATATTAATTTGAAATTGATCGAAACAAATTGAAAAATTAAATTGAATTATTTTACCATCAGGGAAAGTCGTTCTCCTAACGCATCCGGTGGCGCCACCTTCACCTTCGAGAATGTCGATGCTTTTGAAGATGTGGGGAATTGCGTTTGGTAGCAGGTGGTGTGCATCGATGATCAATGCCTGGAACATCCTCTTGGGGGAGATATTGACCTTGAGTTCGTGAGAGAATTCGACAACCGTCATGTTTTCGAGCTCCAAGGAGTCGATCTAGAACACAAGCTAGCTAGGTTGATGGTGTATATACTTAGGGATTGGCTTGAAAGAAGATGTTGGGTACCTCAGCTTACGTTGGGAATATATAGGAGAGAAAAATTGAGGTTAGTTGCTGTACCGCTGCAAACTTTTGAAATAACAATGTCGTCGAAATGAAGACTTGAATTTCCCCACTTGAATTAGAATATTAGAAATTTCAATTGCGTCAATGATTACGTCACTAATATAATGAAAGTTCTTTCATGTGCTGACGTATTTATAAATAATTAATATATAAATATGAAATACAAAATATTTAATTATATATATCTGTACATACATGTACAGACATAATGTAATATAATATAGATTCCATCTTTGAAAAAAGTTTCGACGCTAGCCAAGTTTGACTAGCCGGCTTCACATGCCACATTTTTTTATTTGTATTCAATTATACTTCAGCCAAAGGACACACACACAATGGGCCGGGTTTCACCCATTCTATAAATATAAGCATATGTTTTATTCTATAAATAATTTACTTAAAATAGATCTCTCTTGATTAATACTCCATAAACTAATAATCTTTCTAAAATATGTTTTCCTAGTTCTGACTTATGCATGTATAAAAATTTCAATAAATTTATAAAATAATTTAGAAACAAATATCAGACTCTAGGATATGCGAGCAGGAGTAGATGCAAGTTTTAAAATGATAGTTATAATAGTATTTAGCAACTAAATTTATACCGTTTTATTGTTTGTTTCGTCCCTCCAACTATTCTCCACAAAAATCTTTACCCAAATATTCTAATTACTTTATTTCTAAAAAAAAAACCTCTCCATAGTCCATTCACTAAAAATACCTTAGTCCCAATGAGTCTGGCCCACCTTCTCAGAATACAAAAAATTTCAATGACAGAATTAAAATCACACAAATAAGTATGACTATCTGTCCATATACGTTGAAAAGAAAATTTCTTAGAAAATTCAACATAACTGTTAATGAACATATTTCTTTGATAAAATATGATTTTATGGTTTCAAAACTTTGATATGATATGATTCTTAAAGTTTTTTACTACCGAAACACACACATAATATATTTTATTTTTCTAAGAAATTTATATATACAAATCAATTAAAAATATTTTACGCTTATTAAACCCTTATTACAAATTTCCATTATATTTAAATATTAAAGGTTTTGGATTATCAGATCTGATTCAAAATTTATTATGAATTTCTTTTTCTCTACAGATATGGTTTTTTCATAGTCACACATATTTTTATCATATGAAACAGTAAATAGCTTATAATAATTATAATGATTAATTATTTTTTTATATAATATTAATATTAAATATTGATGTATTTAAATATAGGTCATATATAAATTTTTTTATGTCAAATATTAATATTATTTGGACATTTTATCATCCAAATCATGTAATCCAATTGTAAATGCAATTCCAAATTTCAAATTTTATTCACCAATGTAAAAAGTAAATATCGCAGCAGTGGATAAGATATTGCATTCATTTGCGTTTGAATTTTCACAACACACCCAACTGTATAGTAAAACCTTTATTAATGTCCACTTTCCAAATCAAATGTCATATCGTGTAAAAATAATCCAATACCCATGCCAGAAGCACCAATGGGATGTTGGCAAGTTGTGCTGATGACAGTATTTAATTTCAAAGTTTTGTCAAACCTCACGTATTTATAATACAAATAATAGCAATATTATTATATAGTGACGATGTAATACTACTAATAATAATAACAATACTACTAGAAGTAATGATGAAATGTATACATTTTGACCATATTGGCAACAAAATGCAACTATGTGGAAAGAAAAAAGTGTGCCATTTCATACCTAAAAATTCCATTCACATACCCTAAATTTGATTCAGTTGATACTTCAAATTTGTATATTTGTACTATAATCAACAACAATATGTGCCATATTTTGTTCTAGTTTTTGTTTTACATATGACAATCAATACACCAAATTAAATTATTTATTGATAGCCCACTCATAAATACATGCCACAATTAAATCGACAGTGAACCTATCTGTGGGAGAGAGAATTGACAACGAAATAAGGCTGAGCCGGCCTGAATAACTTTTGTTGGGTCTAGATAAGTTTGCATTGACTCATATTTGTTTATTCTTTTGAAAATTTCAAGGATCATATCAATTTAAAACACACATTCAAATTCTGATCAGCGATTTGCTGAACTATTTTTTTGTTTTCCATGTCAAGGAATTTTTGAGACGTGACACGTTATAATACAAATGGATCATGATCACTGAGTTTTTCTAACAAAGTGAATTTTGAGACGAGACACGTTATAATACGAATGGATCATGATCACGAGTTCGAATCCGTCGGACTCATGTGATTCGCCATGGAATCCGTTGGACTCGTGATGCAACTCATGGAGTAAAACGACACCAAAAATATTGTTTACACACAAATATATTAGCTTCAATGTTTCGTTTCAAATACTACGTTTTAGAAAAAATAAAACAAACAAACTGAAAGGGAAATTGCTTTGGGAATCAATACCAATCAAGAGAATTTAATTTTAATTACGGGCCTTAAACAACATCAAATTAGTACAAGGACTGAAGAAGCTATCACTAACTCCTACACAAATTATAATTTTTTATAGATTCTCCATTCAGAACTGTTGATATTCATCTTTCATAATCAAAATCTTCTTCATTCTCATAGTAGTGATAGTGAGCGTTTTCTGCTTCAAGATCATCTTTACTGTGTTTTACATAGTCATCATCCTCACCATACAGCTCGGGTTCCACGCGGGTTTTCTTGGAGTTATCCGAAACTCCCTGCAATAAGAGGTATCAAACAAGTTACTAGCAGAAGATGTGCACGACAAATTCGGTTGTGTATCCTTGATTAAGGTGTATCAAACTGAGTTTAAATTAAGGCAGGGAAAGGCTCAATAATGACCTTGTCCCACATGAGGTGTTCAAATTTCATGCTTAGCATACTATCTCGAGGGACCGTTTTCATGATAATTACACTTCAAAGGGATAAGACACACATATAATCATACCCTATGGGCTAATAGCTGTTTGGATCATAAAAACTATACGTTGGTCAGATACAAATTCATGTAGGTCGGTAGGTGGTAGGGTAGTTTGTGATGCAACGGTAAGTAATTCGTTAAGAACCTCATACCATGAAGCACAGAATGTCTCTTCTATTTTAAAACACAAAGCGGAAATGAATGACCCATTGATCTGATTCCGCTTGAGATACTCCATCTTGACTTTGTTAATCATGTGGAACAACCAAATGATACAAATCCGAATTATAGTTGGGAACATTAGGGCAAACGTGATTAATACAAATCCGAATTATAGTTGTGAACATTAGTGCAAATGTGATTAATAAATAAATCAGATCATTGAAAGGGGATTAGATAGATAACAGATTAACCCCTCAAGGACAAAAGGAGAGACTCTCCAAACAAGATTGAACATACTTGATAGAGAGTGGTAAGAGTACGGTCAAGTCTTGGAACTGGAATAGGCTTTCTAGATGTTTCTGGATTATAACCGTTATTCTCTGATCAAAGTGATCACAGCTAATGCAGGTTTGAATAAAATTACATGATTCAAAGAAAGAATAGAAAGTAAAATATTAAAGAAACAAGAACTTACAGGCTCGTCAAAGAGTTTGTCCAATACATCATAGTTTATCTTAGAACTCAGGCGCTGCAGTAAAGCCATGTTAATACATATTATTGAAAGGTGCAAAAAGTTTATGCAGCATTGAGAGAATAAAAAAACATTACGGTAAGGACAAGTTAACGGCATCAATGTTATATTCATCGGTGCCCAATATTTTCGTATGTTGGCTGCAGGCACTTTTGCCAACATATATAGCTACCAAGATAACAGTGGTAATCCAATAGTGCTTGACAACATATTGATATGCTACAGGTAGATAAGTTTTGTTTCCAACTTAGATTAACAGTTCGATAACTAAGAACCAATGAGCAAAGGTGACTAGAACATGTTTTTATAAGCCCCTTTAATCTACTTACATTGGATCTACTTATCTAGCATATTGGTTTTAGTAGACACATTGTGGCTCTAAAGACGAAATATAACAGCTTCCCACAACTGGATGAGCTTCACATATAATATACAGTATATACTCCATTACAGTAGACAGAGACCAACCATTTCACGTCCGAATGCCTTTTCCTGGACCAATTTATTTCAGCAGTCTACACCTGTTAACTTTAATTCAATAGTTACCTTTCTATCCAGCATTTGCCTAGCTGCTTCCGCTGCAGTTTGAGGGGGCCCTGAGCTTTTTATATCTGCGGCTCGCTTCTGTTGTCTTTCCTGAAAATGAAGTGCATCCAATAATACATGAGTATAACTACACCGATCTTTCAATGAGTCACTTTATTTGCAATTCTCAAACAAAAAAAAAAAAAACAAAACAAAACGAAAAACAAGAAACAGAAAGCCACCTTCGAGGATGATGCACAATTTTACTAAAAAATTTGATCAATTTGTCATTTCACAATTTTTATTTCATAGGAATAGTTGGCCTTCTGGCACCCTTTTGGATGATCAGAGTAAAAGAAGACCTCTTCCACAATAAGGGAATCTAAACAGTGACTTGAACCCTCTATGGGATGAAAGATGTCTCCCTGAGTGTCCAAGCATATGCCACAAACACCTAACCATAAACCCAGTAAAAAATTTTCCTAACATCCAAAGGCATTTTATGACTGCCTTATCCCAAGTCGGTCCAGATTATTTAATCTAGATTAAAGAAGCTACTGATTTTAGCCTTAGAACCAGCAAACGCTGATCAAAGGTTATACTGCAATCAGCTATCTGTTCAAAAGGTTGACGCAAATATTTCATGACCTATAACGTGAAAAATAAAAAAGAGAACTACATTGAACGAAAAAGCTAAAACCCAAGCATACTGATTAGAAATTTTCCATTGCTTTCATTAACTGTTTCCAATTGAAATCCTCATTGCTTCATTTCAGTTTATAAACCACTAGTTCCTTCAAACGGACAACTAAATATTAAATATTTTCTCCTCGCTAAGAGGTCAAGCATTCACTACATGAACAGGTCAACATCTCATCAAATCAATAAATGAACTAGCAAATTAGGAAACTTCACAATATGGGAACACTCATATCTACATGTGACAGGAGAATTAAAAAAAAACGGATCAGACTACTACCTTCCTCGACTTTGCCACAGCTGCTGCAGCTGCTGCGGCAAGTTTCTGTGCAGCTTGTACGTCCTCTGAGCAGTTATCAAAATTGAGCTCAAAAGCCTTTTTTGCTGCTTCTTTAGCTGCCTGCTCCTGTGATATTGAAAACATACATGAGTTCATGTCGAATAAAATAGAATATATTGTGTAGATTGAGTAATATCTCAATATTTACATGAGCTTCGGTTGGATTTGTCAAATATTTAAACTAGGTAGGTGGATTTTTTTTCCTGATCCTAGGAGATTTGATACACTCGTTGCACCCATTTAAATGTGTACTTGCAGACAAGGAATAACATAAATTATTTTTCCTCACCTTTCGTTTTATACAGTTCATATCCTGATTTGTTAAGAGGATATAACATGGATAAACATCATCTTTTCATGTAAGACTCCATTCAAAGTACATCTGATTCCTTATCACCCATTGTATGAGATCGTGGAATTGGATTAATTTGGGTACCAGTTAAAGCAGTCATAGCATGTGCCACTACCTCAAATTATTTTCCAAAAGCATATATTTTTAGAGATTACGGGGCAAAAAGCTCACACATAATTTCAACTTATTGACAAAATACGAGATAGCCTTCAGGTCATGACATCATGCCCCTGTTTTACAAAAGTAGAGTCAGTTTGAGTGAAACAAATCAAAACCTCGAGATATTCTTTGTTCATTTCCTCCCAAATAATCTTCTTTAATTGCTTTTCCTCTTCACTATGAAGATAGCCAACCACCTGCAAGTATTCTTACTTTAGAGTAGCGGCTGATCACAAACCAATGAATCAGAAACTAGTAACTAGATTCCACTTATACTTGAAACATGAAAGTAGTGTATAAAAACCCTATGCAAGCAATGAAAAACCTTAATATAACACCTTTTACAAATGAAAGCAGATTTTAATTCTAATACAGAAGACGCCACAATTTTAAAAGTCGTGTATGGAAAACTTGTATACCTCAATATCATCAATATCAGAAAAATTTTCTGATTCTTCAAAACTAACATCAGCTCCTTGTAAACTATCGTTTCCGTAGTCATGAACATGTTTTTGTGGCAAGGTAGCATCTAGTTAATTGATTAAAATAAGAATTTGCTATAGGAAAATGCCAATTAGGTAAATGAATATCCACGTGACATTAAAAAAGAATGGTCAAAACCTGTTACGTCCGACTCCGTTGTTTGCTCATCTTCATAATTTCTTGTTTTCTTAATACTTCTTCCTTCATCAAACTGAGAGTTTAAATGGCAATTAGTATTACACATTACGAATATCAACAGCAAAAAAAGGTAAGATGAAAACTACTACAGGTAAAATGAAAAATGATGAGTGTTTGCAATCATCAACCGCAACAGGTAAAGGTAAATACTATCATGAATGACCAGAAAGGGTGACAAATAAAATGATACAAGTCCATTAGAAATAAATATATAAACTCAAAAAGTTGAATTGAAGACCATAATTTGGATCAATGCCAAGCTACAGAACCATTCAGCTCACAGCTTTCCGAGGGTTAGAAGTGTATCTTCAGGAATTTCTACATCCACTAGCTCATTCATTTGACGTTTTTCAAAGGCTTGTTTTCCCTACATAATTTTAGAGCTACAGTCAAACTTATAGTTCATTAGATAATCATTTCACAGCCTTCATTCTCCAAATAATTTGGTGACCATCTTCTGATTCTTCAGAAAACAATGATGCTACTCAGCAAAAAAGAAAACAATAATCCAATTTAAACCTTAGATTTAGGACAAGGAGTGAACTAAAATTTTAGGAAAAGGAAGAAAGTAAGAATATAACGACAGTATCTAAAACTACATTTAAAAATTTCTTCTTGCTTTCGGCTGGGCAAGGCAATATGGTGGAATCCATGTTCTCAGTGCTTTCATCAGCTGCTTCCTTTGCCATTAATCGTTCCCTCTCTGCACGCTGGAAAGCTGGAGGCTCTGATCCACCATCAAGGCCTCCAGAAAGTTTCATGAACTGCAACAAGCCATGCATTGTTAGCATCGGAATATATAAAGCAGAAAAATATATATGAAGGGAATTAGAATTCACGTCTGTGTAGCAACTTTCACAGAGGCCATGCGCAAAAGGAGGCTTTTTACTACCCTTGTGTTCACAAAGAAGTTCATTAATCCCAGATGATTTCAACCCATTATCTAGGGATTTATTTAGCCTTTCCTCTTTCTCAAGCTCCTCAGCTTTCATGCTGAACTCCTCAATCTATACAAAATTAGATTTATCCCAGTAAAAGAGAGTACAATATCGTCTTAAATGAACAGCTACAACAAAACCATAAAAGCGTTGACATCTAAAAAAATAAAAGTTGAAGATGACGATGGCTAGATAAATTAATCTACCAACCCTAATGAAATCTTCAAGCGCAATGAAATCTTCATTTTAATTTACTAAACAGAAAGAAAAGCACAATTGAAATAAAAGCAATTCAGAAAGAGGTCATAAGTCAACCCTTGTGCAACTTTCAGAATTTTAGAAAAACAATAAAAGGATTTCAACTCCAAGTCCTTAAACAAAAATAAGTATTTCCACAAATATAGCATATATCCACAACAATTAAACAATAGAAAATGGAGCTTCCAATTGATAATCCACTTGTACTCAGAAAAATACTTTTTTCACAGAGAACTTGGCATATCGGAGTGATTTAGGACACTGCAAATCGCGATCAATTATGGTGCATAAGGTAACTAATACATATAACTATATCCCTTAAATTGCATCAGTGATAATATAACTACGATAGAGTTACTCACATACAGGAAGAATTTAAAATGAGTTGCAGAGCACATACTGTCAAACATCCTGATTCTGTATTCTCAAATTCAATCAATCGCTTTGTCAATGTTGCTTCACAGATGTGGACGACCTTAATCTAAAAACAATTAACAGAAAATTATAACATATTATTAAGATACAAAGGAACACAGATGAGAGAGAATTCGTCACGATATCCCCAGTGAAAACAAGGAGTAAAGCAATATAAAACAGATATTGAGGAAGTTACATATTATGCAAGGTGGTGCACTTCAACTAATCCCATGCTACATCAAAGCTAGTATACATCAAAATAATGTGATAAAAAATTCATGAATATACTTTAATACTTATTAAACAAAAGCATAATATTTTAAACAAAAATAATTTTTTAGAAAAACAAGGTGAACTTGTTATCACATTTACCTTTTCCTGGTTTTCTAAAGGCAACCATTAGTAACATGCATATCAGATGTACACCCAACATTCAGATTCTCATTGCAAAATTCTAGATGAAACCTCCTATTTCCTATAAAGATTAGTTCATATGCCCATTGAAACTGTTCGATAGCACTTGCTAACTTCCTTTCATGGATTTACTTGAAGCACACATTCTAGAATGCCAAAAGTAAATAAATGAGTAACATATGATACTGGTACAATACAATCAACAAATGTTTAAGTGACACTGCGAGCTAACTGGAGATTTGGTGAACTGAGAAATTAGAATTTTAAGGGTAAAACACACCAAATCAATTTCCTCTTGAACTAAAATATAACAGAGTCGAAAAAACATAATATTTTACAGTTTTACAAAGAAAAAACTATATGAGACTAATAACATGAAGTTCATCACCCAAATGCACCAATTATATTATAAAATAGTATTGTATGTCCGGTTGTACTCACAATCTCGGACTTTGAACACCTGAAACCGTGTGAAAGAGCAGATATATAAAGTGCAGCTCCACATAGCCCACTTGGCTTTCTTCCAGTCTGCAGAAAATAAAAGGATTAGAAGACATCTCAAAAGATAAATCATAGTGAATTATCCATCTATCTCAATCTCTCCCTCTCTCGCACACATGCAAAGCAATATTTCTTCTGAACCTGCATCCAATCTCGCTTCATGCTAGCAATAATCTGAAGAGCAGTTCTCGAAACACTTGGTTTTTTGCCATTGAACAAACCTAAAAAGAAGATAGAATCATGTTTATTAAAAAGAGGGATAGCTGAACACGATAAGTGTAAAACTAAAAATTAAGTTAAAGAACAAGCCATGGCTATAAAAAAACATGGGTTTCAATTTAGTCCAACAGAGAAGCTATTGTTGACGGAGAAGATGAATCCTTATTACCAACCAAACTGTTCAATCTTAATTTCACCTTATTTCTGCTGGCGTCGGGCATTAACCCTTAAAATCAGTAAACAGTTTAAGGGAGCAGGCCATGTCTATAGAGATACACGGTTTTTATTTTAGTCCAACAGAGAAGCTATCTATAGTTGACCAAAAAGAGAAGTCCTTATTAAGCACCAAATTGTTCAATATCAGTTTCACCTGATCTCCGCAGACAAAGAACATTAACTGCTATATGCTTGAAACTTCCAGAAATTGTGACATAATTTCAAAAAGGCATACGATCGAGTTCATGTCCATTTTTATACCAGTGTGTCTGAACTTAAATTAACCATTCTCAGAAACTTGATTGATTATGTTTTATAAATTGTTTAAAAAAAAAGAAAAAAGAAAAAAAAGCATCAACAATCACGTTCATTCACAAATGATAGCTCATAATAGCAATGTACCAGTACAATCACTTACGATCGGTAAATCTATGGATGAAAAGACTGGGATCCACAGGCTTTTGAACAATTGGATGTTCTTGAAGGCTCAGAAGTTTGCAGAGTTGCAAGAAAACCGCACCTAGCACATAACTGGGATAGATTACAAGAAATATTATTATCATTCTAAAAGAATAAAAAAAATTACAGCACCTCAAAACCATGGCCTACTTTTACAGATCACTCATTTCGTATGGGCTGAATAAAACAGCGTACCTTTAGTGGTTAAAATAAGACATACAACATGGATTCTTACATTCAAACATTTACATACAATATTTTGTTAAATTTGACATCAATCGCGTACTCATCTTTAACATGGATATCTGAGACTATGTTTAATAGGTTTGTCCCACTCCTATTGATATACATAACTGCATTAATAACTCCAATCATAAAAGTTTCTAATAAATTTGAACATTAAAATAGTAGAAATAGAAGGCAATTGTTCTGTGGGAATTTCACTCTTGAGCCGTTACTACGACAAGCAGACTCATTCTTATGTATGTATTTTAAACTAGATTCATAGTCAATCCCCGTCAAATATAAAAGAAAACATTGCTTAAAGAACCACCCCAGAAGTCTAAAATGAAGGGAATTAAGTGAACATAGCAGGTGGCTTGGAATAATTGTTATCTATTAGACAAAGGGTGAGAAGGGAAGAGTGTCAGAGTCAGAGTAGTAGGCTGCAATATGTAAATAAAAGAGCAAATATCCTCAGCTAAAAAGCTCATGGGAGGGCAAGGGGAAAAGGATGAATAAAAACACCATAGTGGTGATATATCAAGGTAAAAAAATTAAAGCTCTCCGGACCCTATATAAGTAACAACAAAGAAATTACAGTGTGTTGTCACTTTATGATGAACATAAACACCAGTATGAAGTGCAGATCAATTTTTTGCTAACTTCTACAAGGTCTTTCCATTAGATACTTTTTGCAAGATTAACAAAGTAGTTAGCCTTGAACAAGTCACTAGGCCTAGCGATGCATATTTTGGAAATTAATACAAAATTAAAGGAACCAATAATCTACAATTTAAATTGAATTCTAATTGCTTCAAATTGATCCAACAATATCTCAGTAAGAAAGATTCACATACACATTAATCCGCAGATGTTCCGAAAATTCAATAAGAAGATACGGCTTCTTATTCTCCCTGCAAAAGGAGAGGGAAATCACATCTTATCCATAGTGAATGATTATGCTGGTGGACCACATATACATAGAGATAAACTGCAGTTCTAATTAGACAATTCCTAGTGAGGTGTCCAAGCAATTACTCTATACGGTATGAATCTCTTTTATAGTTTCTTGATTAGTATAGAAGTTAATTAAACTATCTCAAAGTTTTGAATATACTAAATTATTAATCCATGAAAAGCGAAAGAAAATGCTAAATAAAATAGATCAAGAAACCAGGGAAACCGTTTGGATGACTATTAAATCTAAATTCACTCTCACCTGACCCTCTAAGTGGTTTATTTTAGTTTAAATCAGTGGCTGTGGGATTGTGAAGAAACAATTTATGTATGTGGCTTCATTTAGAGACGAAGTGAAGATTATAAAGAATTCTGGAAAAGAAAATACCACCATTTTATTATATACCAAAAATGAGAAGATTGAGCCACAATGAGAAGTCTCTGATGTCAAATTTAAAGATAAAAAAATAGGACCTCACAGATAAAAAATTTGAGTAAATAACATATGAGAAAGAAGTACCTAATACATAAGCCATTTTACACATTTTAGAAGTGGCTGCAAGCTTAAAAACAGGGAAACAAACATCATCTAAAAAACGGAAATGAAACACAGAGGGAAAGCAAGGATCAAGTCTTCAGGTGGATTAATTACCTACATGCAATGTAGAGACAAGCAGCTTCAACTTGATCCTTCCTGCGGCCCCTTGTGAAGTTCCGTTCGAGTGCAATCTATACAACAAATAATGACTCAAATATTACCAAACAGCAAAATTTTTCCATAAGCACATATGTAATAATAAGGGTTATACCGTGTAAAAAGCTAATGCCGGGCGAGCTATGGAATCACCACCATCAATCCCCAAGGCATAAATCATATCTTTTATCCCGTGATAGGCTGTAATGACCAAGGAATTCGAAAAGAAGATTCACATTTTTGTTCCTTGTTAATGAGGTTCTTCATACGATGTAACAACCAGTAATTTTTACTTGTAAAATAATGAAAATGCATTAACTTAGTCAATAATTATTTTCATAGAAAACAAATGATATTAATAAGGATAATATAACTAGAGGAAGTGGACAAGAAATCCACTCAAAGTAGTAAACGAGATCATATTTTAAAATATTTTTTATATGTCTAACTAGGATATAGAAATTAGGTTCTAGTGTGTCCCCTCTACTGATCAGAGATGCCTTACCAAATAGCTATAGTTCAAGCAATTTGTACATCTTAGCGAGTAGAACAGCAAATAAATATGAGCAGTGCAAAAGATTACAATACTAATAAACAGAAAGAAAGTTACAAACAATACATGTTATCACCGTTAATTCTCATCTTTGCAGGATGTAATAACATTAGGTTCAGTGGGTAAAACAAATTTACCATCAATGAAAATGAATGCATAACCATTTTTAAAAAAATAGAACAATCTTCCTAGTAAATTGGTGCACATTTTTTTACTAGATAGAGAGTTGAGAAGTTAGGTGTCATCATCACTAAACTCCAAAAGAAACCTTAACAGTCTATGCTAATCCACTTTATTTGTACCAACATGTAACACTCCAAAAGAAACCTTAACAGTCTATGCTAATCCACTTTATTTGTACCAACATGTAACTAACGAATTGTGCTTTTCCAGCATATTATTACAGCGTAGTTACAAGATGCCAAGAAATTATACAGCAGTAGAAAAAAAGCCTACCTTCATCCAGTATCCTCTCGCGAGAAACCGAATAATCATTTTGGATGCTCCTCACAAAATTTCCTGACAATTGGCTCTATGGATAAATGTAAGTCAATCACCATAGATAATGAAGTATGAACTAGTAAGACAGGCAAGAACACGCAGAGCATCACTTGTACATATAAAGGACATAGACTTCTACTTCAAGCTAATTTCTAATAATCTAATTTTCTCACTTTCTTTGACAGCCGATTGAATATGAATAGTTGGAATAAATCAAACAGATACATTTATGTAAACAGACAGTGAAATATAAATTTGCAGCTCACAAAAGACACTCAACATGGCAACTATCTTTTAGCATTCTTGACATGGCAGATACATACAGAACATCCAATACGATTTCATACATGCACAAAGATATTTCCCAATCAAGAACAACTTTTGTACAAAAAAACTATCACCTAAAACAATAAACAAGCCATCAAAATCCTGTTTCACATAATAAGGTCATATCGTTTAAAGATGAAATTTTAGAAAAAGATAATAATGCAATGAACAACTCAGGGAAGTACAAACCTGCCCCGCGGCATTTTTAACAAATGAGGGCTCGTGTGAAAAGTTGTCCTCATCAAGAACCCTTCCACAAAGTGAACAACATCTGTGTATTTACAGATCAAAAGATAACCACCCTTTATCAAAGATTTTCATGACAAAGATTCACAACTAAAGAAATAAACAAAAACATAATAACTAAAAAATTCATGATTAACAAGCGCAGTGACTAGTAAAAACATTCAAAATTGAAAAAATAAGAGTGCAGAAATTGAAAAGAATATGGATACACCATATCTCGATGCACTTACATCTTCCCATCTACATTGTCTGGTCTGGTGATATTTTTGGCACAGTTACTGCACCAAGGCATACTGGCAAGACCTTAAATCTGAAAAGACAAAGGTGGCACAAATTGATCCGTTAATCAAATAATTGAAAGAAAGTTCGTGACCACCAGTTTACATATAATATTTTTGAACAAACTACGAGCAAATTAATACCCGAATCCCAAAACTCGATAACCCAAAGCTTCGGAAGCTGGATAGACCCGTTGGAAAACCATTACCAAGAACTCAAGATATTTCACTCAGTTTTGTTTTGTCGCTGGTAATACGCAGAGGTTTTTAAGTTCCACTTTCCACAGTCTTTACCAACACATCTACAGTGGTGGGTCTAGGGGTGTGTGCCTCTGATCGAGCATCAAAATTCACAACAGGCCAAGTTGGTTAAATTTATTCATTTTCCAACATAGCTCTACTTTCTTATTTCTACACAACAATTGTTGTATATATATAGAGGTTGTAATCACAAAATTCAATAAGAAATCATTCCCTTCTTTCAGTTATCACTCGATTTATCATTATAGTATACCGACTTGTATTTATTTTATTTAAGTCAAGTTATGATTATAGTATACCGGCATGTATTTTATTTTATTTAAGTTATTTTCATCGGACTGATGTAGTATTAGAAAATGATGATATCATGATAAAATGACGGTACATTATCTGCTAGCATCAAGCGCTTACCACTAGGCCAACAGCTATAGCTATTAGTCAAGGTGCAACTTTATTTCCTTATAATGTGGCATCGCAGAGTGCAACTATTATGTGCATTAGCGTCGGACTGTTAGGTCTATGAGTCCAAGGAGGGTGCGTGTCTAACTGTTGGTGATGTCTCATTTTCCTTAGAGATAAGTCTTACCCCTTACCCTACTGTCTGCGTTATCCCACCAGAGATGATATTACCCGTTAAGATCTGATATCACTTTTACAGCCCACCTAGTCAACCAGATCAAGCGGCACAACGCCAGCAGCTTAACGTACAAGACTTTCCAGTATATCACACATCCTAGTATTGCTCTCACACATGTACAATTAACTCAACATTATCTAAAATGTTGATGCAACTACGGACATTGTAAATTTGAAAGAAAAAATACAAATTAATGAACTGATGCCCCGATAAAAATGAAGGAGGAAGACCAATTTTACCTGTCACATGATGTGTCTCATTCTATATAGCAGAGGATTTCTTTTTTTTATTTAACAGCAAGGCCAGAGATTTGTCCAAAAAAAGATTAATACTATTTGACAAAGAAATGTCTAGAAGAATGTTAATGCAGGGGTCCTCCTATCATGCAAGTTGCAAATGATTGGTTCATAGGTAGTTGAAAATAAGGATATATAGCGAATCAAGTCTGCTAGTACAACTTAAGATCGTCTCGTATCCTACCAGGACCCCATATATATATATATATATATATTATCTGTGTATGTTGAGAAAAAAAAACAAGTCAGTAATGTGATCTTAACTTATTATGATGATAATATATCACTATATCTAGTTAATAACAAACTGATTATTAACATATATAATCAACTTACATAAATAAATACTCTAAAACACATATAACAATAAATTAAAATATCATTACTAATTACTAATAAGGTTAAATTTTATAACTACAATTACATAAGTGAATTGATAAAGTGAGTAAAAAATGAATGAGATGAATAAATGAATAATTATGATATATGAAATTGAATGGAAAAACATTCTGTAATATGATAAAAATTTGGGAGTGTATTTGACAATGAAAATTGGTGACTTAATGGATTTTTAACAATTATATGAAAAAGTTATTGATATACAAGTATTAATGTATAAAAATAATAAATGTCAAAAAAACTGGGTGAACAAATGTTATTAAATGCAAGATGCTGCATTTGATAACAACTAAACATTATAAATAAATATAAATTATTAGTTAATGTAATTAATATAAAATAAAAGTTTTAAAAGATAATAACCAAAAATAAAAACGAAACATTTTATTGAACATGATATTCGATTTGATAATTTCTTAAAGTATATGATTTAATTTTATTACAATTCTCAAGATAGATAAATGAACAATTTCGATTTGCGATTATGTATATACCTGAGAATAAATTTTGAAAATAATATATACATAAAATTTTAATAACATTTCTTTTTTCTTTTAGTTTTTTAAAATATCTGTTAGTTAATTTAGTTCATATAAAATAAAGGCTCGCGCTAATGCACGTGAAGTATACTAGTATATTATAATAAACATAATATATATATGGGGCTTATAATTCGTTTTAGCCATGATCATCCATTGATTTTCAACAAAGAGACAATTGTCGAGGATGTGATAAATCGTGCAGAGATTATCGAGTTCGCTTTTCGGTCGTAGCAGGACCGGCTGCAAGTACCCGCTATACCAACCATGTGCGCTTGTTCTAAGTGAAACAATGGTTTCTTCTTTACCGTTTCCGTCTCCGGTTAATGAACATAGGCCATAGCCACTGCAAAAGATGTTGTCAACTGTTTAGTCTCCAACCCATGTGTGTAGTAACATTATGGTGCAGATCAAAATTCTAAGCAAGCACAAAAAAACCACACGCCACTTAATACTACGCAAGCTTCAAATCGGAATAACGAGGATGCCATTTTCATCTCCATCAACATTGCTCAAAGTTACCTTTCCAAATAACACATGCATCCCCCTGAGGTCTTTCTAACTCAAGAACTCGCACGTGGAATAAAGCGAAAACCCTTTGTTCTTTATTCTACTGCCTCGCAGTCGCATGCAGTCTTCCTACAAACGGATCATTGTGTTATTGTTATCGAGTTGTAATGAATAGCGTAGATCTTACATGCTTATCTGCGCCGAGTATCACCCTACGTGAGTCATGCACAAAAGGGTCATGTGCTTTGCAGCTCCTACTCAAGGATGTCTACCATGAGTTGTCCTCGGGGTTCAATCTATTACTCTTTTCTGCTGTGGATGTATGGAATGTAATGACTTTGCGATACATGTCGGTTGTGCTTTGTTATCAGAAAATGTGGAGCATAAACTTGACAACCATCCTCTCAGCTGAATCACTAATGGCATAGAGACCCCACCTCAGATAGCTTTTGTGAAGAAGATGTCGACTCAAGTGGACAAACATCTCGAATGTAGGTTAGTTGCTTTCTTTTAGAAATGACACATTTTTCACGAAATCTTGGGACCTAAAACAATGCATATAGGGTTTAAAGCTTCAAACTAAACAAACTTAATCTTACTCTTTCAAATTAAATTTGGAATCACCGAGTTTCAAGCCATATATGTTTGACAATCTAATCGGTTTCTTAGATCAGCCAGAATTGCAACAGTATTAACATGATTATTATCCTTAGAAAAAATAAACAAGACAAATTTTCTTGCTTGCTTGATTTGGAATCTCTATATGTATTCATCACAAATTGCGTTGGAATTTGGAAATGATTATATCATCAGTCTTCATAGATACGTCAGAATGACTAAGCTGAAAGAGAGTAAGAGACTATGTTAATACACTCGAGTCGACACTGGTCATATCAAAACTGTCAATTTGATTTTAGAGCCTAGATTTGACAAATATTCAATTAAGAGCACAATTGACGGAATATATTTCTGCCCATGCAGCGCAGTGAAGACTGAAAGCCAACACCCTACCTATTTCTGGCAGAGACCTACTCTGGATGATGATTTCATGCCAAATTTTATTCCATCCAAAGGTGTTCAGAATTTCTGCATTATCTGAATATTTTCTGTTGTGAAGGTCTACATGTAGTTTAATCTTTCTAAATGGCAAAATTGAAGAAAAGAGGATTAAACCAATGAACGGTTAAGGTATATCTTCATGTTACGAAGTGGATGGTTGAGCAGCAGCAGCTTATTGCTATTCACAATAGATTGAACCAATAATTCTTTTGCTTCCTCATGTTTCTTTCTCAGCATGATGCAAATCTATTGACAAATAAGATTAACATCCAAAGTCAGTGATTTTCAATTCCTGAACTTTCGTAAAGAAGATATTTACCATGACAAATCTCATGAGGAACTATATTGCTCTCTAACAAATCAAAACCGTCGTAAAAATGGAACTTGCCGGTGATTATTGAAGTTTTTCACTGAGGCGAAAGAATCTTTAAGTGTTTGAGCGAAAGAACATGTAGGCTTAACAATAGAGTGGATAGTTGAATAATTGTAACAGTTTTGAAAGTAATAAGGTATTAAAATTAAATATTCTTACATTATCAAGTTCCTTGCTATAAGCTTCAGCTTGTCTAATCTTGGTCTCACTTTCCACTGAGAAACACATCTCATCTTCCTTTGAGCTTTCAACAAAATTATCTCCTTCCTTAGTGTCATGATTGGACACCTATAAAAAGACAAGTCATGTTAGGTATTGTATACACGGAAACATATTTATTTTTTTATTAATCTCTCTTTGGCCCCCATTAAGCATATCAGCCGTAAACCTCACAAGTGAAATCACCTGTTTATCAGGAACCTTTTGTGATGTTTCTGCAAGATTTCTGTAAATAGGGAAAATTATCATAAGACAGAAAGAGAAATCCGATAGATTCTCACGTTATCAATTGAATAGTACGAACCTCCTTCCTTTTGGTGAAGGGAACAGCCGTTTGGGTGGACTTGCCATAGTGAAAACAGCTTTACATTCCTATTGGAATTACAGATGATAAAAGCATCAGAATTCAGAAACAATTAACAAAAAAAATTGTTGCAAGCTGATCCTTTTGAATCCACCGCTCCCTCTTTGCAGATCTCGATTCTAGGACACACCGGAGGATATCTTATGACTACAGTTTTTCAAGATCTAGTTCTTCGACCACCTCAAGCACAAGTTAGTATATATTTATTCACTTTGATAATATATTTCATTTGAGCCCTGTATATAAGATATATTTCATGACAACTCATGCACCAATGATACCCCAACAATCAATCTTCAGTAAATGGAAAGAGGAACATTTTTATGCAACCGATTACCTCCATGGTCTTCCGCTTCAGTGACGAGGTACCAAGTGTTCGCTTCAGTGTGTCAGCAAAATGGGCACTATTGGCTGGCATTTTCCTTAGTACATCGGTTTTCCCAGTCTTTGCCAAGGAATTGAAACCTTTCAGAATGGACTCTGAAGAATCAAGGTTTAAACTGCAAGCCAGACATTGATAAGACAAGTGATAAACGAATATAATTCTCGAATAAACCAAAGCAAGATGCATGGCAATCATCAAACTTGCCTAGAGTATTTCGGTCCACGGTGATCAGAATTCTTCAGATCGCCTTCAACTGTTAAAATCTTATCTTTATTTACAGGATTGTCTTTGAAGGCCGGGAGAGATGCTACCTCAGAAGATGAAGTTCTATTTGCATAATTTTGCGAACTTTTAGCGCTGATCGCCATAGTTAAACTTGGCAAACTAGCACAAGACCTTCAGTAAACGGAACCACTAGGTTCATGTTCTTTAATAAGTGTTCGACATATATCCAAAATATTTTGTTAATATTGAGAAGATAGAACATCTTGGCCATTCTTATATCACTCATAAAGCCAACTAGGAACTGGGAAAGACTGTCGGAATTTGATTTAAGCATCTCCTGTTAAAACATTATGTGCACTTGGACAAATTTCCGTTTAAATAGACATAATTAGCAAGTCATTGAAAACTTATCACGAGGATGAGTACCAAACCTGAGAGTATCCAGACCTCTCATGCTCTCTTCTTTTTGCTTAAGAGAGGATTTTACTTTTACTGCTTCCGTATCATTGGTAGTTGAAGAACTAATTAATTTCCTTTCATAATTTGACCCAACAGCATGAGCCTCTTCTCTGCATCAAGTTGGGATTGCTTATTATTCTGTTCACTACCACATCAAAGATATAAAATTGGAATAATAGGGCAAAAACTCACACGCTAATCTTTAGCCCCTTACAGCTTTCCTGACTCCATGTTTGTGGAAGTTCCCTCCTTGAAGTTTTGAAATGTTCCAAGGAAGGGAAAGCTAGTTTTCCAACACTTGAAATACTATGCGAATTCCTGTTGCATACAAGGCAGCTTTAAGTGAGGTGAAACACTTTAACAGAAATTCTTTTACTATTAATAAAATTGACCTTGTTCCATCGCTAAGACTCGATTGAGTTAAGCCCATTTTCTTACTACTTAACAAGGAAACCCTTGTTTGAGTTGATAATGCCTTTGGCACATTAGATTCAGCTTTAACCATCTGAAGTGAAGGCATTAAGCATGCCTCATGTGGTCTTGTTTCTTTCTCTGAAATCGGATCATCAACTGCTTGACTGCATAATCAAACAACATACGATATACGCCAAAAAAGTGAATAAATTTTGTAAAAGATGTTTCACAATTTGAGTTCCGTACACTTGACTAGAGCGATGCAGGACGCCATTCTAATCTCACCTGAGTGGGACCAACTTCTGGATTGCTGAAGCAGTTGTCTGATCCTCACTGCTCGTTTGTATGTTAGAAAATTGTGCAGGAGTAACACTAGTCATGCAAGACTTTTCAACAAGTGAAACAATATGACCAAGTTCAGTCCTTTCCTTATTGCCTTTCACACAAATCTCAATCCCATCCTGAATCTTTTCACCATTGTTCTTCTCTAAGATTGCATCTCTCTGAGGCTGGTAGGAGTTTTCTGAAGCCAGATGTTCGTTAAAGCCGGAAGTTGATAATGATGGTGCATTGGCATCTTGTTCTCCAACCGAGCTTGTCAAGCCAACTCGGTCTAGAATATCCTCTGAATCTCCAAAAATTGGCTCATTATCTAACAGAGTGTTGGATGACAAATCTGGGATGGCATTCTTTCCAGCACAGACTTCAAGGTCATTTTGTTCTGGAGAAATAAACTTTTCAGATTGAATGATTTTTGGTTGGCTCCTGGTTGCAATTGCTGGCTCTAAAGAGGTATTGTCTCGGTCAGATGCACCTTCCTCAGTGGTAATCGAAAGGTTTGAAACACCAGGACAATCAGTTTCCAACAAAGAACAGCCATTTTTCCTGGCATGTTCAGAATCTGCTGTACCAACTTGACAAACCATGTCAAAATCAATTGCAGTTCTAGGCACTGATGGCTTCTTGGGATCCTCAGCTAAGGTACTTGAGTTTTCAATCATATTCATGCCTGAAGCATCTTCCTTGTCTTGACACCCACTTTCATTAGGAGAACTTTCAAAATTACCTTTGTTCTCCCGAGATTTCGGACCTTTATCTATGTTAGGTTCAAAATTGAAACTTTCCAGCCTATATTAAAGGGAAGTAATGGTGTACGGTGTTAAGGAATTGCGAATATAAAGGGCCTGAACAAAATTAAGCATGCAACCATATTCTTAGACTATTGAACATTTAAGGAGAATCAATTGATAGTCTTACTCATTGAAATCAAAAGCAAAGGTAAAACGATCTGATTTCCCTTTAACATCTTCACTGGTTGAACCTACTTGCAACTTTTCCTTCAATTTTGAGTCTTTTGCAGGTGGGGAAGAGATATCTAGATCTGAAATGTCCATGTTGAAAGACGATATCTTGCCAAAATCACCATCCAGATTAAAATCCTCGTCCCTGAAATTTCACCATCATGACTTGAGATAGACAAAGTCAATAAACTAGAAGTCTCTACCACGAAACAACACAATTTCTCCTATTATAATTGTTACCACAAAGTGCAACATTTGTTGAATCATAACATGAAGGATAACAAATATTAAGATAGTGCCAGTCACCTTAGACTTGACCATAAATGCAGGAACACCAACCAAACAGGCCAAAGCAACAGAATTCATGCCACAAATATATTTTTGAGTTTCACAATGATCCAAACTTCCTTCCAAATCAATTATCTAACTTTAAATGCAGATTAATATTTGAAACAATCTTACATTTTATCAAAACTAAATATCTTTTTCTTGCCCTTTGAAACTGGTGTAAAGTCGAAATCCATTGCATCGTCCTCTGCCACTGACATTGACTTCCAAGAACTGAGGAAGTCCTTTCCAATGTCCAGATCTAATATGAGGAAAATAGAAAATAATTTAGACCAGTCAGAGACAACGAAATTTTTAAGAAGTGAAGTTGCAGAGTACAAACTCTAGACGAATTTAGTGTACACCACATCTGGCATTTATATATTTACAGACACCACAAATCTGGCACCTTTGAATAACCTTACTACCTTAGACTCAACCGTCGAAACTCCTTCAAATCATTTTTTCCAATAAAACACGTGGTACATTTCATGAGCTCTCTAGCTCATCCATCTCACTCTAATGGTACTAAATGCTGAAGAAGCATTTGAAAGGCAATAGATAATTTAGACCCCTAATCTGTTGAGTTACGCTCTGAAATTAGACTGATAATACGAAATACCAAATAATCTCAAACTATTTAACATGTCTATGCCATCGAACAATTCATATCCAATAAAACTCCTCAGCTGATATGCATATTATTAAAATAACTACATTTACAGATGATACCTAGCAGCAAATTTTTCTCCCTCAAATTCACGGAAGAAGAAGCATTCTTCTGAGATTCTGCCATCTTAATCTCCTGATTGAAATGCTGTTACTGCAAGCAGAACACATTCAGTATGCAAATTTACATCTAAAAAATCTTGTACTGGCAAGGGCCTCTCCGACTGGGAAAGATACCTGATTAGTCACTGAGTTAAGGCAACTGAATGAAATGGCGCCTGAAATTGAAGATGCGGTAAATATATACGTGATGGTCGGGGGCAATATTGGCATTTCGGAGAAAATCCTGCCTCAAACAGTTTTAACTTCTTGGGCCCCCGCGGCTCTGGAAATTGGTCCAATCGAACAAAGAGCACAGTTGAATGTACAGGCAATAACACTTTTTCTAGAAAACTATTCAAAATAAAAAATCTGGAAATCATATTTGTTGAGGTTGATTTAAAAAAAAAACACAGGAATTTCTGGATTAAATTTAAAAAAAAATTCGCTTTAATCCATATAAGTGATGTTTTTTCCGAGAAAGAAACTTTTGGATAAAATTATTTAAAAAATATTTTACTGGTAGGGACCCTGCAGGTCCAAGGGCTGTGCTCCACCACAGTCCCAGCCATCAGCTAAATTAGAAGCTGGAAGATCCAAATCAGTCGATTCACTCGTTATTTGAGCAGAATTTGGCAAATTGAGCTCCGACTGCGTTGGAAATGGCGAAATTGGCTTTCCTTCCGTCATCTTGGGTATCAAAATTGCAACTTCTCGCCGCTATTACATTACTGCTGACTCTGCTGTGGGCATCGAATGTGGAAGCAAAGCCCAAATCTCCAGCAGCATTCATCAAGAAGACAATCTCTTCTCATTCAATTGTTATCTTTTCCAAATCTTATTGCCCGTATGATTCAAATCCTTGTCTATATTTCGTTTTTTCTTTTCGTGGAACTCTTAATTGGGTAATTTTTTGGATGTAAACATAGATTTGACTTGTGTACATTCTTGTTGGTTGCACTAATTAGTTATCATTTCTGCATCCTTGTTGGTTCAGTAAGCAATCTGTATCAGGGTGGAACAATTATATTTTTACAATACTTAGCTCTAATTTGTGAATTGCTACAGTTAATGTGACTTTGGCATAAGCTTGAGATGTATGAACGGACCCTTAGCTTAGTTTATCATACATTATTAGAGTCCTTGTAAGTTATAGTGGCTTTGTTAGTCAGATACTTTCTTGCTACTCAATGTGGTTAGTTTAATAAGTTTTCTTGGTGGTTAAGCTTTGATTATATTGGCACTTTTAACAGGCTTTCTTTTAGTTTAGTTCATTCGTTCAGATGCATACAATGCATTTTTCGACATGATGGTATCCAGCCACTGTAACTTATAAGGACTCTTATATACATGATAGCGATCTTTGATTATAATCTCATTGATATCGATCACTTTACTTGTTGTGATTGTCGCACAGATACTGTAGAAGGGCAAAAGCTGTCTTTAAAGAGTTGAAACAAGAGCCATATGTTGTTGAACTTGATGAGAGAGGTTTGTATTTTAAAAGTTGTATTCTTATCCTCCGATTGTTTATGTATTGCTATTATCCCGTAGTATATAACTGGATTTCGAAGTAAAGATGTGAATGATTATTTTAAGTTGAAAGAGAAATAAGAGCTTTAGCTAGAGCTCGTTGACTCTAAATGTAAAAGTTCAAGTGCATAAACTGAGGTTCAGTTCACAGATCTTTTGTGAACAGCTCAGACCTTGAGTTGCATTCGGAAATTAGGATTCATGAATGTGTTTTACAAAATTATGAAAACTATTCGGGCCACAAAATGTCAAATGATCTCATATCGAGCTAGCTTGACTTGATTTGTACCTTTAAATATTATTAACAGTACCTCTATCTCAGACTCTGAATGAGTGTTTGCAACCACTAAAACTAAAATATTGTGGGATTTTCCACTTTTTTTTAGTGGTTCTAATGTCTACCTTAGTCTATAAATGCATCAATTGAAAATACCATGAATTAAAGGGTGGCAAGTTAGAAACAACCAAAATATTGGAAACCTGGAACATACCTCTTCAGTGTCTTACTTTCGATTAGATGCATAGAAGGTTACAAAGTGACGTCCTTATTAAATGTTTACAGAGGATGGAGCAAACATTCAAGATGCTTTAAGTCAGATTGTAGGGAGGAGAACTGTACCACAGGTTTTCATTAATGGAAAGAATATCGGAGGCTCTGATGGTAAATTTTTTGTCCCATATAATCTCCCGCAAATATCTTTCCTTCTTATGTGATAATTTGAAAAAAATTACATCACAGATACTGTAGAAGCATATGAAAATGGCGAACTAGGAAAACTTCTCGGCATTGCTACAGAGGGAAAAGAAGATCTTTAGCTTGTTTTCTTGCCTTTTTCATGGACACTATTATCATAAGATGTCATAGGTTAATTTTCCTGGCTGTTGAACAATCCAGTGTTGGTCTACATTCTTGTGAGATGATATTCTAGGTACTTGATGATTATAATGACTGATAAAATTTCCTACAGCATTTGACTTGGTGAATTACTGATATGTTGAGATAAGAACATGATATGATTAAGAATTTGAAAACATATCTAATGGGATTATATGTCCAACGACAATCACATGCATGATTGATTAATCAACTTATCTGTTAAGTTCTTGAATTGTCTGCGAGTTAGATTTTAGAACACTAAATCGATGCAGCTTGAAAACCATGATTGCATTTAACAATAATAATAATAATATTAATTAAATATATGAAACTTCCAACAAAATTATTAGCTTCACACAATAAAATATAGAAAAAAAAGTTGCAGTATTAAAATAAAGAATAGAATTAAGCGAGTCACATGCAATATGCTCTAAATATATTCAAGAAACTAATACCTCCATTATATGTATCAGTAAGTTAGTATGCATGTTCCTAACAATCAACTTTCGGTGTGTCATATTTTAAAATAAATATCATGACTTCCAGTTGATAAATATTGATATATATATTTTCATAAAAACAATAAAGTATCAGAATATTATTATCAAATTGTCAAACTAATTCAATTCGGTCATTATTTCGATTATATCTTCTGTCTGCTGAAATAAAATAAGATATAAAAATTAATACCAAATCCAACATAATTCCTCATACTTATGTCACTACTTCTTTCACGTGGAAAATTGTATTTTGGTCCTATAGCTTGCACTTTTCTCACTTTTTGGTCATAATAAAAGCGAATTTATGCTTTTAGTCCTTTAAGTTAAATTTTTTTCGTTTGTAGTCATTTTACGGTGACTTTTCATTTTTAGTCTAAAAAATGGTAAGTTTCAGGATTTTTTAATAGCTAAAAAATGAAAAAAAAAAAAAAAACAAATACAAATTTCAAACTATGAAATATAATTTCACTTTCCGGGCCTTCCTCTCCGGTACTTTATATATATATATATATGTTCTCGATACATAAAATGAACACAAATTTACTTACAATTCGTCATTATAATAATCTAGTCACATCTTTTTATGGCTAAACATGATATCCTAAAATGAATGTCATACCGTTCGTGGTACAATTAGTCGTTCAAATAACATATTTTTATAAATTTAGTTCAAGTAAAATTTGAATTAGACTGAAGAACAAAATTCCGTCACTCATATTACGTATTACCAATTAAATTAAATCATGTAAATTATAGAGTATTGGAAACAAATGTGGGGGACTCTTAATTAAAAGTTCGGGTGGAACTTCTGAAAGTGGGTCGATTGAAAGTGGGTCGATGTTTCACCAAATAAAACTAAAAATCAGGCTGTCCATCGCCCATTAAATTATTTCGACTTGTTAAAAGTAAAAGTGCTTGGCTCATCACTACACCGTTGTCACGATTTATTTGTCTGTTATGTCGTTCTTTCTGTTGGAAACCATTTGTTATCATCAGTCAGCAACTAATAAGTGAGATCTACATAGACGAAACTTAAATTTTATAAAATCCGAAAATGGTTTGAAGCAAAAAAAAAATTAAAACTTTGAAGAGATCTCTTCTAATGATTCATTACACATAACTAAATTAAAGTGATTAACTTCAATTGTTCTAATTAAGCATCCCTTTGGCTTGTAGGTTGAATGATAAAACATCATATAATAAAAGATGAGGATACTATAGTTGTTTTCAGCTCAAATTGACATAGAATTTGAGAACATTAAGTTGCTTTCGCACTAAATCAATGAGCTATGAATAAATTCCAACACACATAAATATGAACACCTACCCTTACATTTAAAATATGATGTCCAAAAATATATTCTCATGACATACAAACTTTAAAAGGCCATACATCATTAGGACTTGAAAGTTGAGTCATGTGGAGATGTTTGAGGATGAAGTGTCACATTCAAATTCAAGATCATCGAACCCCCAAAACTCTTCTTCCTCTACTTGATCTTCCTCGGGGATTCTCCATTTTTCCTCGTCGATTTCTTCTTCAAGTAACATCACCTCCAAAACCTGCCAAAATCGGAAAACATCTTAGAGGTTAATGTGACACCATCCATGGGCAATAGATAGAAAAATTGGTACACAAGTAGTGAAGTAACATGTAGGAACACAAGAAAAGACATGCAGTCTTTCAACATTGCTGAACTGTATGTTTCATAAATTTCATTTTTCAGACTGTAATAAACTAATGGAAAGATTGTGTTATAAGATTTTTCATTTAGTGTTGGCCAACAAGAAGTCCAAATATTGCACACATCACTCTTCTGCTTTTGAGTGATTCTTTTCTTGTCACAAGTTGTATCATAATAGATGCTGAAAACAAAAGGGAACTCTCTCTTCAGATCGAAGAAATGTATGATAAACAATTACTCAGTAAATATAAAATAATCATGTCTATGTTGGACTAATTAAAGCTAGATCTATACTCACATACATGTTTGCTTGAAGATAATGAAACTAATCTACTACAAGCAATGAGAAATGATAGAGAAACGAAGAATGTGCATTCAAAAGGCAGTTTTAGTTCATGAATGTATTTGAGAGAATTATGAAGTTCCGGTGACAAAGTGATGCCATGAATGATACTCATATATCTTCAAAGAATTGGGAGATCAATTCAAATATTTATCGTATGCTCCAAGACAAACACACAAACATAAAACTCGAAGCATATGTTAAGAATTTCACCTCACTCATAGTAGGCCGCCGCGAAGGAGAAGATCGAATGCAAAGAGATGCTGCAAATGCAAGTCGATTAAGCTGCTTTGCATCATAAGTGTCATCAAGCCTTGGGTCAACCACCTCTTCTGTATTTCCTTCATTCAATATAGGTTTGGCCTATTGAATTCATATCAGTGGAAACTACGAGGTTAAACAATACTCTATTATTTGAATAAGAAACGAAGTTAAAGACTCTGTCATTACCCAACTATGCAAACTTTGATGATGACCATCCACCGGTTTCCTTCCAGAAATAAGCTCAAGCAAAAAAACCCCAAAAGCAAATACATCTGTCTTCTCATCTACAACACCATGCGTAAAATATTCCGGAGCTAAGTGCCTGAAGAATGCTGAAAATGTCAACTATATCGAGTGTCACTGTGTGCATTAATGATGTAAGAGATCGTAGGATGGATTTGTACCCAATTGTCCCCTCTATAGGACCAACTGAATGGTGACTCCACTGTGTTGGAAGCCATTTTGCTAAACCAAAATCAGATATCTACACCACGCAAAAACAAGCTCTAACGTTAATATATCCCTTGGTGGACGAAGGGGTTGAATCTCCAGTCAACTATCAAATGAAAAAAGCTTCAAAATTAAATGTGTTTTATGTTGCTCCATTTACTGATCTCCGGTTGATTGGATTCCTCAGGCCACATTTTACGTCATTTTATAAAACTTTCGAATTCTTAGGGAAAT
This sequence comes from Dorcoceras hygrometricum, assembly GCA_001598015.1. Classification (NCBI taxonomy): domain Eukaryota; kingdom Viridiplantae; phylum Streptophyta; class Magnoliopsida; order Lamiales; family Gesneriaceae; genus Dorcoceras; species Dorcoceras hygrometricum. The sequence continues at coordinate 519,104 of KV010635.1, read as the reverse complement.
TGTTTACCCTGTGAGCATGAAAGGAGAGCTAACTCCAAGACGACTAGTATTGTGGTGGTTTGAGCTTGTAAACCAATGTACATATGAAGCAAAACCATAATAACCAGATAACAAGATCAGTGAAACTTTTACTTGAGGTTCACAATCTGCAGTCAGCAAAACATTCGAAGCCTTGATATCCCTATGAATTATTCTTCTGGGACAATTCTTGTGCAAGTAATGCAGACCTCTAGCAGTTCCAACAGCAATCTTGTGCCTCGTGTTCCAGTCCATTACAGGTAATTTCTCATCTAAAACATAGAAGAAAAATGTTCAAATCATCTTACATGCATGTTTTCCTAAAAGTTTCAAAGTATACTTAGGATCACATACTGTGGAGAATAGAAGCAACAGAACCCTTTGAAGAAAAATGGAAAATGAGATACAGTCCATTATCCATACAACAACCAAGAAGCGGTGTCACATTCAAATGAGAGGCATGCCCCAGTGTACCAATTTCTGTCAAGAATTCCTTCTCTTTTCCTGCATCATTTTCTGCTTTCGTCAATCTTTTTACAGCAATGGCTTCCCCATTTCGCAGAACTCCTCTATAAACTTCTGCAAACCCTCCTCTGCCCACCATATTATCTACCACACAAATGAAAAAAAGATCACATTTTTCAACCCAGAAAACTAAGAAAATTTTTATTCGTTTCAAGAACGTACTGCAGGGGAAACGTATCGAACCTGAAGAAAAACCATCGGTGGCCGTAAAGATTTCTTCGAAAGAGAAGCACTTCCAGATAGGCTTCTGAAAAAGCGCCGACTCTTGGTCTGATTCTGCTGCATTAAAGTCACGTTCTTTGAATTGCTCGTCGAAATTCTGTCGTTTAAGGGAAAACAGCCTCTTCAGGCTGGCTGTACGCATGTATTTCATGTTTGGAAGTCAAAGTGACAAAATTATCGACTCAGCCTGCTCTTTTTCTACGGAGCAGAGCTGAATAAATAATAATAATAATAAACCCTCGTAATTAACTACTTACAAATATCCACCCTCCCCACAATCAACGATACCTTAACCTTAGCTTCTTTCTATTAAAATAAAGTAATATTTAGCAAGATCTAAAATTCACATATATATAAGGATCAAATGATAATCATGGACATACAAAAGGATAGTGGATAAACAAGTCACGGTTTTATTCTATCAATCGAACCAAACTAATATACGAAAAGGCGATTTTTTTTTTGTAAAAAAAAGTTTTCCCTCAGGGGATTATGTGCTTTTTTTTTCTTAAGACAAGTTAGTTACGAGTGGGTTGAATTCTGATCGAGATTATGGGAGTGGTTGAATAAGAGTCACTTTTAGTTAAACAAACAGAGCATATATGAATCATACGACGAGGCAAAGGGTGAAGTACAATCTAACCAATAATCTTTCGCATTGAATCTCTTTTCACTTTATCATATGATAAATAAATGCCAGCATTAAACATATTGGGTTGGTCCACGAGGAGTCATTCATTGGTGAGTTTGGTTGGGACTCGGTATTTATTTAATTTGAACACACGTGAATTTCATTTATCCAGCCCCAAATAATTATTATATTACATGTAGAAGTTTTTAGAAAACAATCTAACATGTAATATAAGATTCGATGATATCCGTAGATTTTAGTGTTCTGCCCTAATAATAATAACAATAATTTCTTAAAACGGGCCTCAAGAAATCCTAAGAACTTAAAGCAAACATAGTGTTTTATGTCATTGGAGTAATCAGTGTGTGGCGAGAATTTTTAGGATTATGTGAAGGAATTTACAAAGACATAGCTCCCGCTGCAGTCGTGCATATTAATGTGTATAAAGTGAGATATATATATTTTTTAATTGTTAGATATACGCAATGTAAAATTTTTAGAATGATTATATATGTACGACCACCTTGTTATTATAGGTATTTTTTTTCTTTTTATTAGAACCAATTATATAGACTTACACCATATGTTGTGATTTTTTTTTAGTATTTTACATGTATACCCCATAGACGGAATTTTGAAATAGAGTAGCCATTTTGTAATGCATTATATCATGATAAGATATGAAGTTTGTGTATGATTTTTTTTCTAAAGATCTTTCTTACTTCATGTGGAGAAAATAGGTATGGATGGAGAGAACGAAAGATACAATTGAAATCTTTAGATATTTGAGAATTTTACTGTGTTCTTTTAACCAAGTTCCTGAGCCCTAACTGATATTGTTAAAAAGAAAGGAAAAAAAAAACTGATTGTTGATTTTAAGAACACATAAGTATTTGGGGTGGTGTGCCTAGTGCATGCTTATGCCTCTGAGCATGCGCCGATATAATCTATGCATATATATATATATATAGTTAACAACTTTAATTATTTCCCTATTTTCAATTTTAGCCCTATAAGTAACAACTATTTTATTTTAGCTATATAACTAATTCACTGAATCTCCAAGGTAACAGTAACATCACAAAATCCGTCGAGTCAAATATAAGAGCAGATGGAAATACAATGAAAAAATATATTTCCGAAAAGGAATCCACAATTATCTGAATAATAGGACACTGCTCGAAATTCCTAAATCGACCAACGGATGCTTAGACAATGACATTTGCCTAAGAATGCACAACAGGCCACGCCAAAAGTAAGTTTTATTAGTTGGAACATTTTCAGTACCTAATCCAACATCAATGAGGATCTTTTTTCATTTAGCTTTAGGATGATCCGATTGCCAATTCTTGTTGTCAGCCACATCAATTTATTTCAAGTTTGAATATAGAATTCAAGAGGATGCTAATCTGTAATCGACTCGCTATGTTGACTTCGAGTGGCAACTCATTATTGTTTGTTGAAGCTCAAGGCATTCTTGATGATCGAGCTCGTTGCTTTGGTTCACGACAATTAAAGTAGGAGAATAATTCTATTCTGAATCGTGAAAGTCATGCTGTACGCCATTGTCAGATCTCAATCGAATTGGAATTTCCATGTGAAATAACCTCATCGCAAATCCTAGACATGTCATTGATTTTTTAACATTACTTTTAACCAACCAAAACAAAATGTTTCCAAATAATAATAATTTCACATTATCGAAAGGTTTTAACTTTAACTATGCAAAACATCCAAGATACATTTTTAAAAGACACGTTTTTCAAAATTAAATGTGAGAACATGTAACATTTTTTTAACCAAACCAATTTATAACCCAAGGATTTCAGCTACCAGGAAAAAGAATGATTGGGGAACAACCCTACACATGAATTGGCAGATGGTTCAAAGTCGCCATGGAAGGGAAAAACCCCACTGCTGCTGTTAACCACTTCATTTAGTGAGAGAACATGGCACATGTGAACTCTATTATACTGATAATAATCAGAAGAAACGGGGTAATATTAAATGTAATCAATGTTTCTAATTATCCTTGTTCGCTTTGTTCTGAGCTCACGGAGTGATGATTGAGAATATGAGATTTAAGACCATTATTCCAACAAGCCGACAAAATAGAAGCATAACTATAATCATATATATTTGGAAACCAGCAGCAAGTTCGTCGGAAGCAAGATATCATGCTAAAATATTGTTGGGCCATATGACATTGTATGACTAATTCAGTGGATATCTTAATTTCCAAGAAACAGTCATAGATACATTCAGGAAGGAGAAAGCATTGACGCAGGCCTCATACCAATCGGCAAATTTAACCGGCCGTGGACTTGTAGTGAAACTCATCTATTGTGGAATAGACCAGACCTTCTGATTCAAGAGATTCCATAGTTTCTCTGTCAATATCAAAACATTGGTTAATTTGATATCGTTGGTGGATTCCCGTAAAATCTCCCCTATATAATAGAGAAGAGAGAGTGGGCATACAGAATTTTTTCTTGGGAAATTTTAAGCTTCTGCGCTATTTCATTCCGGTGAATCCCCTTTTCCTGTGCACTGAAAATGGAAATAACTCGGATACAGTAAAAAAAACAAAATTGTGAACATAATCATGAAGAATAACATACAGGATCATAAGTCAGAAAATGTCAATCATTCCCTCCAGATTCCATGATTTCGTCATAAGCATTCTCGTATGATTGGAACATACTACGTGTCTTTCGCTCCCAAATAGGTCAGAATCTAGTTGGAACTATTGTTTTTTAAACCCAAAACTGGTGGCATTAATGTAAAACACCTGACTTTATATGTCTGTGCATTGAGTTAACATTCTGTTCACTAGGAACAGTAGATGATTCTAAAAGCAATACAAAAGGGAACACACGATTCCAAAAGGTCTATAATAAATATCGATAAAATTATAAGTTTACTAGGTCATGCACCGCTGAGGTTATCATAAAAAAAATTGAGACATGACTTACAGAACTGAGTAACTTTTAAGGATTTTCCTGAATCTTATCCACTTAATTATGTGATTAAAATTGTTCATGGTGCATGAACATTGACAACAGAGGTAATAAACATATCAAGACACACTAATACGAATCTTGCCAGGACGCGCAGTTCATAGATGACTTACAGGGATGACGGTTGCTGCAGATAGTCCAAAACCATCTTATCTATGCTCCCGAGCCCATCCAAGTTGTACTCCTGCGAGATCTAGATGATAAAAAAAATAGAGAAGATGCAAGTATTAGGTAATCTTTCGCAAATCCATGACACTCATAAGAAACAGATCAGATTGTGAACTAACTTGACTAGTCGAGGAAGCATTGTAGGGATGAGGGGTTCCAGAAACCAAGGACGATGAAGAGGAGCCCGAGACATCATTCTGTATATTGGCACCAATATATGAAACTAAATGGTTGCTATAGAAAATAAGAAAATCGAAAACAAGCAGAAATATCAATATCTCCCACATATTTGCATGAGATATATTTCCATTTGACAGCATATTACCTTGATACTGGGACCCGAGCAGTGGGCATGTATACACTCGAGAAAATGTGTTGCTATCTCATTATAGTTGGTCACAGGCCTGAATTTGACAGGAAGAACAAATTCAATATCCCATCACAATATGTGGATTCGAAAATGCTTTCTTGCAATAAAGAGAGTAGAGGATGGCATGGCATGTTAGCCAAAATTCACAAAAACATCAGAACGTTTTGGCTTTTTATTTGGCTAGAATTTCCTTTTCATTCTTTTAAATACGCTTCTTGTGAATTGCACCACATAGACACCATTGCCTTTAGACATAGAGATGGAATTTATATTTAGCATGACCGGAAACACCAGGTTGCTTGGAGATACTGATGCATTTCCCCTAGCAAACAAAGTTCTCGTAACAAAACATCCACAACCTTTTCACAAGAAAAATTGCCAAATTCCTTTTGGCCGATGTGAATAGAAGTTTACCTAATTGCATATACCACCACCTGCCTTTTACCCTTGACACTCTTCAAATGTCCATGAACTCGAACATACGTTCCATCCCTGATTTAGAACAAACAAGTAAGGACTCAACGTAAATAAAAGTATCAAAACCAAATTTTAAAGATTTTGGAAGCTTGAAATGTTACGTTAATCCTTCCACTTCCTTGGTGTCCTGAGGATCATTTATCCTGGGATTACACAATTATGTCCACATTAATTCAACAGTCAAACAGAAACAAATATCTCATAAGCATAAGTAAAGTGTCATATGGACTGTGTTAGGTGACTAAATAGCTCGGCAACCTACAGGCATGGAACAACATAAAACTTGCAGGCCTCGTAAATGTTTGGGCATTTTATGCTGATGTGAGTTTCTACATAATAAAACATGTTTACAAATGGACGAAACATAAAAACGAAGAACACTTGAGGAGGCAAACTTAGGAATCAAATTTATGGTCAAGGCAGGGACGATTTCATGCGTTTTAGCCGAGGGAAACGTGCATTTTTACAATTCAACTCACCAATTAATACTTACCATCTATGGCAGCCAATACGGCCGGTGCCATCATCTATCATAAAGGAGACATCGGTAACCCTCTCAGATTTGTCATATGTCATTCCCACCAATTTCACCTACAAAAGTTAAAAATAATTTGACAAACGGAAGCACCAACCTAGTTGAAACTTATGCTTTTACAAGCAGGAGTAAGGAAAAGGCCATTGAAAGGAAAAAAAATTCTAGCTCTGGTCTCTGAGGGGTTCACATAGTCCAAAAAGAAACAAGGCACTGAATTGCGGTGCCCAAACCCACTACCCCAAAATAATACATAAATACAAGTTGCCCTTGTACTTGGAAATCCTTTTTCATAAACTATATTTGCGAATCCAAGGTCTTCACTTTTTTATATCAGCATATTTTCACATTTACTTTGTATCTGTGTAAATAGATAGATTAATCTTGCAAACGCTAAAGAAGCTTGGCCTCACATTGTAGACATCGACGCCGTCGATGAGGTAACCAGATTTGTCATCCGCTGAGGGACTCGCTTCAACCAGTTTCTTCACAGTGACCGGATACATAGGTTGGTTATCACGACTCTGCTCAGAAGATCAAAACCATTATAAAAACTTATACTACAATTAGGCTAGTTTGTGTGATGTTCAGCTCAATTACCTTGGCAGAAGTGGGGGACGGATCAGATGTTTGAGAAGAGATGAAGCCGCCGTTGAAGGTTGATGCATCATTTTGGCTGCTCCCGAACATCATTCTGTGACTTCCTACGGCGGCGCGTGTGCAATTGTGAAATATAGTTAAAAGTTTTTTCTATGGACGGTATTGAAACGATCGTCTGTGGATCCGCGCCTTTTTCAATGTTTTGCCGCCATTTTCATCCCGCCTTTTTTTGTATAAAATATATTAACATCTATTCCCGTTTTTAGATCTTAATTGGGAAAAAGTTTATGATACTTCTCTCCATAATAAATCCGTTTATACACCAACTTTTTTCTTTTCTGTCAGTTTAATTTATCTAATAAATGTTTATACATAAACAACTTTGTCACTGGTATATATATTATATTCAAAATTCTAAAAAAAAATGAATGTCAGATACCATGTTTAAAAATAATAGAAAAAGGTTTAATAAAATTAATGGAACAGCTTCCTGTTATTTTAAATGTACTCACAAATATCATGTTTGCTTTTGCTATACTATGTGAATACCTTTAATATTGGCCTATTGAAAACACAAGTACTTTGAAATGAGACAACTAAGTATACTCCAAATCCATTATATGTTGTTCAGATGCCTCGAGGACCGGGATCTTTATCATGGGCGGTTCCACCTGCTTTCCACGATACTTGTCAGGAGAGAAAACGATGTAAGCATTCCAGTTTCTGTCGAGTTCAAGATAATAGAGACGCTCTCCGGCTGCGTACCCGCCCAGAAGTTGGTATGATCTCTCTGATACATCCATTGTTTCGCAAAATTCGTCTGTGCCTGCGAGAGAGCTTTCTATGATGACTTATTAAGTATTCAAAACAAATCTGTAATGTGCATGGATTTGAGAAATTGTACATGCAGCCTTCTCTAACTGAGTCTGGTAAATGAATTCCAAGACTGCTGAAATCTCTTTCTCAAATTGGTCAAATGGCCCGCTATCAAAGTTCATTTTCCGCAACTTGCATAACCCTTCTCCGAGCTCCATCATCGCCCCATTGTGGTTCTGTCCAACAAAGGCACCTCTCGAAACAAATCAATACTTTCTATATATCACCTATTATTATCCTTAAAAGCGTTGCGTTAACCAGAAAATTATGTACTGTACTTTGTACTTAGGGGTTCGAGTAAGTTTACTTATTGGTTTGGTGACAATTTGACAATCTTTATCTATATATTTGTAAATTTACAGGGGAAATCAGGGAGGTCGTGCGCCACTCAGGACCAAACAATGAGAGACATATAGACCTGGTTGAAGAGGTGATGAAAGCCAACTGCACATTGTAGAATGCCATGAACAAGAGTTCGTGTGGGCTCTTGGGAATTATTCCACAAGTCTTCAAGAACATCGTGGCATTTGTAGTAATCCCTCTTATTGAATAGCTCAACTGCGTCACTGAAACTGCATGTTTCTTCGTCTTCGTCGTCTTCTTCTTGGATGAATCCACCCCGAGTGGTGATTCGATAAGAATTTACGGAATATCTTAAAAAATTTTGGGAATGAATTGTTCGGGAGTTGGTGAACGATGGGAAAAAACAAGTGAAGGTGCTGGTGTTTGCGTTGCGAATGGTTAATTTGTTTGGTGATGGATGAGTTGTTGCTCGTAAGATAGAATTTGGTAGAGTAGCCATTGAGAATGGCAATTTGTTGTGCCAAGAAATGTGCACACTAGGTTGCTTAAAATTTTCTTTGTGCCCTGGAGTTCTTGTGGTTCAGGTTTCATTTCCAAACAAAATATCTTGTCCCATTTAATACAAGTAAACAGGAGCGGATTTACTTTGTGCCTCCGGGGCATTTCTAACTAAAAGAGTAGGTATTACATATAACTTTTCACCCGATGTCCATCGATTATGCTTTTCGACCTGATGTTAGGTGCTAACTCACCCTCCAGGACGAAGAGAAACTCCTACGTTTTCAGGACATTGGATTCTCACCAATGGATGAAACCTTGTAGAGGCCCCCCTACGTTTTTTGGACATTGGATTCTCACTAATGGTTACGTTACTCCGGTCGACGTTCTAGTTTTTACTTCGTCCACCGCTGCTCCTGCGGAGAGGCTTCTCTCGAAGACGGAACACTCACCCATCGATGTATTAAACCTAAGTAAAAAGGAAAAAAATAATTATCGAGAATATAACGTAGATAGTGAATACACTCCGAGTTGGAATCAAATGGGAGCATATTCCATCATCAATTGTATAATATGATAGCATGATAATATTAATCGAATAAACTGTAAAGAAACTGATTAAACTCTAACGATATTTTGGAAAGATAAAAAACCGTATACATCAAATTGGGGTATTCCATCAAAAAGTTTTATGGTTTTTTTAAAATATGATAGTTTGCTAATTTTAATATAAATATAAATTGTAAAAAAAAAGCTGATTATGCCTGAAAGAAAACATTTGAAAGAAAGAATTTGTATAGCCCCAAGGCGCGATACTAACTGTCTTTACAAAATCTTAAAATAATTAATAAACATGTAATTTGATTTACTTATAAGATAAATCGAATTAGTTCTTAGGTTTTTAGTACCCCTACTTTTTCTAAATTTTCTTTAAACAAAATTAACGGACCGAGAATTTCTGATTTAGAACTCTTAAACCCTAACCGGCGTTGAGTGCACTGGAGGGCTTCGACAAATTCTCTCTATGGCAAAGAAACGTAAAGCCCCATCCTCACAACAAATCCATGAAAAAAAACCCAAAATAATTCGTGAAAAAGAAGAGGAGGAGGAATCCTCCGATGAAGAGGAAGAGGAAGAATCCTCATCAGAAGAAGAAGAAGAATCAGAATCAGAATCAGAATCTGAAGAAGACGATGATGAGGATGAGGATGAGGAAGATGATAGCTCCTCATCTGAAGACGAAGAAAAGGACGAAGCATCGAAAAGGGCAATTGTTCGTGAACTACTAGAACCTTTCGGAAAAGACCAAATCATAGACCTGCTTAGAGAGGCGGGCTCTAAGGATGCCTCACTTCTGGCCAAAATTGTTGAAATGGCGGATTCTGATCCGACCCACCGGAAGATATTCATCCATGGGCTCGGGTATGACGCCACCTCGGAGCAGCTCGTTCAGGCCTTCAAACCATTTGGTGAAATCGAGGAGAGCAAGTTGATTGTTGATAAGAACACAGGTCGCGCGAAGGGCTACGCATTCGTGTTGTTCAAGACGAGGGCTGCTGCCAAAAAGGCTCTGAAAGTCCCGCAGAAGAAGATTGGAAGCAGACACGTGTTCTGCCAACTGGCAGCTGTTGGCTCAACAAATCCTGCAACTCAGGCATCAGAAGTTGGGAAATTGAAGATTTATGTTGGGAATGTGGGGCCGACTGTGACGCCTGAGAAGCTAAAGGCCTTCTTTCGGAGATACGGAGAAATTGAGGACGGGCCTATTGGGACGGATCCAACTACAAATCTGTTCAAAGGCTTCGCTGTTATTACTTACAAGTCTGCCGAGGGGTACAAGAAGGCTTTGGAGGAGCCGATTAAAGTGTTTGAGAATTGCCAATTGCATTGCAAGAAGTTTGTGGAAAATAATAATAAAAACAACGCGGGTCTGCAAAGTAATGGAAGCAGCGTCAATGCTTCCGTTGGTGATCTTAGGTATGGTGGTTTAGGAGTGAATCCAGGGATTTTGGGTGCTAACTTAACCCCAGCTGGGTATTTGATGTCCCAAAATCCTGGGATTGGGTTGGCAGGGAATGCAATGCTGGCCGCAGGTTATAATTCGGCAAATTTAATGTCTTCAGGATTGAGTTCATCTTTTGGTGGGATGGGTTCGAATTATGGAATGAATAGCTTGAGTCCGAGTGTGATGGGCCGCTATGGATCACAAGCGGCTTTTAATGGAATAGGACCCTTCCAGAGTGCTCAAACAGGACATTCGACTGTAGGGACATCTACAACAGCCGCTGTGGATGGGAGAGATCCAGGAAATGTTGGAATGGAACCGGCTTTAACTTCTTATTTCCGCCGCTAGGTAAGATCTTTATTCACGGGGGAGATGAAGTTACTTGCATTGTTTGTTGTACTTTTTTTTCTGGTGTATTACTGTGTTCGTTGGTTAGCTTTCTTGGAATGGTTATCTTACTGTTAACTCTATCTTTCGGCTTCATTTGGTTACCCACATTTCAGTGACTTAATCTATTAGTGTTAGCTTTGTTTTACACCATATTATCGAGGTTCTTAAAACGTTGTTGTCGTTTGGGAAATATGAACGAGTGAGATTTTCTTTGGATTGGATTGATCTGTGAAAGAAAGTTCAAAGCTTTGCAGTTCGCACTGAATGTGAATTCATGGTGGGATAGAAGTTAATCTATAGTATTTGAATTGGTTCTCAAGTGGTTGCAAGTGATTCTTGTGAAGCAAAGACGAGTATGGATTAGTTGCTGGCAATCACCGGTGCGTGACGTGTTAGATTGTCATTTTGCTCGTGGTGACTTATACCCCAATTATCTGCATTCTGATGATGTCAGTTTATTTATTTAGACATCTGTCATGGGGTTTGGTTTACTTTTATGGTTCCTCCAATTTAATTCCCTTGAGAAGATCGGAAAAAGCAATATTATTCTCGAAACTATGATATTGTTGTACGAGCTGGTGCAAAATAATCAGTATTTGACAACCTTTGAACCATTTAACTGCATATTATAGTATTTATACCGGAACGTTGGAGCATATCAGGTTTGATCGAATGTTTTCTTTTTCCATCTCAAATTGTAGATCATCCTTGGTGAAGGAAAGATCTATATAACTTGATCTTGTTCTTTTATTGTTACCTATAGGATTTATACATGCCTCTATCCGCCTTCCTTGACAGTTCATTGCTGCCTTGATCACTTATAGTACATCGAGGATTCATGCTTGTTTCTTTATGGCAGGTTCTTTTTCTTGTGCTGCTGTTAGTTACATTGGAACTCAATGTGAGGTCTATGATGTCTAACCTGATGCCAGCTTAACACTCTCATGTCCAGTCGGCATCATACACATTTGAGCCTGAGATTCATGTACCAAAAGATCACAATTCTGACTGGCTTGTATCATTTGATTTTGGTTTGGCTCTTCTCGGTTGTGCTAAACTTTTTTTTTAATCTTGTGTAAGATTAAGCTATTTTATTTGCCTATAGGCTATAACAGATGGCGCACGTCTTGTTTATCTTTAAACTTTTTTGTTGAACTAGTATTGGCTTATATAGTTCTTGGGATAAGATTGTCTTAGAAAAATCCTTTCACGAAACTTAATTTGCTGCGCTGGAGACATCATTTGCTGACTGAGCGCATTGGTGAATTGGGTGGAGAGAAATATAGTTTTTTCCTTTTTAGTTATTTATTATTATCTTTTGTTGGTTTAGTTATATCTATAGATTGTTCCATGCCTTTTTCAAAATTCAAAATGTGCACTTTAGTATGTTTTTCCATTGAATATAAAAAAATTTAAACTATGTTTACATGTATTTTGGTATTTCCATTAATTCTATATATGCACTTCAAGTATCGTGTGCTAACTCTTTTATTGATTTAAATGGTTTTCAGAATGTGATCGTAGATGTTGACTTTATTATAATCTCTTTTTTGTTATTGTTGCATATTTGTTTGTTCGGGAACAAGATCATCTATAATATTATAGAAAAATTGTAATTATTTTATATTATTAATGAAAACCATTGTATTATTGTAAAGTTTGGATACAAATCAAAACTATTTATTTTAACTTAGTTCGATTTATACTTAAAATTTTTAATTAAACAGAAATCTCTTAGTATTTTGGTTTAACTGAAATCAATCTTTCATTTTTATAATATTGTTATCATTTATAATTTTGTTAATTTTTTAAATTTAGTGTTGGGGAAGTCCACCTCTAGAGTTCTATTTTTAGTCTATCTGCATGTTATTATTGTCATCTATTATCAATATTTTTATGTTTTGTTATCGAAAAATCATAATATATTATCAAAATGTAAAAAAAAAGGATAATAATAACCTTGGATCCTTACGAATTAAAAGGTGCGGCCAGGTCTCTCGGTTCCTCTTAGGACATCCGCATCCGTTCACGTTATAACATCCATCAACTCATCACAAATCAATGAGTTCCACATATACACATATAACATTATATTAACACTATTTTAATAATTTGTAGATATAATTTATTTAAAACATAAATTTTTATAATTAATTGAAATAAACAAATATAAGATCGAAAAAAGGTTACATACAATAAAAATAAAATAATTCACGTAAAATAGTAAATTAAATATTGTTGCTATGTTGTGCAAATATGCTCAACTAAGTCGGCACGAAGTTGATGATGCAGTTGGTTGTCACGTAATTCGGAATTTCTTCGTAAGTACTCACGAAATCCTCGGGTTGATCCATTAATCGATTGTACATGTTCGTCACCTTCAACTCCGTTCCAATTCGTCACATAACCACCCTCATCTTCAACAATCATGTTGTGTAAAATAATGCATGCTAACATAATATGCCTTAATTTTTTCTTGTGCAATAACGAGCTGGACCTCTAATAATTGCCCAACGAGCTTGTAGGACCCCAAAGACCCGTTTGACATATTTTTTTACAGACTCTTGTCTTTCTTTAAATAATCTCCTTTTCGGATCTTATGGACAAGGAAAAGCTTTCACGAAAGTAGCTCATTCAGGATATATTCCATTGGTTAGATAATAACATTTTGTATAAAGAGTGTCGTTCACCGTGAACTTAATATCTGGTGCGGTTCCCTGCAATACGGTATTGAATAAGGGAGATTCGTATAACACGTTAATATCATCGCGTGAACCGACGACCCCGAAGAACGCATACCCATAAGTCTTGAGACTCGACCGCTTCAAGCACGATTGTTGGTGACCCATGGCATCTTGTAAACTATCATTTCCAAGCAACTGGGCAGTTTTTCCATTCCCAATGCCAGGGGCGAAACTAGACATGTGTAGCAGGATGAGCTGGAGATTAGGGTGGCATCAGGGAAGACATGGGGCATTTCACATGGGCCATGTCTCTTTACATATTTTTTCACATATATAAACAATAAAATTGGAGAATCAGCCTGGGCTAAAGCCCAGGCCTGCCCACACATAGTTTCTCCCCCTGCCCAATGCATACAATCAAGACTCCCCAACATGTCAGGGAATCCATGGCTCGCTTCATGCATTTGAAGAAGACGATGAATGTCGTTAGCATTCGGCCTTCTCAAGTATCGATCACCAAATAGTCAACCACATATTGGCAGAAATTGAAAAGACACTTTATTGAAGTTGATTCACCAATACGTAGGAACTCGTCAAGATTATCAGCAGGGACTCCATAAGCTAGTTGACGAATCGCAGTCGTGCATTTTTGTAGTGGTGACAAGCCCTTTCTCCTTGATGCATAATCCCTATGCTGTAAATATAATGAATGATTTTGAAGTGTAGTAACTATGCGAAGGACTAAATCTTTGCGCATTCGAAACCGTCTTAGGAATATTGGATCTGGATATACCGGGTTTGTAGAGAAATAATCATCAAAGAGCCTCGTATGCCCGGCTTCATGGTTTCTTTCGATAAACCTTCTTCTTCGTCTCATCTCGTAATTATTTTGATATGATTCAAAAAATTGTTGGCTTTGCTGAAACATCAATAACATTAGTTGTTCTCCCGGATCACGAGATTGTTCATCATGTTGATCTTGGTTTTCCTCTTCACTACACGAGGTAGAACTGGAGTTGATAGAATATTGAGACATTTTGACAGAAACTATTTGAAGTTTATATGAGTAGGATGATTTACATCGCGCTCGTATATATAGATCGAGACATTCCAACGGTTTGTTCAATGGCTAGTTTTTACAACGACTACATTGAAATTATAAAATGATAGCTTGCATTTAGATCAATACTTACATCCTGGTTCGAAGAGGTGTTGCTTGCCCCAAACTCTGAGGTCCTCGTCTTCTTCGTGCGAACCACATGATCACCAGACCGTGGAGTAAACCATGGTCGATCTTTTACAATTCTCCACACATGCTCTAGATTCAATACAACGCCATTTTTGCAGCGCGATATTTTTTATATGCAAGTCGAAAAATATCTTCATCACTGGAACCACTTCGATTCACACTATAAATACTCGTGCGAACCACATGATCACCAGACCGTGGAGTAAACCATGGTCGATCTTTTACAATTCTCCACACATGCTCTAGATTCAATACAACGCCATTTTTGCAGCGCGATATTTTTTATATGCAAGTCGAAAAATATCTTCATCACTGGAACCACTTCGATTCACACTATAAATACTATTGTAGTCTTTATTGAAACGTTAAACTTTTTTTTGAATAGAATTATGCCGGTGTGATCATATGACACTTACATTTATTTTTGAATAACCCATGGGACGATTCTCATTGTAGTAGCTTGCCACCCGTCCCCAAAAAGCATATGTCTTCTGCTCGTTGCCGATTATGGGATCATCGCTAATAGTGACAAATGATCTCGCTAAGACCTCATCCTCATGTTTACTCCAATTTGGCCGTTTTTTCTTTCCTTCACCACCTACATCCACCTTATCCAGATGTTCAAGATACATCGGGGTTTCACGCTCGGAAAGTTGGGTTTCGTGAACAGAGGTTGGAGTTGCTAGCTCCTTTTCCATGGACGAATCATTTGGTTGTGGATTATGATATCCATAATAAGTAGACGGCGTGAGATAATGATAATCTATTTTGCCAATAATTGGGGGGAGGCATTGGAATAGAGCTCGTGGATAAATTGGAACAAAGTGATAAGGTTGAACTTGAGATAGATATGATGTGTAAGAACTAAATTCAGGATATTGATGATTTGGAGTAATTTGTGAATTTGAGAGTATACATTTTCTTCTCGCATTTTTGTAGAACTAATGAAATTTCTAAAGAAGCTCCTATTATTTTCATCTATGCAGAATGAGAAATATGATTACAAACAGAAAATTTAAGATATTGGAATTGAGATGAGAAGATGGTTGTAGTAATGATTTATAAGGTTGAATAATGTGATGTGATGAAAAAATAAATTGATGTGAATTGGTATATATATAATTTTTATTTAGTTTTTTTAATCACATAGCCGTTAACTAGCCGTTGGAATATAATTTATTTATTTCAAAGTATATCAATTTTATTTATATTAGAAATTTTTTTAATATTTGTTAATATTATAATTGTTTTTAATTTTTCACTAGCCTTTTTTTTAATTATATTAATAGAAGTGGACCAGACTTTGCTGGCCCACCACATGCGTTTCACGGCACGTGCATAGCACATGCAGTACAAATGCACGCGTCAGTTGGCAAGTATGAAAAAAAAACGGATTAACGCGTTTAAACTCTGAACGCGTTAATGACGTGGCATTTTTACAGTGTCATAGCACTGCATTCATACTGATTTTAACACTTGAAATGTATCATAACATGGACATGAACATGAACATGAACATGAACACAGCATTTGCAGGTGTATTTGTTTTGAAAATATATTTGATATTTTTTAAAAAAATTAATTATAAAACCAGATTATAGTATGGTCTTCCTGACTGGACCTGAAATGATTCCTCTGGGCCCTAAATGTAAAACCAAAGCCCATTTGCATTTTTTCTTGGTCTATAAAATCTTTGGTATGATATTCCACTAGGGTTTACTCCATTCTAAACAAAACCAGCGCCTTCTCTCCTGCGTTACATCTCATACAACACAATGGCAGACAGAGGTGCGGGAGATCGCGGCGGCTTTGGGCGTGGATTCGGTGGCCGTGGACGTGGTGGCGATAGGGGAGGTCGCGGACGTGGCGGCCGTCGTCCCCGTCGCGAGACAGAGGAGGAGAAGTGGGTACCGGTTACGAAGCTAGGACGTCTGGTGAAGGATGGGAAAATCAAGTCCTTGGAGCAGATCTACCTGCATTCGCTTCCAATCAAGGAGTACCAAATCATCGATACTCTTGTTGGACCCTCTCTCAAAGATGAGGTGATGAAAATTATGCCGGTTCAGAAGCAAACCCGGGCTGGTCAGAGAACCAGGTTCAAGGCGTTTGTGGTGGTTGGAGATGGTAACGGTCACGTCGGATTGGGTGTGAAGTGCTCGAAAGAGGTGGCTACAGCTATACGTGGAGCCATTATATTGGCTAAGCTCTCTGTAATCCCTGTGAGAAGAGGTTACTGGGGAAACAAAATTGGGAAGCCACATACTGTGCCATGTAAGGTTACTGGTAAATGTGGGTCTGTTACTGTGCGTATGGTCCCTGCACCGCGTGGGGCTGGAATCGTTGCAGCTAGGGTGCCGAAGAAGGTTCTTCAGTTTGCGGGTATTGAGGATGTATTCACTTCATCTCGTGGATCCACCAAGACCCTCGGAAACTTTGTTAAGGTTTAAGTTCTTATCTAGCGATATACGTTTTGTCTAACGTTGTTATATTATAATTTACATTTTGAGTCTAATCGAATTTATGATAAATCAAATGTTACATTTGCCCTCTGTATGGTGTTACTTGTACATGCGATATATTTTATGTTTCATACCTTTCTTGTTAGACGTCTGTAGATTTTTGTTTTCATTTGTTATAGTTTCAAAATCTACTGGTTATTGTTCCTCTCCAAACAAGAAAAAATGAGTACTTATGTTTAGTATCTAATGCACGAATCCCTCACAACTAATGTTCTGGGTCCAATGGTATGCATCCTTTATCCCTTATGTATTGATGCAAGAGATATCTTGATTTATGTCTGTTCATTTGTGGCTTACGTCGCTTGTATGAATGTGTAGAACTAATTGTTCCTTGTTTCAATAATTGGTTGATTTCTTGGCTTTGTTGGCATTTTGATAAGCATATTATGTTCTGCATCCAGGCGCTTACTTGTTGAACATCTTGCATTCCGTTCGTCTGCGTGGCATGTGAACTTTACGTGGATTGCCTTTCAAGATTTGTTATTTGTTAGCTAAAATTGAATTTCAGGACACTTTGGTTGTTTTTCGCACTGTCATTCTTGTATGCTGTATAGATCCCATTAGGTGTCTGCCTAGGTAATTTTAAATCTTGCCTGGTGCTTGGAGTCTTCTTTGACAGGATATATTCTGTGTGATATATTGCATCTCAAAACGGCTAGTACATCTGGTCTATGCCCAGACTGTTGATTTAGCACTGATGAAGCTTAAGAGCTGCATCTTGCGAAGGTTCAATAGGCACTTGCAGCCAGAGTGCTGATAGTATAGTCCCCATACATGTTTACAAATGTTTCTGGCTTTGGCTCACTATAATCTTGACCCAATGCAGCCCAATTTATGTTAGTAACCTCGATATGCATTCGATGATCTTGTTTCTAACTCGGATCAAACCTTTGCAGGCAACTTTTGAATGTCTGCTGAAGACATATGGGTTTTTAACTCCAGATTTTTGGAGGGAGACTAGATTCGCGAAATCACCTTTCCAAGAGTACACTGATTTGTTGGCAAAGCCTACGTCCAAGATTGTCCATCTTGTAGAGGATGCGGAGGCCTAAGCTCTTGAGTGACTGAGTCTTGAAAGTTGAATTTTCGTCTAAATTTTGTTGCTTTCTAGTGTTGGAGATGTGAACTTTTTTTTGGCTTTGGTGAAATCTGCTTGTTATTTATATAAACTGATGGATTCTGAAATTTACTGCCGGAATGTTAATCGTGTTTCTTTCTGCCGAAACGCAGCAGGATGTAGATCCAGTGTTTTCTATTATCGGACATGTATTCAATGTCGTTTACACAGTTTTGTTATGTTAAAACGTTTTAACGTGTTAAATTATGAAAAGTTACTGATAAATTTCAGCAATATTTTTTTAAGATAACGTTCATTAATTACTTTGATAAAAGTAGAATCGATAATATCCATAAAGAGTCATGAATTTGAGGGAAAAATGTTCAAAATGGATTTTTTCAAGTATATATATAATATATCCTACCCTATATGTATACTCTGAATTGAATACGGGGAATTATTAATTACTATTGTAAAAAAACCAATGTTAAATTCAAAAAAGAAGGGCAACGTTTAGTCGTTACAGTTACTGTCATGAGCCAACAGGAAAAGCCAAGCAGCCTCCGACTGCAAATCCTTGCTTGTCATTTGTCACCAAACATGGCTTCTGAGAAAGAAGCTGCTCTGGCAGCTGGCCCCTCTGATCCTTTCACCATGTACTGATCCAACATTTATCTTCTTCCTTTTATGATAGTATAATCGAATATTTATAATCTAATTTCAGATTTGTTTTTTGGCTGATTGCTAATATAATGCAGATTTGACAAGATTATCAACAAAGAAATACCAGCCAAGGTTGTATTCGAGGATGACAAGGTTCTTCTCTGTCAATTACCCTTTCTCCACGAAAATCAATTTTGACCTTTATTTTTCATGTAACAATGGGTTCTTTGAGCTACGGGATAAATGGGTTAGTCGTAGTTTCTTGAGGACGAATTGGATTTTCTGAAGATGTTTCGAATTAATACTGCAACGAGACCAGGAAAATCACTACTCCATCTTGATAAAATATATGTTCTTAGTAGGATTATTGTTTTTTGAAAAGTTTTAAAATTTAAATTCTTCATGTTGGCTAATCAGCTTATCGTCATTTGTAATTGTATGTACTTGGTCTAAACTCTGAGTTGAAGCTCTTGTTATCCAACAATAATTAGCTAGCATCGATTGTCAGAGTGTTATTGACAAATGGTGTTTGGTCGAGCTTTTTAGCTTCTTCTCAGCTAAAACTATTTAACATGAGCTATGTAGTTACTTTTCTGAAAGTTTTTGAATGTGAATTTGAAAATATTTTCGGGATATAATTGTTGGGAGAGGAACAACAATTGCTCAACAAGTGAAATGTTTTATATGATTTAAAAGATCTGTGTCGGACAGTTATCACGGATGATTGTTGCAATAGACTGCCGCATAACAACAAAATAATTCTGGGTAAAATGAAACTTCTCTTTTCGGAAGAATCAGAAAGAACAAGATGAGATTGTGTTGCACTGTTGCTAGTTTACTTAAACAATTGATTTCACTGTTATATAATATGTTGATTGAAAATTTTGAAACAATCATCAGCTTTATAAGAACTCTCCCCTCATAGTTAAATAACTAGCTGTAGTGTATCTCCATAAGCCCCATCTTATCATTTTCGCTTCGTGATGTATAAGTATTTCTGTGCTCCTATACAGCAATTCCGAGAGTTCTAATTTGAAGTTTGTTAAAATCATGGGCTTGGACCTCTAAGTTGGTGTTGGTTAAAATCATGAGCTTGGACTACTCCAAAAGGTAGTTTTAGGTGGAGGATTGTCCAAGTCTGTATAAAAACTTACACGGAGTTGATATGACTGATGTGGGACAATATATTACACCCTCACGCCCAAAAATTTAGAACCGATGTGGGACAATATATAACATGTCCTCTCACGACCAGTTATAGACCGGAAGTTTGGAGTATCTCAGCGAGTGGCCCCTAAGGTCAGTCCAACATATAATGGTTGTCTTGAGATATGCTAAAATATTGGGTTAGGACCTATCTCAATCCCAAAAATCTAGCTTTAGAGTGTGGGTTGTCAAGGTCCATATTACAACTCCCAAGGACCTGGTTTAACATATATGGACAATATCTAGCATGTTCTCCATCATCAGAATTTCCATTTTCTTTGCAGGTTCTAGCTTTCATGGATATAGCTCCCCAAGCTCCCACACACATTCTTCTTATTCCTAAAGTAAGGGATGGCTTAACAGGGATTTCCAAGGTATTTTCTGCTACTGCCTCTGTATTCTTGTGTCTGTTATATGAATGGGAATATAATGTGTTTGAATCAGAAACTTGAAATTTGCCCTTTTGAGGCTTTAAGGTTGTGGCTTGTTTCTTGTGATTTGTATTGTTGTGGTTTATATATTCCTTAGGCTGAGGAGAGGCATTGTGAAGTTCTTGGCCGACTTTTGTACACTGCCAAGCTTGTTGCAAAACAAGAAGGGCTTGATGATGGATTCAGGCTCGTGATCAACGATGGCCCTCATGGAAGTATGATCAATTTATTGGTTTTCTGTCACTCAACGGTCCAGCCATGGGAAATCTTGAAATTGAAATTGTTTTGCAGGTCAATCAGTGTATCACCTTCACATCCACCTAATTGGAGGACGTCAAATGAACTGGCCACCCGGCTAAGACACCATGACTAATATGATGTAACCTGTAAATCGACTCTCAGCTGTGCTTGATTGAAGTCTGTATGTTCGGAACTAAACTAATTCATCAAGATAGCTTTGTCTATATGGCGTTACAGTGAAACCTGTCCATAGTGAGCTGTTGAGAGTGTTTCACTAGCCTGCAACTTTTACCTATGATTACCAGTCATTAGGCTACATGAACCATGATGCATACATATAACAGTCAAATTTTGTTAGGAAAATATATATCTATACTACCATTTTACTCCTCTACCTATTGAAAATTGGCAAACACCGGATTGAAGACATTTTATGCCGTAAAGGAACAAAATACTATATCGTAATCCCAAGCTAATCCTTTTGAGTTCCTTGGAAATTAAGAAATTTTGATTTCCCTTCAACAGGTTGGCACGTTTTTCATTGTTCAAAAGAATAATCCTATTTATCATATGCATTCGTAGATTAATCGTTGGGATATAACTTAATGTATTTTAAAGAGGTCAAACTAATCGTTGCGGATGAGACTGTCCGATTCATCCATGACTATCACAATGACAATCTTGTTTATCGAAATAAGATAAGCCTTTTAACTAATGATTATATACAAAGTTCAGATTCTGAAGCAAGTATATTACTTGAAAGCAAGGACTGGAGGAGTTCATTCAATATGTGTACCCAAGGGAGACCAAATTGTGCAAGGAAAATATAAGTCCTTCCTTACAAGAACAGTACTCCGCCTCTCCTATCTATATAAAATGTTATAAGCTTTAAAATTCAAACGCATAAAAAATCGCCCAAAAAACTAAGATATCCACAAATCTGCTAAAACATGGTGGCAGAGGGTCAGAAATCGGCTCTTCTTGTGGGGTGTAACTATCCTAACACCCCATACGAGTTGCGTGGGTGCCACAATGATGTTTTGGCCATGCATGAGTTACTCATCAACCGTTTCGGGTTCAACAAAGATAAGGTTGATCTGTTAATCGATAAGCCCGGTAGCTCGGTCATCCCCACCGGTGCCAACGTCAAGAAAGCGCTAGAAAAAATGATTGATCTAGCTAAACCAGGCGATGTCTTGTTCTTCCACTTTTCCGGCCATGGAACACTAATCAAACCACACTTCTCATCTAAGAAAGAAGAGGCAATCGTCCCCTGTGATTTCAATCTTGTGACCAGCAAGTGACTCAAAATTAAACAAATTCAAGTGCTACATAATGAACCATTAATCCTGATCCAGATTTTTTGGTCCTTTTTCAGGCGTAGACTTCCGGGAGCTAGTCAATCAAGTACCACAAGGAGCAACGTTCACCTTCCTCTCAGACTCCTGTCACAGTGGGGGGCTCATTGACAAAGAAACAGAACAAATCGGCCCCTCTGGGATCAATGAGAAAAACATGTTTGGGTCACTGGACGTTTCTGGCAACTCCCACAAGCCGAAAACTATCCCCATCCAATCGATAATTGAACATCTGACATCTCTGACTAACATAAGCACCTCAGACATCGGAACACACTTGATGGAATTGTTTGGACCCGATGCTGGTCTCCCATTTTGTACAACCGCTCACGAGCACGACTCCATGGCTAAGCCATTGAAGCCAGACGAAGGGATCTTACTCAGTGGTTGTCAAGCAAACGAGACATCTGCAGATGTTGAGATCACTGAAAATGGAAGAATGGGTTATGGGGCTTTTACCCATGCCATACAAATGGTTCTGAAGGAGAATTTGAGCCCTTTAAGCAATAGGCAAGTTGTTCTGCTGGCAAGAAATATTCTGAGGACGCAGCATTTTGACAAGCAACATCCTTGCTTGTACTGCAATGATAAAAATGCAGATGCAATATTCTTGTCACAAGCTGATCGCCAGCCATAGTACAAGTTTCTCCATCTTTAACTCAGTAAATGAATTTTTTTAATGATAAATATGTATTCTTTACTTGTATCGATCACTTTAGTAATCTACCAAAACACGGCTTTATCATGGAGTGAAAACAATCTTCAGTTATTTTTATGGTAATATCGATACAATCATGCAAACACAAGGGTGCAACGTCTATATTTCTTTCCGACTTATATGTTCCGAATCTGTAACATATTAACAACCTTACCAAACAAAACAGATCTGTGTCGACATACCACTATGGGTTCTATACAGATCAAACCGTCGTCTGGTCTGCTTCGATGTCTCGTCTGAATCCTTTAGAGAAGAAATGATTCCATATGCACTGGCTAACATATCCTTTAGAGAAAACGCTATAGATCTTTCCAAACATTGAAATCCGAAGTAGAGCTATTATAATTTACAACATTATCCTGGCATCCCAAGAAGAATGTGGATTGCGTAGTGTCTATGTTCACCAAAGCATGTGCAGTGCCACAAGGACTCGCGGCAACAGCGACTTCATCCGCGCTAACAGTCACCTCAGAGTATCCTCTTGAGACCGCATTGTTTTCCAGCTGCATGATTTGAATAAGTTGAGTGAATTTACACACTCGTGAGCAAGAAATAAAAGGAAAACTTTGATGCTGATCTTTATTTCAACGTAATTTATTCTAGAAGATATGAAAAGACACAGTTTTTGAGGGTATGTACGTCTCTTGCAGTTTAGGCACAAGGCTAGGTGTTGTACCATGTCGAAACAGTACTGATGTATTAATCACGAGGAAAAAGTACAAGTCCTACCACTGCTTTCTCTATACTCCTATTTCCTCACCTCGATTTTAGGGAGACACACACCACAATGTGCCTTTCGAATTAAATTGCTTACATATAACGATCTTTCAGCATTCTACTTAATCAATGGTTGAAGTTTATAGTGTATATGAAATTGGTTCTGTGAATCTTCTAGAAATATCGCTTGTGACTATTGCTAAAAGGAGAGGAAGCAAGCATACCCTGAACACTGTCTTAGCTCCCCATAATACAATTGTCTCATTACAAGTGTGGTGTCTATGGTTTCCCCTCAAACCTCCAGGTCGGATCTCACCTACATGAACAGAAACACAAGAGAGCGCTCCTCCTGCAAGCTAAAAAATCATGGTTATATAAGTATTAAGATAAACCACGTAAGGAAAAGTCAGTGTAACCAACAACCATAGGCATCAGTTTTTGATCCAGTGATACCCACAGCAGCAAAACTTATAGATTTTAGCATGGACTCTTAGGGACATTTTAATAAGCAAAAATCCTTGGCAGATTGAGAAACACGTTGAGATATATTTAGAACGACTACAGCTTCATTTTTCAAGGTAGTTCAGCACATCTCACCGTGTTTATATGGAGTGTTGTACATTAAATCTTGATGTCATGAACAATGTTTTCAATATGCTTGAACGTTTTCATTTTATTACAGCCGAGAGGAGAGGAATGCAATATTCACTTACCATATACCCTACATAATATGATCCAAGCTCACATTTTTATCGAGTATATCAAGAAAATGTCATACAGTTGGAAGGAGGTCTTTACTCAAACTGTCTCTTGCCATTCACTTTAAACATTCTTAAGAAAAACGATGAAAGAGAAAAATGCGGATTTCGTGAAGAAACCAATCATATTCTTAGATATCGTTTCTATTTGTAAATAACTTGGTACTCCAAATAGAGAAAGAGATACAGTGTGTAGTTTATTTTGACAAAACTCTCTCTCCAAAACAAAACCAACATTACCATATCATTTTCATTATCGTTTTCCAAGATACATATCGATCTGAGGTGAAGTAATAACTCAACAATATAATCATTAATTAAAATTCATCTTCTCGTTAATTTTCACTAATGTTATGATATTATTGACATAATATTTTAAAGTAACTAAAAAATGCAAACATTATCACATAAACATCACTCAAATATAACTTAAAATACTCAATGGACAAAATCTTATCTGATATTGTTTCCTCCAAAATTGAATCTAAATGGACCATTTCAACAGAATCATCCTCACAAATTTAATGTGTAGTTTTAATGGATAAACGCTCATCAATAATCCAAGTGGCCCAATGAAAACGTAACTTGGAAGAACAAACTCTGAGGCGCATCATTTGAAAGACAAAAAGGAAAAAGACGGAGGTGAGCAGGAGAGAACCTGGAACAGAAGATTCTAGTGCAAGCGAAACAGGGTTAATCAGCCATCCACGCTTATCCTTCATAACAATAGAAGAAAAAGAAGAGAACTTCACGACATTGGCACCGGAATCCTTAAAATAGCCCCCGTTCTTCTCATTCGCAGTCATTCCATTTCCATCATACGAAGATTGGTGTAAAGAGGTGGCAGAGAGGTGCTGGATTCTGAGAGAAACCCATGTGAGGAGAAGAAAAATGGAGAGGAGAAAAGGGAACGCATGGGGTTTCTTCAGGAAGAATTTGAGTGAAGCGAAAAGGGTCGTAGCTGTTTGTGGGGACTGAGATTGGAATTGGGGGACTGGTTCAGAAATTGGGAGCTGATTTGAATAAGATGTCCTTCTCGGATTCGCCATTTCTCCGTCAAATTCAAGATATCCTTTTGCCCTGAATCGCTACTTGTGCATCATTCTCACTTTGACTGGGATCTTATGGTACAGTTGATTTGGTTCAAGGGAAATAAAGCAAAGATGGTGCCATGGTGGGGTGAACTCAACTACCTTTGAGATTATCATATTGGATCACTGATTTGCATCAATTGTTATAATAAAATTCACCTTGTTAAATTAAAATATTCTATCTACCTTTTTCTGGATTTTGTAAAAAGTATAAATCAATCCTGTGTTTTAAAATAAAAAATAGTTCTACTTGAATTTGTAATAATCTCAATTTTATTATCATGTATTTATATTATAGTTTACACACTTCCGGGTTAAGCCGACCCTGCCTTGTCCATTAACCATTCTGAGTGGATGAACAAATCGAATTCAAATGGATTAATTACAAGGACCTCTGCGCACTAAGCTCTGTTCGATATCAGGTAGTTAGACCTATATTTTATATTTGTTAATTCTTGTATGTAAGTAAAAATAGTTATTTTTCTATATTTTCCAAAGAATATTAAAATTATCAGAAGTTATACTTAATATTACTGAGTGCTAAAATCGGGAAAAAAAATATATATTCCAACATGTCGAGAAAGAACATAAAAAAGCCAAAATTAGTAATCCCCTATGTTTAACAAATTTTTGATACTGTAGGCACCATTCGTGGGCACCTGTGTGAACACCTGGTGACGTGACACTTTCTGGTGCTGCCATATCACCAGGTGTCCACATATGTACCCACGGTAGATGCCTACAGTATCAGCCCACCTGTTTAACATATTTACAAGGTGCGCATGTATGCAAAATAAGAGAGAGCAGCAAATTTGGACTTCCTATGATATTTGGCCACGATCATGTAAGCTTTATATTTGAGGTCACAATTTTTCTTTGTGTATATTCATATACAATTTAGTTAATTGATACAAATTTACCAATTTTTTTTTCATTTAATTTTCAATTTTAATAAGTTTATCTGTTGATGATTGTTTTTAAGGATCATCATTTTGTTCGAGGTTATCTCGGAACGAAACTGATACAGTCCTTTAAGCATGATTGGTTCGTAAACATCCATATGTATCAAAAAAATTATTAAAAAATAAGTCTTTTTATTTATTAAACAAATTTCTGAATTGTGTTTTAATTTTATCTTTGAGAATAGTTGTAAATTATTTTGAGAAATGGAGGAAGGGCAAAGCGGGAAGGTCGCGGCAACAGAGAAGTCCGAGCCAATCACGTGCGGACAAGACGGGATATCATCACCGTCGCAAAAAAGTTGGGAGTAATTTTGTGCAACGCAAGCAAGAAAAATAGCGGATCTTAATGTAATTTAATGCACTAAATTTATCTCTGCCACTCAATAATCTGCGTCATCTGTCTCTGATATATATAACGCTGATAACTGGTCAACCAGAGGCCCCATCTCATCGCTCTTTACATTCATTTCTTCAATTCAGAGAACCCACAGAGCAACAAAAGGATATCAGAATCCAAGAAATCTTGAGTTGAAGAGATGGCGGATCAGTTGTCCGACGACCAGATCTCTGAGTTCAAGGAGGCCTTCAGCCTTTTCGACAAGGATGGAGATGGTTCGATCATTCTTCTCTTCGGATTGATATTGATAAATTCTTGCATGTCTATTTGTGTGAAAAGATTGGATTTTTTGTGGATTTGTAATACCTTTTACTTTTATGTGGGCTTTGTGTTTTATGGCAGATCCATTTTTTAGTTAAATTATCCCTGATCTGGAAACATAGTGTGGTCACTGTAGTCATCTTTGGGAGCTAAGCTGTCAAGAAAAAATATTGGTGGTTGGTTGCTCAGTAAAGATAGTTGGAAGAGATTGAAAAACAGATGATAGGGACTAAATTATCATTAAATATTTTTACTACTCGATTCTAGAAATTTAGAGGTTTACAGGGAGAAGATAGAGCATATACTAGATTGGAAGAATTGGGCAAGTTTCTAGTGTTCTCCATAATCTGGCCTCTTCAAGGCTATAAAATTTCAGGGGCCACTGTGTGTCAAATTGGCTAGGATTGTAACAAACAAGTGCACGTTTGATGTACAAGAGGGTGTGGAAGTTTGGTAATCCCTTATTATTCAAAACAGTTTCTGTTTTCGGGAAAGTTTGTTTCCCAAAAAAAAAGTAAGCCCTGGACTATTTTCTTTTTACAACTCAATTTGCCAATAAGGGGTGAAACAAAGGTAAAAAAGAAATGCATTATCTGTGGCAAGAAAAGGGCAGCGATTTGTTTCTTCCATGAGCCTGAAGGAACATGTTAGCGTAATATAAGATACGAACATGAGCCATATTGACAGTTTTCCTAAATTCAACCTTTTGGTTTTCCCTGTCTATTTTAATTCATGTACCTATCACAGAGGTCTCCACACCACAAACTTGGAAGCCTTACAAGCACAAACTCAATCAAAAGATTGAATCTTGATTTCTTGTCTTAATTTCAAGACAATTTCTTTATATTTGGAACTCATTTTTTCAATTGTATCTACTTGTCATTTTGAAGTTCTACAGTCACGGATTTTTCAATCTATCTCCGATGATAATGTGGTAACCATTTGCCGACAGTCAAGCTTGAACCAGTGATCAACACATCCATGAAATTTTCTGCTATAAATGGTCACCATAAACTTAAGACAAAATGATTTATGGGTATTTTAAGGGCAAATACTCATCAATTATTAGTGAAACTATATAATTTTATTTTGCATACGATATGGAATTCTTGATCTCTATATATAAGGGGCGACTTTACAACCATCTTGAGCCTTGCGATTTACTGAAGTTTGGGTTTTATAGTTAAGACATGCTTGGATCATTATTGCGAGTCCCAAGAAGTAGGAGGACTCTCATCCTTGAGCCTAGACCATTGGCTTGTGGGTTTTAAACATCAATAATTTTATATGATAATTTGTGATTTCTTTGCATCTTTTTCAGTTATGGATCTCGGTTTCAATAGATGCGAAGTTACTGAACTATCACCATGTGTTTTCATTGAAATTACGGTGGTGTCGATTTCTCTATTTCTCATCTTTTAGTTACTCATATAGCCACACTGTGCAGGTTGCATCACAACCAAGGAGCTCGGTACGGTGATGAGATCATTGGGACAGAATCCAACCGAAGCTGAACTCCAGGACATGATCAACGAGGTGGATGCTGATGGTAATGGGACCATCGACTTTCCTGAGTTCCTGAATCTCATGGCAAGGAAAATGAAGGACACAGATTCTGAGGAGGAACTGAAAGAGGCTTTCCGTGTCTTTGACAAAGATCAAAATGGTTTCATCTCTGCTGCTGAGCTTCGCCACGTAATGACAAATCTTGGTGAGAAGCTGACTGATGAAGAAGTGGATGAGATGATCCGGGAGGCCGATGTTGATGGGGATGGCCAGATCAACTACGAAGAGTTTGTCAAGGTTATGATGGCCAAGTAATGTTCCAACATCTGAAAATTACGTATGATTGCAAAAGTGGACTAAAATTTATCTTGGAGAGAAGGATGAACATAGGGTGGAACTGGTGTTATGAGTTGCTAGTTTCCTTTTCGTCATTTCTTTTTATGGTTCGAAGTTTTTGAAAAGATTTATGGCTTCTTGTGATGGCTCTAACTTCTATGGAAATATTTAAAAGTACTGTGTAGCTTATCAAGTAATCGCCGTTGGTTTGGTTTAAAAGTTTCTCTGTTTAGTGTAGAAAGGTTTCTTTATTTGAGGCTCTCGTGTACTCGCATTTCACGGGGGTAACCAAGATTTTGGTAAAACCTTGAAATATCGCTTTATCAGATTTGGAAATTTGGTTTCATTTTGAAATATCGATTTATCCGAGTACTTTTGGTTATTATAATTATCGGTAAAACTAGATAATAATTTTTCTAAAAATGAGAGTTATTCAATTAAACTTAAGAGGTTAAAATTTCTTGGGGCTGAATCTATTAATAATAATATTTTTCAATGTATAAATGTATTCTTTTGAATCCAATTTTCTATAAAATTTTTCCTTCCTTTTATTAAACCAATCAAATTATCCACTAATTAACTGATTTTAATTAGCTTCAATTTTTTCCACATTTTATAGGGATTTGACGATAGAATTCAAATTACATGAATCTTGGTTATATTTTAAATTCGTCTCAATACTTATTGAAATTGCGTATATTTACGTAGAGCATGTTTGGATTTCCCTTGAATTTTGTCTATCCAATGAAGTCAAGAAAATGTCACATGCCTAAAATATGGTCAATTCAAATATAAATAGTGTTCCTTGTCATTCAACGACACCCATGTTTGGCCAAGTTTTCTCTTTACATGGCTTCTAAAGTGGATCCACAGGTTTGATTAGTATCGTCCGGTGTATCTTACATAAGAAAAACATTATAAGGGCATTACCCTTATGCTATTATCAATTTTTTTCTAAAAATATATTTATCAGTAGAGACCAAGCTACCGTTACTGAGAAGAAGAATTTCATGAGGTTACTATTATTTGGAAGTTGGCTGATTACGACTCAAATGTTAAACTGAAATTCGAAGTGGTGATTACGACTCAGATGAGGCTTGTGGTGGAACATATGGTTTACTTGGAAGTTGGCTGATTACGACTCAGATGTGAAACTTTCCTTTCACTAAACCATATGTTCCACCACAAGCCTCATTGATTGGCGTCACAATTAGCAGAGATGCAGAAGCAAACAAACAGGTTGAGAAAGAAAAGAATATCATGGTGCACAGGAGAAGCCAGAGTGCAACATCCACAGTTCTAACTTTAATATGACGTGAAAAATGCAAGTCTCATGATCCCCTAGCGTCATTTTAAAAAAGGATGATGTAAAATGGTTGATCCGTTTAACTTTTATAATCTCTTAAGGCTTTTCTTTCTAGCATCCATCTTCTTTTTGTCTGCAGGAACTTTCGTCAGCGAAAATTCTTTCTTTTGTGTCAATGTAGCTGATCTACTAGCTCCTGTCTCAGTCGATGAAGTTAGAGCAATCGATTGCGGATCTTGAACGTTTCCAGGTTTTGGGGCCAGTGGTGAAGGTGGCGCGGTAAATGATGTGCCATTCTTGTGGTCGACGATCTTTACGGAAGGATTTGTTTGCTCTACGTTTACAGTGGTGAGCTCGGATATAGTTCCAGTTTTAAAGTTAGGCTTTAGCTTGAGAGCATGAATTTCCGTGTAAAGCCTGTCGATGAGAAGTTGGATAAGGAAACGATATCACACAACCCATGCAGTATTCACAAGTGTAACAACTGACGACCCTCCCAAATTGTATTGTGGTAAAAGAGTGAGAGTATCTACAAAGTCTCAAAATGCTTTCTTCAAGTAATTCAAGTTAAACCATTTTTTCTGTAACCAATAGAAGAGTTCATTGTGTCTACTCTTGCCGAACGTGCTTGTGAAAGAGCCCAGGCAGACAACTCTATGCATGAATTGTTTCGAGAGTAAGAGAAGCTTTATTTTAAGGTTAATGGCAAGAGGATTCCTCGCTTGTGATACATCAAAGTCTTGTTTTTCCCATAAATCCACTACATGGTGAATGTAATATCTCGAATATGTTTAATTATTGGAACTTTCTATTATTCGCAAATCAGTTGTATTAGGAATGAAACAGGTGTGGGGAAAGACTTATATTTAATAAGGCAGTTTAGCAACATGGTAGCACGACTTACCTGGCATGTTTAGCATACTCATCATAATTCTCGCGCAGCATTTTGCCAGCCTGATCGTTTAAAGCTGAATCTGGAAATGGTTCAATCAATAAGCATCTGATAACCTATCAAATTAATAGAGTGTGAGATAGGAAAAATTAAACTTGCTCTGCAATGTTATGAACATTGATAAAAAGAATATCAAACTGGCAAAATACAAACTCTATGAGAAATCACAAAATTGACAGAACTTACTATTAAAACATGGCGTAAACCAAGATTTGGGTTCCAGTCTTTCTTCAGAGCATTCACACATATTTCACCATTAGTAGCAATATTTGGATGAAAAATATGGGTCAGAAAGTAGCCTGGAATGTAAAGCCAAGAAAGAAGAAAAATATATCAAAATGGTAGTATATATACGTTATGTTTTTTGATCCAAAAGTTATAAGAATGGAATGCGTTTTCAGCATAAACGAAGACAAACCTTTTGGAGGGGAATGTGGGAAATCATGAGACAGAATCAATTTCATGCGAAAAACTCCGTTCTCATATGGAGTCCCAGCTGCAAGATTACATGAAGTCACAAAAAGGAAATGCCTTCTGAAAAGCAAATGGTCAGTGGCAAAACGTACCTGGGCCCTCAATGTCAGCGAAGATAACTGAAAAGTTATCATCATTCACACCTACTTTAATTCCTTCTGGTGGAGTTTCGTGAAGGTTCTTCAATTCCTTTGCAAGTTGTTTTATGACGTTTGGGGGAAGATTCTCATTAGTTGCCTAAATAATACAAACAGAGCAAATATGGAGTTTAACTCTAAATGCAATTCTGTACAGTAGGAAAGACATAAATCTCTGACTCCCTCTTTTTTATTTTGGATATTTGACAGAAAGGGCTGCAAAGAGTAAATGAGATGAATTTATTTACTTAACCAACTTGCATATATTAACTCCTTGTAAAACAAATAAAAAGTAAATACTTTCAAATTCAGTATCTTTTTTACCTCAATATATTCTTTTAATAGACCATCTATATCCACAAGAAAAGGAAGATAACATTACCATAGTAGGCTGTCAGCGCAAAAGGTCACTCTTAATTTTTGTGGAAAGATAAAGGTCCCTTAGCAATTGCTTTGACGGAGCGTTAAATGTTCTCAGAACACAATCAGGACACAGGGCAGGATCCTGCATATCAACCGCATCAACTCTCCAGTTCTATCTATATATAGTTTTGCACTTGGGGAATGAGATGAGTTAGTTTTATGCAATCAACCAGCCATTTAAAGCACTGTGCAGCTTCCAAGAAAACTTGATGCACGATTTGTGTAATTTTTCAGGAAATCTCACAAAAATAGACTAGAATATGGTGAAGAAGAGCAAGTCAAACAAAGAACCATATCTGCCAAATGCAAAGGGAAAATGTTTCCTGACTTCCCATAAAAAGCAAAACACCGTAATTAAGGACCTAAAAGCAAATAAACAGAAGAAGAGAAGGGTGATTCTTAAAACTTCATGTTAAACCATCATAAAAAGTTTGGCTTTCTAATCAAGGTGTTGCATATCACCTTTTAGATACCACCTATTTCCCCCCTTTCAACCAAAATTCGTACCACCAATTGCCCCCCTTTCAACCAAAACATAGTTTTACTTTTGCTCAAGTGAATAGAATCAGAGAGCAATGATAAATAAGAAAAGCTGATCTTTCTACAGAGAAAATTACAACAAGAAATTCAGACATTTAGACTAGCAAGAAAATAAAGTACTTCAACAATAAAATGAAGGTTTAAAAGGGCCAAATTAACGGATCAGAATGAAATTAAGTAAAGTATAAACCCTTCGAACGGACAACTACAGAACTCACCATAATCTAATCCCTTTCATACTACCGAAAAACAAAATAAAGACATTTCAAGAAAACCTCTTTAGAGATATGTCCGGGAAACACAATTATGAGATGAAATCCAAATCTATCCCAAAGTCACTAACAAAATGTGATATCAAGAAGCATAGAAACCCATACGTAGAACATCACCTAAGGAGCAAGTGGGCGTCGAGGGAATGCGATCAAGAAATGTGGGTCGGTGCGCGTTTTTCTTGGTTTCGCTCTCTCCAAACGTACAGATAAGATTTGAGAGCGATCCCTTGGATTTTTAACATGCACCACAGATGAGAGAGGCGAATGGGTGCTCCGATTTTGAGACGCAAATGTTGAATACAGGAGGCTCCATTAATACATCAACACTCTCGTGTTATAACGTTACAGTGTAGATCTTGATTTGATTTGACCTATGAATTTGATTTTTAAATAATTTTTCTTGTCCTTATCACTGGTTTTGATATTTTAATATTATATCATTATTATTAGGATCCTCCTTTTTCTTTTGGTACATTTGATTGTTCGAAGTCATGCGAAATTTTGTTCTTGAAAGCACGTTGCTTCGTGCATCCTGATAATAAAAGTTTGAAAAAAAATGCTTTTTAATTTCCAGAATATACACCAATTTTTTCAAAAAATACCCCACTCCGTAGTATCCTTATTGTTTTGAAAAATAAATTTTAATTGAATTAAAGAAAGCTGAACAAAAATCATTCCAATAATCAAACTTTATATATAAAAACTTACACTCTCTATTAGATACACACATTATACGTCAAGAGATGTTAGTATTTGTTTGTAGATTGATGGCGCTTTTATTCTCTGAAAAATAGTTCTCGTTTTAGGACCTAATGTGTCTAACTGATATTAGTGTCTTATTTTTTTTAAGATTAGTCTTATCTTTTCCCAAAAAAAAATCCAATCAAGGAAATATTATATTAGAGATCTAGCCATCACTCTTCTCATGGCCCATCTACCCCATCTAGCCAACTAATTCATAAAGAAATTTTGTTTAGGAAATCCATATTTTATTCCTGAAAAAAATCCCCGTGCTTCGTTACCAATAGCAGCAAAACCCGGCTCAGACCGGCAAGAGTGACATATTAGTGTTAACGTCATAATATCCAGAAAACACTATGATTTTGTTAGGAATCTGTTGTATTCTTTCCTGGTGGGATCAACTTATAAAGGGTTTATTTGCAATTTCTCAGACGGGCTGGAAACCATTCGTCAACTTGCAGTAGGTTAATTTTATATTAAACATGCTGATTACATGATTTTTCATTTTAATTATTTGTTAATGATGCTAGGGTGGGAGCAACTTGTCGGCAGATGGACAAAGCATTTTATACCGTGAGAATGTGCGACTTGGATGCTTCAATGCAATTATTAGTGGTTGAGTTCAATGTTAGGTTTGAATTTTCAGTATTGAGTTTGAACTATTGGATATGATCAATTTTTACTGAGACAGACATTCAATGTATTTAAAAATTTTTTATAATAATAATAGAAGTAGATTGCGTAGACAACGGAACGTTCGAGAATCACATAGCTACATGCATCTATAATTAGTTATCATATAATTATTAGAGTACTTACGCTGCGCTCTACTTTATATTTATGCACTCAAAACAAATTATTTTGCATACAAATAGAAACACATAATAAAAAGTATATCATGAACAATATTGATATCTTTAAGATATACATCTTCGACACATTGCTTCTGTGCTAGCGTGTCATTTGATTGAAAACTCAGCAATTTTGTTAAGTAATTACAATGATACACTTATTTTTCAAAGGCAACTCATTCATAGACTAAAAAAAGTAATATAGCATGTAACAGACATTCTATTTATCAAATTCACATGAAAATAAATTGGTGGAAACAGACTGAAATTTGAAAATGGGGCCTCAAGTAAATGAATCTCTGAAATGTAAGAACAGTGCTCAAAGTTTCCATATTCAAGTGTATGAAGATTTTTCATGGCCAGTACAAGAAAAATCTAATTTAAGAGCCACACCTAGTCAGCATCCATTTCCTCAAGTGCAGCTTTGGCTGCTGCCTTCACTTCTTCTAATAGGTCATCTGGAACCTGATAACGAAGGACTATTATTCACCAACTCACATAAAAACGGAGGATTCAGTCCAAAACCCAGACATAAACATCAACGAATTGATACCTCAAGTCAGAGGAAAGATAGTACAGTGAAATGAGAAACTGAATGTGCATTCTATAGTCTATCAATAATGGGGTATTCGAGTCGATCCAGGGATAACGGAGAGGGGAGAGAGACACGAAAAGAGGGAAGATATGTTGTTTTACTAAAATCACAAACAAAATCTTAAAACATAATCATCTAAGAGGAGCCTATTGCCCCTTGCCCCTCCACTGGATTTTTCTAATTCAAGAGTCCTTAGAGCCAGTCCAGCCATAAACTCCCTCTAATTCATGATTCTAACAAGAGGCTCAATTTTGGAGCCTAAAATCGAGTTTCTCAATAAATTTTGATTGATCCTCCCATCAACCAGCCAAATCCCTATGTGAAGCTTTATAAATTAACAGCATTTGAGCTGAAAACGAGCTACTTTTCGCCTCTGAGTACTTAACTGGCTAATTTGGATTTCATTCACTTCAAGTCTTCACTGACACTGATGAAAAATCTAGAAAATTAATGTTATGGCCAGAAATGCATTTAAGACAACAAATGGCACCATTCAAAGGCAAGGGCACAACAATGGATTGATATATCCACATTCTTAATGTGTTCCAGTGTTCACCTTTTGATGCTGGCGGTTTGACTCATCACAGACCCAGCTCATTTCCAACTCAAATGCTTTGTCCTTTGCTTCATCATGTACTCCATAAATACTGCTTATGGAAATGGCACGCATCAAAATATGAAAGATGGACCTTATAATTGACAAAGAGATGTAAGAAGAAAATAGAAAAACAATATTACTTTGCACATTCAACCAGTCTGAAACTAACAGGTAACACTTTCTACCGCTCATTAAACTAAAAAAATGGATGAGTTACTTGGTAGTACCATGAAGATGCTTGAACTGCTAAATAAAAACCACGAGGTCATTATCCAAACTGGGAGATCCCAATGAAATTAGTATTAACGGAAACTAAAATGCATATGTATGCATAAGAGTGACACTAAGTTTTTACAATCACAACACTTTCACACTACAAGATACCAAAATATTAACTGTTCCAAGTGGCCTATAAAAAAAACACAAAAATGAAGAATAGATATTACTATGAAGCATTCAAAACATTGAGTGAAATTCAAAAAACGTTTGTTGGGTTAGTGAAGAAATAATTTATGATAGACACGGGACACGTGAAGTCATATGAGAACTTAATGCTTGAGTTTGAAAATGCCATGATTTCTTATAGCGAATCAAAAGTGCATCCGTTTGACAGGTATTTAATGTTTTAGACTACAAAACCAATCATAAAAATGTTAATAGGCAGAATAAGATGACACGCAAAAGAAATAAATATATATAAATTCCAAACGTAATTTAGAAGATATTACTCACATCTTGGCCACCTCAACTATGCCTTGCCGACATGTCATTTCTGAAAGCTTTAATTTTTCAATCTCCCTGTCAACACAACAAGGTAGCTCAGAAGTTCTTATTATCAAGTATTACTACATACAAAGAAATGTTATTAATAAGATACATATGCCTTAGCAAAAGAATAAGTGTGCGTTCATGAAAGAAAGATTATATGATGCTTTGGGGCAGGATTATCAAACAAAATACAGGGGAAAAGGAATGCAAAGGCCCAGTTTATTTCTCAACATCTATTTTTCCAGGATTGATGAAGTAGGTGGATCTAAGATGCAAAATATATGCTCACGTTTTTGCAGCCTGCCTGCCCTTTCCAATGGCAGCACCAAAGTATCTCTGCAACAAAGAGAAAAATGCACATTATAGAAAGACACATAAGAACCCAAATATTGCAAATTTAATGCGAGGCCACATAGTATTCATTTGATATTAATAGACAAAAGAACATGACACCTCTAATATAGGTATAATTTTATAAGACTATATCATTGAATGATATAACCATAGATTAATGCAAGAGGCGGCTCACATAGGAAATTCCAGATGGTTCAACCAAGTACAATTGTGGTCCTTCCCTGTCATAACCTCCCAAAATCACTCCACATCCAAAGGGCCTGCACATTTCAATTATGGGTGACATGTAGAAAAAAAGGTAACAGGAAGCGACATGCGTGAATGAAGGTGCAAAAACAAACCTGAGCCACCAATAGAGTGTACACAGATGCACATAACTAGCAACACGTTCTGCAAGTTCTTTCACAGGAATTTGTTCACCATATACACTGCCAACAAAAAGCATGTAATGAAGCAAAAACGATGCCCAATGAACTCAATGTCAACAGACATTTATACTGACAGCAGAAATTAGTCGTGAACAGCTGCTAGTTGATAAAAATCATCCGAAAATAAAAACATTCCTGAGATTCATCAGGTAACGATTGCAACAACTGGTAAGCAATTCAGTATATATGCTCGGTAAGTTGTAGAGAATAATTTTAAAATCATCCGAAAATCAAAACATTTCTGAGATTCATCAGGTAACGATTGCAACAAACTGGTACGCAATGCAGGATATATGCTTGGTAAGTTGTAGAGCATAATTTTACATTCTTATTTAGATCAACATAACCAGCACAGGTTCCAATAGCCGAAAAGAAAACTTCATGGCTGATTTATAATGTTTAAGCCCCTTCATTTCAGTGAAGCTTGTTACCAAGCATATTTACCCAGCATAATATTTTCATACATTGATTTTTCAAAGCCAAACATGGACCACTTGCTCCCGATCCCCCATTCGGAATGTCAACTCCAGACGAGTGTTTCAGATCATCCAATATCTATGGAGGCTCGCCAAGAGAACATTTGAAAATTCTAATTCTTCTGATGAAATAAATCATAATTTGGAAAAGAGGAATGCTCACATAGCATGAGTAAAGAAAAGGAAAGTATGGAATGAGATTAGCAGTGCAATGGCATGCAAGCACACAAGTTAATACTGACACAAGTTCCTGTCAAATTTCAGTGCGAGAACAACATAATCAGACAAGACATGTAAAAGCAAACCTCTCATAATTAGCTGCTTCAGATTTTGCCCGTGTCACAATTTGCCTGCCATCTGCAGCTAGTCCAGCAACAGCCTGTACAGGAAGAGACTTAGCAAAGACACAACAGGAACTTATACTATATACTAAAGAAATGAAATTTTCTCCATGAATCTGTGAACATTATATGTGTGCGTGTGTGATAAATGTGTGAGTTCTAAACCAAATATCGAAGATGGATTATAAAGAGTTGCTGTTTCTAACTCACAAATTCATGATCCAGATAAAACATATATACAGTGGTGTCAATCCTTCTCCCCGTTTGTTCTAGAAAGTTAACCTAAGGTTGCCTCACCAAGTCTTCTGGGTCAAGGAAAGTTTCCTTGACCGAAGTCATCATTCTCAAACTAAGTTCTGATTTACTTTCACTTCCAACCTTTTCAGAGTAAAAGGTAAGATACGGTTTCCAACATTGGAGGCTACATATTAAAAAAACTGGGAGATAATTAGAGAAGCAAGCACTTCTTATCAAACTTTCAAGAAGAAGAAGTGCTAGCTTTTGATTTGGTGATTTATAAAGAAATTACATTCTATGCGAATCATTTCTACACAATCATATTTCCTGCTTTCAATAGGTGCCGAAATCTAGATTGATTGGAAATAGCACCAGTCCTTGATGTCTTAAGTTCTAATACCAACTCCTATGTACCCCATAGTTCTACGCCTATAATGCAAAAGCAAAGTAAACCAATTAACAAAGGCAACTAAAATCCGAAATGCCCCCAAAAGATAAATGCACAAGCATTTGTAAAGAAAGTAATAGTAGTGAACGGATACCATGCCAGAGTGGCGGTGAACTGCATGGATCCTTCGATTAGACCCTGGCAACATCATCTTTGAAGCAATCAGCTTCTCCACTCCCTGTCATAACAATTTTTTATTTTTTTTGTAAAATCCGAACAAATAAACAAACGTTCCAAACAACACCAAAAACAATCCAGCTTGAAATTTGCTCCAATATACCATAACCACGCCGTCTTTGCATCTGATGGCAACGACGGTGCCGCTGTTGTCAACGGCTTTGGCTGCATACTCGATCTGGAACACGCGGCCGTCGGGCGAGAAAGTAGTAACCGAAAGATCGTATCCTGTGCCTATGCTGCTCATTCTTTCTTCTTTCCAACTGCTACTGCTGATTTATGCACTGTGAGGTCTCTGTTTGGTTTGCCTTTAGGGGTTTTTCATTCGCTTGAGTTTTCTTTGGAGACAAGACAAGTCAAGACAGACCAGGAAGCGGGATGAAATTGGGTCGGGTATGACCGGACCGATTCAGATCTGCTTTATTTGGGCTGGGCTTTTGCAATCACTAGGAATTAGTATTTTATAACCTGGTTGGATTGGGTCCGACAACGGTTATAGCCTAAAGGTTATGCCCAGATCGCACACTTAACAAGTGTATTTAGTTATATTATTATTTAATAAACATATTAAATGCTGATAAGGAAATTATAGTATGCACTCTACATTAATGATAACTAGTGTCCTGTGTACGCTGTTGCATGCTTGTTCAACTTTTTTTTATATATTAGATCTCTTGTTAAAATTTTAGCAAATAGATTTGTAAAACTAAAAATCAAATTAATTTTTTTTATTTTCATCCCAAATATGATTATGTGGTGGCAACTTGAGATAGTTCTGTTTTGTTAAGAATTGTGTTGAGATAACTGTCTGAAATTTTAAAAACATACATGAAACTATTTTAGTTCTATTAAATTCAACTTCATAAGTGTTAAACCTGATATATTACACTATTTAAGAAATTTATAGATAATTACTCGAAGAGATTCTAATCAGTTTTTTCTATAATATACTATATTTTCTTTTCGTTTATCTATAAAACCATATTTCCTCAAAAAAAATTATATGCCTTTGAAAAATAAATATTAAAATAATTGTGAATATTATTTTCCGATGGTAGAATTCCTATTTTCCAAACCAGCAGGCCCCGAGAAAAAAAAATAACAAATTGGGTACTTCAGTTTCATGCAATATAAATCAATTGTTAGGCTTGATACAACAGCCGGTACACTGCCGAGGAATGTAATGTTGATTCTCACACAACCTTGTCTGGATACATGTTTGTACAATGAAAATGAAGTAATCCGTCAACAAAAGTGCAACTTAAGTTCGGATGCCCTTTGGAAAAGAAACTAATAGACAAGCTGCGGCTCAAATTCTGCCAAGTCCACAGAACCAGATTCAACAGGTTTCATCAGATAAGCAGCGAGCAACTCGGAAGCCAGAGCAGCGACAAGGGGAACCCTCTTCAAGTTCTTCACCAATGGAATATCATCACCCTCGCCTATTGCTAGTATTTGCTCGTTGATCTCCACCATTCGGTCTAACTTCCTCTTGAACTCTGGATTCTCCACGTCCAATACGGCGGGGAAAATCCTGGCAGTCGTGCGGTTTGTCTGCAGAAACAATCAGAGTTTCATATAAAGATTTGGATTACGAAAGAGCCATAGATATAGTATGTCGAATTCTCATTCCACCCTTTACTTGCCAAGAAAGATGATATTGAGTTTGTCTATCCCCTTGGATGTGGAGAGCAAGGTTTACAAAGAAAAAGAATTAGATGGAACAGTCACCTCAATTATCACATGCATATCGAATTCTTTTGTGTTCAGGCCAATGCCCTCGTAGAAACTTGTTCTTTGGCAGTCATTGAGATACATTGTCACATAGACCTGCAACATTACAAGCGACGAGGATTACATACCTACACCGAAAGGCTTCAAGAAATGTCTAAAAGAGACAGAGTCGAAAGCGCTATTATACCGAAAGACAGAAGAAACGTGACCACAACTTTGCCTTCCAGTCATTGAGGAACTGAGGCTGTGCCTTCATCAGTGCAGAGAAGAAATCGCCGTGACGA
Source organism: Dorcoceras hygrometricum (assembly GCA_001598015.1). Taxonomy (NCBI): domain Eukaryota; kingdom Viridiplantae; phylum Streptophyta; class Magnoliopsida; order Lamiales; family Gesneriaceae; genus Dorcoceras; species Dorcoceras hygrometricum. The sequence continues at coordinate 478,180 of KV010635.1, read as the reverse complement.
TTCTCATCCTGGCACCAGTTCTCAAAGTACTTGAAAATCGGGTAGCATTGGTATTCTGGGTTTTCCTTGAGATGTCGGTATATCGTTATGTATCTCCAGTATCCAATCTTTTCAGACAAATAGGTAGCATAGAAAATGAACTTGGGCTTGAAAAAGGTGTATTTTCTGGCTTTTGTTAGGAATCCCAAGTCCAAAGCCAAATTGAAGTCAGACAGACCTTTGTTTAAAAACCTGTTTCACGAAAGATCCGGAATTGTAACATCGAATGGATTAGACTACATTGCATTAGTGAACCTGAAAGTTCTAACATACCCAGCATGCCGGGCCTCATCCCTTGACATTAGAGAGAAAATCTCAGCAACAACTGGATTAGTTTTCTACAGAAGCAACCGGTACATAAGTGGAAATCACATTATATTCAGTAAAAAAAAAAAAGCAAACCAGAAAACCCCAGAATCCCAAAACCACAACCCTACAGAATTCTTCACCAGGAATTCAGAAAACAAATGGAGGAAAAATAAAAGCAAAGGAAGAAGTAGCGAAGCCTTGTACCTTGAGCCTCCTCCCAAGTTCCTTATATAGAAGAAAACCAGAGAACTCAGCAGTGCAAGACCTCTCCAAGAACTCCACAAATATCTGCCTCATTGGTCCCTGAATCTTATCAGCTGCTTCCTTAAACTCCTTATTCCTCACAAAATGTGTCTGATTAAAATCAGTCTTGAATTCCTGCAGCAAGGCCTCGAACTCATCCATGTTCAGATTCTTGTTGATTTCAGTGTTGAAAAGCTGCTCCATTTCGTCGAAATCAGTGGTGTAGAATCTTGGGGTCAGAAGTGACTCCTTTATCTCGGTTTGCTTACCGCTTTTCTTCTTCGTGGCCGCATTTGTTGGCGGGGACGTGGTCGAAGATGACATTTTTATTGTGACGAACCTCGTGTTTGGAAGCCTTGGATTCCCAATTCTTGGTACAGTGGTGCTGAATTTAGAAATGGGTTTCACCAAGGCCATTTCTGCTGCCATTTTGAGAAATTTCTCTCAACAATTTCTGGAGATGAAGCTTGAAAGAGATGAGCGATAGGACATGTGGATTATATAATCCGGAATGAAATTTAGAGGGGTCTAATCTCATCCAACGAAATCTGTGAGGTAAGAGGGAGCATCACACGTGGTGTGGTCTGATTGGTTTGCTTGATTACATAAATTGTGGATTCACGCCAATTGGACAAGGATGTTCATGGGGGCTGTATTTTTCCAACTCACAATTTCTTGCAAAATGGAAACAATAAAACCCAAAATTTCATGTGTATTTGAAATGTACATTAAAACGATTCCTAGATTATTATTCAACGACTTGATCTCTATCTCTCTCTCTCTGATACTAATGCTTTTAAGATCATATTTCTGTGTTTCATGCATTTGATATTATAATTGAAAGAATTTGAGATTCAAAGGGATCCATCGGCGAATTCGAAAAATAGTTCTAAAACTGACCAAATTATCTACTACATTGTTTTTTTATGTATAAAAAAACGATCTATGTAAAGATATTTCTGGATTTGCCACTTTCCGACAAATCTTGTGGTTAAGATAAAAAAAAAAAACTACATTTTCTAGCTATGTTCGACAAAAAAAAAAAAAGATTAAATTTGACATGTAGAATATCATTCGACAATCAACGGAAAAATATTGAGAAATCTATAATCAGCTACCGGTACTTGTATTTAATATTATGTCTTATTATATGATATTGTTCTTTCCAATTAAAATTTAAGATTATGTCATTGTCAAAATTATTAATATAAATTTCAATATTATCAATTACATTTTTATTTATATTTATTAAATGCTAAAAATTTAAAATATAATTGTACAACTTATTTTCAAATTTAATCAATCAAATCTAACATTTATTATTTTTTAAATACTTTTTTATATTCAAATCAAACATTTTATTAATCGTGCCATATTTTATGTCTCATTTCATGCCATCTCTGAACCAAAAAATACCCAGGAGTACTTAAAGTTTGCCCTAAACCATGCACTTAACTTTGACTCTAATGATACCACAAACAGAAAATGTGACCAGTATAGTCAGGGAGTAAAACAGAAATGAAAATGCATTAACATCAGGGCTACATGATGGGATAGGCAACAGGAGGTTATAAAATTACAGGGAAGCAATTCATTTTAAACAAAGTTCCAAAGTCTATTCTAAATAATCCATACGCCATTGTGTTACGAACAGCTCAAGTACAGAAGAAACAACTGAGTACCCAGTACAGAAGAACAACTGAGTTCATGGGGAACCGCCAAGGAAACAATCCTGGTTCACATGAAAAATCCGCTGCTTCTTTCTTATGCTGTTAGACAGCAGTTCGAATCGAGCTGCTACCATCCTACCAGGAACTTTGATGAGCTGCAAAAGCCGACGAATGAAAAATGGTCACACTTGGGTGAAAAAAAGACATGAGGCAGCCACATTATATTCATGTCACAGAAGAAAGTGTAAATGAATGCGTTGTTTACTGAGACTAAAATCGACGAAAAATCAAGTAACTTTTCAAATTGCAGGTTTGGCACATGAAAAGGAGCGGAAGATGAGGAGAGTTTTCTTGGATAAGTTAGCAGGCTGAAAAACTAAGCTTACAAAGAATTGAAAAGGCGTAACTCCAAGTACCAAAATAACTGATAAGAGATTAAGATGCCGCCGGTGAAGTATATTAATGCAGTTTGTCAACATAAAACAAAACTGTCAGAGATTGGTGAAAGCTCCTCGGAGATTCAATATTTTATAATATAAATTCGTAAATAGAGTTATGTTCTTCTCCACTCATACGAAAGCAAGACAGAAGTTAAATACATGTGCAATTTATAAAAACGCAACCCTCCATATTAATCACAGTATCACGAGAAGCACTGAAACCATCATAACACACAGCAGACCAGAGAAATGTAGATGCTAAGAAGTTATGGCATCCTAAGAAGGACAGCAAGGGGGTTTTGACATTCATCAACTCATAGCACGAACTCTCTACCACATCGCAAGCTCATGGAGCAGATAAAGGGCCAGCAGAGGATAGTGTAGAACAGTTACTTCTAAAAAGACCCAAAAAGTTTATTTTATTACCAGAAAATGCATACAGTTGAGTGTTATACAATCAAATGAGACAGCCCCAAACAAATAAAGTACAGTGAGAGGAAAGAAAACACGAGTAATTAAGCAAATAACCCACTTGGCACGAATTAAAAAACGAAGAGCTTCTATACCATTGTAATCCACCGTTTGTAAGAAGATAATTTCTAACAAATTTACTAAGAGGAAATGAGATATCTTACTTATTGCTAATGCGTGCAGCTCATAATTCTAGTGAGATAGAGCTCTCCAACGCGTGCATTTCAGGATTCACAAAAGTTGATAATCACATGTATACACTGCACACACCACAGAGATGAATCATGAGATTCCAGGAAATTAAACATATAAACGAGAATGACTTGATAAGAATAGCCAACATTTTGGTAGATCAATTGACAACAAAATGGAAAACAAGTACCTTTACGGAATCAAGAACCAAATTTAATCATCACCGAAGAAAACATCATCAGTATAAGTAACCCTTGCACTTCACAGATCCACACAAGCACTTTTTCCTCCCCTGGTGGTCCCCTTTCTCAGGCGTAAACATCCCATAGTTATATGTTAGCTCTTGCATTGGCGGAATGTGTCGAATGGCAAAGAACGCAATATGTAGAAACAAGTCACCGTTACTTTCACGTAAAACAGGCTTCCAGAACACATTTGGCGAACAGCTATGATTCATGAAACGTGCTACATTTCCACTGTTTTTTGCACTTATCACAAGGGGAAATGGAGATTTCGTAGAATTGGCAGGATCGTCGGAAACGGCTTCTAATGGCTCATTGTAGCGGGTAGCAAAAAAAATGTGGTTGTCATTAAAATCACTAGAACTAGGTTTCTGGATGATTTCGCCAGCATACTCACAAATATAACCTCCTGCACGGATTGCATCCCAAGATCTAAGTCCCCAACCTCGATTTTTTGCTTGAAAACCTCAAGATGTACTTTTAGACCAACTTGCGAAATGCGATTCCTGCAAGTTGGAGGGCATGTACAGGATTGGCCACATTCATGTATCAAAGATTTGTCAGTGAGAAGAACCCCAGATGGGGTATATGGGAGAACGCCTCCATTTTCCTGAATGCAAGAGCAATTGATATCACCTGGTTGACATCCACCCTTGCAGTGACAGCCCACGGAAGGTTTGGAAGTAGAAAAAGGTCTCAAGTACCTGAGGGTAGAAGTATAGGTGAAATGAGCAGGTCCCTTTTCACCATCAACATCATTCACAAGGGTGATAGGTTGACTCTCTGCTCCTGAGGCTAGATCGGATATAATAACACCAGCCCTGGTAACAGTTCCTTCCTTCCATTGCTGAATTGATTTCCACAAAGAATAAGCTTCTGGCTGACCAGGTACTCTGACCAACTTATACTTAAAAACATTACACCCAGACTGATTTTTCTCAGCCCATGACTCCTGAATTTTGTAAAGGCCATCATAGATATACATCTTGTTGCCGGTCATACCAGCTGCATCCTTCACACCCCTTAAGACTCTCACATCATTAGCACGATGCAGACTCTTTTCTAGAGCAAGATTCCCTTTTTCAAGTTTCTGATCAAACATCTGCCCATCTCTCCTCTGCACCCCCCCCATGCCCACTATAAATTAGGACGTCAGGATCATCACCTTGATCATCATATCCTCCAGATGAAACAATGCTTACAGCCACGGGTTCCTCAGTAGCTGTAATTTTGACACTCATGTAATCAATTCCAGCCATACTTGGTGTATGTAACCCTACAACACACAGCTCCATTCTAAAGAAAAATATATCACCGACTTCAACACCAGGCACGTGCCCAATCCTCTTACCAGTGTTTGTGCGAACCCCTTTACTCATCAAAAGGTTTGCAACTTTCAAATCCGGGCGTCTAGTAACTCCTATAGCCAAATCCTTTGATTCTTCAAGCTGTGTAAGCTTTCTCCGCAGTAGATCAAAAGCCAATAGTATGGTTTCAACTGTGTCCTTGTCCCCATTAGATCTTTTAAAGTCATCAAATTCTGTAAGCTTACATGAAGTGAAAATGCTATTAACTAAAGAGTCGAGGCCAATGCCATCACCCTTCCCTGCTCCTCTCTTCCTCGACTGACTCTTTCCTTTACCAGTATCAACATATTCCGCATTAGTAAACTGTCTCAAGTCCCTCTTACCTGGAGCTGCATCGCCATTCGCTTTTGGTGTCGGGGTTCTAAATGAATTAAGTGGGATGGGAGCTGGTATGTTGCTACCAAAACCAAAATTACCTGGTTGGCCCGAGACTCCAAATGTTGCTTGCTCAGAATGATTTGAAGCTAGAAACGGGTAAAATGGTCGAACTCCAGAAGGGAAAGGACCCGAGGGTGGAACACACACAAAGGGTGAAGGTTGAGGAGTAGTTACTGAAGACATGCCTGGTGGATTTGGGAAAACTGGGACAAGACATCTTAAGGGCTTTACATGTAAGATTTTAGACTTATCAGCTGAATCAGGGAAAGGATTCGACTTGGATCCCAAATCTTGATCCATTTAAATCAATACAAAATGACAATTATATGACAAACAAAAGTAAGCAGAAGCTACCTAAAACTATTGGTCTTTTACAACTACAATTGCCAAACTTAGTTCACCTAGCATATTGTAAAACACAATCTAACTTCGAACGAATCAATCACAGCAAATGATCCTTGTTTGATCGATTGGTTTATTGCATAAACACTTGTAAGAACCTGCTTCCTGCAACATGAAAAAGAAATCATCCACGAATTCAACATTTCGACGGAACAGTGATAACTCTAAGTGTAATTTCAGGTAAGCCCTAAAAAAAAATCTTCAAAAAAGACTCAGTACGTCGATCAAGAAAAAGAATTTAATCGCTACGATCCCAAAAATAGTTAACCAATGAAAGACCCATGAACAAAATCAGATGTAAACGAAGTTAAAAAGCACAATGATACATGCAAAGCCACGACGTGCACAAGCCCAACACGCGAAACTGCATACGTACTAGTTTCTTTGCTTTAAACTTTTTCTACGCTGATACCTTTCAAAAGCTACTGAATAATTAATTTAAATTAGAAAAGAAGACAGCCAAAAAAGTGAGCTTTTGAAATTGAAGAATACGATTTCTTTTTTAAAAAAACAATTTAGCCCATGAAAAGATTAAAGACCACAGTTTGATAACGGACGGAGACAGAGATCTGGAAGCACCTTACCTGTCGGAGGCTGAGTTACAGAGAGAGAATCTGCGAGTTCGTGCGAGCGAGCTTTCCAATCTGAGACGGGAATAGAAGCTTGGTCCGCGCTCACTACATTTAATGCGCGACACTGTATCTGCGTTTGATTTTGGGTTAAAATATTTCCACATGCCAATTTTATCCCTATCCCGAGTTTTAAATTTTTTTATGTAGCACGAAATTTATTATATAAATTCAAAATTATTATTTTGTATATTACATTGATGATAAATGATAGGATTTCTACCAATTAACTAATGACATGAAATATTTATCTACGTTTGTTGTATAATTACAACCGGAACAAATAAATATCATCCCGGTATAATGGTTCTCAGAGCATCTCCAAGCGGACGTTATCCTAGCGCATAGACTCCAATTTGGAGTTCAAATATGCACTCCAACCAAGCACTATAATTCACGCTAATTTGGTGTTGGTCAACAGTGTTGCACCAAATTTGGTGCAACACTGTAGCAATAGCGCAATACTTTTTCTTTTTTTTGTTTTTGTTTTTTGGTATTTTCATTTTGTTTTTGTAATCCTTATTTTGTATTTTTTCCTTTTTTATTATTTGGTCTTTTTGTGTATTATATTTTTTTTTCTGTTTTTTTGTAGTTTGTTTTTTTATTTTGTTTGTATTATTTTTTAAAATTTGTTAAATTTTTTTTGTTTGTTTATTAAATTTTTTAAATTCTTATTACTATTGTTGAATTTAAATTATCATATTAGATAAT
>KV010635.1:307778-469836 GCA_001598015.1 Dorcoceras hygrometricum | reverse complement strand
ACCAAAATTTTATTTTCTTCTTGAAACCTCGTTAGTTCCAATAGTTGTCGATTTTGTTCTATTTTTTTTCATTTTGTTCCAATTTTAGTTGACTTTGTTGCATGCGTTGGATTTGCATTTGGTTGATTTGTTCACGACAAGCAGTTCCATGTTCTATCATTTCAATAATCTTTTCTTGTCCTGCTCTCATTGATTCTATTGTCTGTGAAAAATATTCATCTTTCTTCTTTTTGAGCTTTGCTTTCTTCACTCCAAGTGGTCTCTGCGATGAACTACCACCAATATTTTCAGAGATTAGATTAAGTTCAAATTGAGACAAACCTGGAGACGCTGATTTGGGTGAATCTGTTGCTTGTGTGTCTGATTGAATCGAAAAGAAAATTTCAACACTCCTTCGAATTGGATTCCTTGACGGGTTTGAGGAAGCGGTAAATTTCTCCATATCTTTCATAATTGACCATACATGATCAAACTTAAATCCTTTCTTGAAATTATCATCTTGTTCCATTAACTCTTTCGCACGGATCATCTGTATAATGATGTTTAAGTAATTGTAAATAATAAAAAGTAATGATAAAAATATAACATATTTAATATAATAAAACTCACAATATCCATTTCTGAAGCACCACTGGGATTGAATTGTTCAACTTGTTGGATGCATGCTTTTAGTTTATGCCGTCAATTCAATATTACCTGCATACGAGATTGCACCGATCTTTTGCTACGTACTTCCGTCATATCGGATGTCCTTGAATTGTTGTAGCTTTCCTCGACACGAGTCCAAAATTGGTTTCGAGATTGATTTATTCCTTTGATAGGATCTTGGGAAATGTCAAGATAAACATGACAGAGGTGTATATCTTCTTGATAGGAATAAGAAGCACTTCGTGCACTGGAAGCCATTGCAGTGAAAAATATGGTTTGAGATAAGTGAGATATATCTTTGATAGAAAATTTTTGTGGTGAATGTTAATGAATGATGTGATATATATTTATAGTATGAATAATATTAGAAGATATGAAGTTAATGGTTGTGATTGAACGAAATCTAATCCAACGGTGTGCGAAATGGATTAGATTTCTTGGAGAAGATAATGTATCGATACGGTGATGATTGAATGAAATCTAATCCAACGGTTTGGATTAGATTTCTTGGATAGAAGATAATGATCGTACGGTGATGATTGAATGAAATCTAATCCAACGGTGTAGCAAAATAGATTAGATGGATAGAAGATAACAATCGTACGGTGATGATTGAATGAAATCTAATCCAACGGTGTGCAAAATGGATTAGATTTCGTGGATAGAAGATAATGATCATACGGTGATGATTGAATGAAATCTAATCCAAATTCAATGTTATTATATAATATGGATACGAGAAGGGAATCAATTCAAACAATCAATCTAAATCATGAATTATCAAAATTTTCATTTCTACCATTCATCATCATCTACTTCAGAAGATGAGTTCGATTCATATCTTCAAAATCAATTTGAGTCTCTTAATGAAACAGAAAACTTATTAGGGATTGTAGCTGTTAATAACAGTTTTAGCGGCTACATATGTCGAGCAAAATGAAGTCGAAGTTAGACATGGCGGATCGATTCCCGGTCATATCGTTATCGTGAAATGGCAGATCGTAATCTATTCAACGATTATTTTGTTGAGCATCCAAGATACAGTGAAATGATGTTTCGAAGACGTTTTCGGATGTCACAAGGACTTTTTCTTCGTATTGCTGATGCTGTGAAGAATCACGACAATTACTTCACACAACGAGTTGATGGTCTCGGTCGAGTTGGACTTTCAACTAATCAGAAAATTACAGCTACAATGCGGATGTTGGCATATGATACACCCGCTGATGCTGCTGATGAATATATAAAGATTTGAGAATCTACCATAATTCAATGCCTTCAACGTTTTTGTCGCTCTGTTATAGAGGTGTTTGCAGAGCGATGCTTAAGGTCACCTACCTCTTCCGATATTGATAGGCTACTGCATATCGGTGAAAAACGTGGCTTTCCTGGAATGCTGGGAAGTCTCGATTGCATGCATTGGAAATGGAAAAATAATCCCACGGCATGGGCAGGACAGTACGCAGGCCGTAGTGGATCTCCGACAATTATCTTGGAAGCGGTTGCTGATTATGATCTTTGGATATGGCATGCATTTTTTGGCATGCCAGGATCTAATAACGACATTAATGTTCTTGAGGCGTCCAATCTATTTTCAAATATTGCACAAGATATCGCTCCTCCGGCACATTACTTATTGGTGGAAAAGAGTATCATCAAGGATATTACTTAGCTGATGGTATATATCCGAAATGGTCAACTCTTGTGCAAACAATTCATGATCCACGCGGTCCGAAAAAAAAATATTTTGCAATGAAACAAGAGTCTTGTAGAAAAGATGTTGAACGGGCGTTTGGAGTTCTTCAATCAAGATTTGCGATTGTCGCATCTCCGGCACGTGCTTGGCAGAAGAGACACTTGCAAGACATAATGACTGCATGCATTATAATGCATAATATGATTATCGAGGATGAACGAGACTTGGATACGCCAATCCAAGATATGATGGAAGCACCACCTCTGAATGTGGAAATTGTTACAAATCAAAACACAAGATTTCAACAATTTCTTGATCGATTTAAAAAAATTAAAGATAGAGAGGCTCATTTCTCACTACGAGATGCACTAATCGACCATTTGTGGGAGTTATATAGTAATTCAATTAGTTAAAAGTTCGATATTTGTGTTTTGTTCCTATTTCACAAGCTATATTTTAGTTGTTTTAATGATTCTTGTTATGGTTTAAATTTATATTAAGATGAATTTTATGTGTGATATGTAATTTAATGTATAATTTAAATTTTTGATTTAATATGTTTTGGTTTATTTTGTGAAATAAATATTATTTATAATAAATAAAATATTGTAGAATATTTCGGGAATATTCCTTTTAGTGTTGAATTTGAAGTTGATGGGTTGGAGATGAATTTTATATTTAGTGTAGAAATTACACCATTTTGAAGTTAGTGTTACGCTAAGATAGCGTAATGGGTTGGAGATGACCTCATAGTAGACTTATAAAGACACTGAATTTTTAGGGTTACACTTTAATCCATGAATTTTGTCAAAATTCAGCCATATATTAACAACACAAATCTATCATTATATTATACAATATATTTGACATCATTAAATTTAATGATTTGTTATTACATTCGGTCACATGTCAGTCTATCACAATCTCATTCAACAAAATAACATGTCGTAAAGTGAAATTCAATCGTTAGAGTTTTCTGTACAATATCATTACCTTGGATAATAAAAAAACATGTGATATAAAAGAATCAAGGTCAAATAATTATTCCAGCCTAAAATTGGATGGATCGATTTGACGACTCAGCGAATAAGTTGGGATCCTGCGAGAGCTCCCATGGATGATTTGAGTGGATTGTTACCTGCGTCACAAAACAAAGTCAGAGGCACCAGGAGTATCCCGACGAAGGCACTCCGACGCTTAAATCAGCGGTTGCTCGAAAGCTATAACAATTCAAGAACCAATTGCTGTCTGCGCGGACCCATTTCTTTGTGAATCAATTTGTCATCAGGCCACTGAGCCCCCAACTATCGGTAATTATCCTGATTCTTTGTGGACTGGCCCGAGACCTGAGCATGGACCTAGAAGATCAATGGTTCGGCCCATCACCCAGTATTTCAATGTAATAATTGAGAGTCAATGTACCTTCTGTATTATTCTTTTCCCCATTTGAGATATTATCGATATGAATTAATTATTTATGTTATAGAATGTCAATTTTCATGATATCAAACTTAATTGTTAATCACCTGATTTTATACTGTGTAAATATAAAAATTAGAGATACTATTTCGTTACAAAATATTCTATCAAGCAAGGATTATAGGTATTATGATGAGATATAGTCACGACTAGTTTTCAACGCACGTGTCATATAAGCATATATCTTCTACATATAAGATAGAAAACATAAATTTTATTACACTTTTGGTTTTATACATATGCAATTATTTTATTTGAAAGGAAAGAATAACATTAATTTAGAAATATGCATAACAAAAACGTACGAAAGAGCTTCACAGTGAACATGCCTGTGAGAAGCCCAAGGAATATGTCTGTGCAGAAACATGAGGACTCACATGGTGAGTTGTTTTTTGCTGTTGAATCTTCTACAAGTTAGATATCAATATCACACTTGAATTTTCCTTTTTTTTTTGAGGTATTTGCTGATTGTTCCCTTGTGAAATTCTTGGCTGATAATGTAGTAAAATTGGATTCGGTGGAAGCATTCAGGCTGCATGAAATATTTCATTAACGAGCAGTGCCTCAAAGAGCATGGTAGGTCTCGTCATCAGTACATTGTTTGTGATAAGTGTGGGATCAAACAGCTGAAGAAAAACATCAAGAGCCATCTTCAGATACATAAAGCTGAGGTTTCCTCGGATAGAGTGAAGTGTGGTTTCAAGGGATGTCAGCTTAAGATTTTCAAATGTAATACCCCTTCGATCAAAAAACCAATTCCTGTTTATCTCAGTAGACTGGCTTCTTGTTTATAGGAACAGTTGATTCACTTGCCTCATCGTTGGATTTTTTGTGGTTGTGCCTTCTCTTTTACAGACATTAAATCGTAATCAGCATATCAAAGTTGTTCACTTGGAATTTAAACCACATAGCTGCAGTATTCCTGGTTGTTTCAAGAAATTTGCTTACAAACATGTGCGGGATAACCATGAAAATTCTGGTTGCCACATCTATGTTCCTGTAAGTTTCGGTTTGTTTTTCTACTTCAGTTCTTGACTAGAGGCGGCTCGTTACGCTTCTAATGGTTACTTAACACAAATCTTTTTGCATTTGTTTTCAGGGAAATTTTGAGGAGTCTGATGAGCAATTTCGTTCAAGACCCAGAGGTGGAAAAGAAAGAAAGTACCCAATTATAGAGACACTGATGCGGAAAAGGGTCATTTTGAACGAGGGTGCCTGAGAATTCCTCTCGCGGCTGCTTTCTGGCGAGTCTGACTGAACATTAGCTAAATGCCATCATCACTTTCTTTTCTTTTCTGTTTGTCCCCTTCAGAACATTATGAGATTGAAATGTTAGAGTTTGTTCCTTGCATTTTATGTCGCGACCAAATGGTATACATCATATTTATTTCATTGTTTGAATTCTATGACATTTATTTTATTGGCACCATGCAGGGATAAAATAATAAGCTGTTAAATTTCATGAAATAAAATAAGATAAGAACAGAGGTTACTTTGACCTTAGATTTTTTTGGAAAAATGATCTAATATGTCAGAAGAACAAAGGGTCGAGATAAGGCTGTGTTGTTTTTTTTTTAATTCTCCATGTCTGCCTTCTGCCTGGGGTTCTTTGGAGAAAAAACAAAATTTTAAAAATAATATAACATGTCTTGATCTTAAATAATATAAGATTTTGAACTTTTATCATTTTGTTTGATCTTTATTATTATCCTTTCTGATATGTTTGAATTTTATGTTGTATTTTTTGAAAAAGAATTACACAATTGAAAATATGTTTGATTAAGATCATTTTTAAAAAATGGAACGAATACAAAAACAATAAAAATAAATTGGGAGGTCTAATTTTAAAATAAAATGGACAGAATCCAGTTCGAACATTGATTTAGAATTCGGTCGCAAAATGAGAGTTCTCGGCGAGCTTTGTCGGAGAATCCCGGGCAGGTATCTTAGGGGAAGCAGCAGATTCTACTGTGCGGAACAAGGTTCCAAAGTCAAAATTTTCGACCGTAATCTCAAGCGCAAACAAGTTAGGACATCCACGTTATGTTTTTTTTAACGTGGACTTGATGCATTCAGCTTCTCTAGCTATTCCAATGTTTTTTTTAAAAATTCATTTATTTATGTCAGTAATTTCGTTTACAGAGGGATAGGGCTGCGTGGTTGATGCGACCGAACGATTCTTTGCTGGATGCTGTAGCCGAAAATCTGCTGGATCGTTTGGATGTATGTTTTTACGATTGCATTTTTATATATGCATCGTATGTGTTGACTGTGGAACTTCGATCAATTATCCCATTAGAAATTCCTGATTGCTAGTCCCATCCTGGCCGGAAAAGACTAGTTTAAACTCCTCTAGCTTTTGGTTTTTAGCTTCTAGAAAAACAGTTTCATTGCGGAACATCTGTAAGTTTTGAAGTTTTACGGCGAATGATTTGTTAGTTGAGGGGATTATAGTTCCTGGATGTTAATTCTGTTTGCCTTGAAAGGTTTTCTGAAATTATAGAATTAATTTGTTTTTCTCCTCTGTTGAATATGAGGTACTCTTGTTCTATGTAGGATTGTAAAAGGACATTTCCCACAACACTATGTATGGGGGGTTCCTTGGAAGCAATTACGCGTCTGTTGCCTGGGCGTGGTGAGAGTTAACATTTGTTGCCCTCAGTCTTGTGTTTATCCTGGGTATGATTTGACTCATACATTAGATTTACGAGAGTTTGTAAGCCTGAAATTTATTATGACCAAGATGCCTAATGTGCTGTTTGTTCAGTGGACATTTATTAATTTGTTCTTCTTCTGTCTAGCCGTTCAGGTTACCTACAAATATTTGCACAGTGTTGATAGTGCAGATGGATGACTTTAAAAAAAAGCTGTGTGCTTTTGAGACATAGAATAACTAGAATAGATGATCACTGGTATGCGTAACATTAGGAACTTCAAAGAAAATTCAATTATAAAATGGAAATGAAGTGTTAGTTTGAATTTTACTTTTCTTGGTGATATTTATACAAATTTATTTTTCAGGTGAAAACATGCATGTATAACATGAAATCTTATCAAGTGCACGTTCAAGTTCTATGGTTGCATTTTGACAGATTTATGCAATAATACTGCTTTGGAAAATCATTCAGTTGATTGTGGACGCCTTCTTCTCATACGTGTGTCTCTCTCATATCCCTATTTTGGTATTGTTGCTTTCTCAGATATCAGTGTTTTTTACCCTTTCAGGTGGTATCAAAAAGCTAATAATGATGGATACTTCACATGAAATGGTGAAACTGTGTAAAAAGAGTGAGCAAGAATTGTCAAACAAAAATATTGAAACCTCATTCATTGTTGCTGATGAAGAGTTTTTGCCTCTGAAGGAAGGGTATGCATAATATGAACAGGGGGCCTTCAGCTTCCTAGCCTTATCAACTTAATTGTAGAAAAAAGTATTATTTTTTGCTCAATTATCCCCTGCTTGTGCAGTTCTGTGGACCTGGTTATCAGTAGCTTGGGACTTCATTGGACAAATGATCTTCCTGGAGCAATGATTCAGGTTTCTTGTTGCTCTTATATTGTATAGTAGTTCCAATCTACTGTCTTGATTATTTATTCTCCAATTCGATTGCCTATCATTACCCTTTTTTTATGTCAATTAGAGTGTTGTACTATAGTTGCACTATCGAAGACATTATTTCATTTCTTTGCTTGTGGCAGAGTAGATTGGCACTGAAGCCTGATGGCCTATTTTTGGCTGCTATTCTTGGTGGGGAAACATTGAGGTCATATCTTTGAGATTTTGTGTTTTAGTTTCTACTTTTTGCAATGTGTGAGTGTTCTGACTGTATACCTGTCACTAATCTAGGGAGTTGAGAATCGCATGCACTATTTCGCAAATGGAACGTGAAGGAGGCATTAGTCCAAGGTTATCTCCTTTGGCACAAGTATGTTCTTAACTGTTTACCATTAACATATTTCTCTGGAAAATATTTCAAAATTTTGGCTGTTTTTATCTGTCATAGGATGCACTGATCAATTCCTATTTGAGGCTGAGCAAAGAAAATTTTATTTGTTTATTTAATTTACAAATGATAACCAATCATTCTATTTCTGTGGTACTAGCTATAGGGAGTTGGCTATATCACCAATCAAATTTTGTCATTCATCTCACTTCCTATTATCAGTGTCAGTCTGCACATCATTGGATCCAAAATAGATATAATCTTTAGTTCGAAAAATGATCATGATGATCAAATTGAATGATTTTGCACAGTGTGCAGGTGTGGCACAACATTGAAGTTCTCCAAAGCATGCACTCTGCTTATATTTCTACCAACTCTTGATGGTTGTATTTGGTTTGAATTGATTTTATGGTATAAAAAGTATAGATGTTCTTACCATTTTTGTGCTCAACTTGTTAATGCTGTAGTGCCATACCTCCCACGTGTCCTTTTACTAACGATTGCTAATTCACAGAAATATGGTCTCACAATTCGAAAATGTCATAAGGAATATATTTGTAAATGTTTTTCTTTGAGACCCTGTCAATAGATATTTTGTCAATAGATATTTACTCAAGCAAGCACTTCTGTTACTTTGATTGGCATTCACATATGTTTCATGATCAGTGTTGGCTTCCTTATTAAGTAAATAATGTCCTTCATAATTCATTTCTTTATGATGATTGTGATTGTTGCTTTTTATAATGGTTTATCCAGTAATGAATTATTTCAGTGACATTTTTTGTGTATCACCATTTCTGCACTCGAAAGTTTATTAAATGGCTTAATCTCTCTCATAGGTACGTGATGCTGGAAATCTTTTGACAAGGGCGGGATTTGCTCTTCCTGGTGTTGATGTTGATGAATACACTGTGAGATATAACAGTGGTTAGTATTAGCCTTGATGTCTTCTCATTCGCACAAATTATTTGCCAAGTTTCAATTGAAGTAAACTTTTAGAAGGTTTTGCAACGGCATTTTCTTGTCTACTGTAACTCCTTAAGCTCTACTGTTTCATCCTGCATGTAGGATGAAGTTAGATATAAATGAAGATATAATTTGGTCCAAGCAGGATGAAGTTAGATGTAAATGAAGATATAATTTGGTCCAAGAGAAATGAATGTTTGGGGTGGCGTTGATGTGTGTACACATGTCGAATATCATCCCACCTGTATCTGTGCTAATTGACCCATGTTCAACCTCAGATGTTACCTCCTGCCACCCCGTTTTAATTCTTGCTTGTGCAGATATGGTTTGACATGATTGCTTCTTGCTTAGTTGAATCGAAAGGACTATTATGTCACCAGTGTTAGCAAACATACTTCGATATACTTTTCTTTGACTGTAATACCATTATCTTTTTTCCTTCAGATTACCGCGTTGAACACAAATGAATCTAATCTAATATAATGATGGGATTTATTTCTCCACCATGTATCATGTCTTATCTTTATTTGAATGTAATGCATGCTCTCTTTCCTCAATGCAGCTCTTGAGTTGATAGAGCATCTTCGTTCTATGGGTGAGACTAATGCTTTATTACAAAGAAGCACAGTAAGACCTTTCTTTCTGTTTCATTTGTCTTTAGGGCATCGATATTATGTTTAGTGGATGAAACAGCATATAGTTTTATAATACTCTTTTACTTTCCTCTTCTACTCCACTTGACAAAAAATTCGTCTTAAATGGAATCAGGTATTGAAGAGAGATACGGCCCTGGCAGCGGCTGCTGTATATGAGTCGATGTTTGCTGCCGATGATGGTACTGTTCCGGCAACATTCCAGGTGAATTTGAAGTGTGTTTGTGAATGATTTTCCGGATACTAATTAGTAACCTGGGTCAGATATGAGCAGGTGCGTTTATTTTATTCTTAACCAGATGCGTTTCCATTCTGTAGGTGATATACATGACTGGGTGGAGGGAACACTCTTCCCAGCAGAAACCAAAGAGGAGAGGATCCGCCACAGTATCCTTCGGCGACATACAAAAGCAATTCGGTGGACAAAGCTCGCTTTGATTTGTAAGCAACCAACTTAATACTGTTATTAAAAGAAAATAAAACCAAGATTTTCTAATTTGTTTTAGTGTTGATGAATGGATTCAGTAATTTAGTCGGTGAAAATTTTAATAAACTGGGAGACTGTCTATCTCTGTACTGACATTATGGTATTTTTTCAACATATTAAGTGTAATAAATATATTTTTTCTAAATTACAAGCTGCCTTCTTTCTTTGCGTGCATAAATATTATAAGAATGGATCCTATTTTCAAATATAAAATTATGACTAGAAAAAGTTTTGTGCTGTTGGAATATATTTTTATCTACCAATGTAGTATGGAAATTATGTTTAAATAATTTAATTAACAGTGATAATTAATAGACTTGACAGAATTCGGGTACCCTGTAGGAGATTGAATCATTAGATTATGTGTTTTCCTGGCAGCTCCTTTGCAACAAATTCTTATTTAAATCATCGTTCATATGGGGATCACGTTTCCCAACAAAGAATCCACTTCGACTCCCTTTAATGAAAAATAGATAGATCTGAGGTATAGTTTGTAATTTCTATGAAAATGACATTTCAAGTTTTTGTCCATATAGTAAATTAAAGAAGATGAAAGAAGCAGATCTTAAACATTGTAAACTTGTTTATTTTCTTTGCTTTTATATCTAATTAGTTATCATTTTGGTGTGGAACCAAAAAAAAAGTATTTTTCTTTTTTCTTTTTCCTACAACGTGGGAAAAAGGACTTTTGGATACTATATTTGTTTTGAAGAAGAAGTTTTCCGTAATTTATATTTTATTTTAGCATCGTTAGGCTAAAAATCCCATTGATCTGTTATAGGATTCTGTGTCTCGCGAGTGAATTAGAGGCGAGAATTAGTAGAGATTTTGATATTTAAGGATGGCTCTCCAATGGACGACTTTCAAACATATAATAATTACACACCCTTCATCATTCATCTTGAAACTGAAATAACTGCGATGAGTAATCATGCAAACCACGAGAAAAGGAATTGAAATAATGTTTTGCGATCGATTAGTAGTGTTTTTACGTAATTAAATTATAAAGAATTATCTATGCTCCACTTTTTTGTCTATTTTATTGCAGCATTAATTAACACTAATATCCTAATTGATATTTTTCTTTCCTCATTTCCTAATAAGAAAGTTTATTCATAGTTCTTCGTTTCTGAAATAAGGGTCCTTAACTTTGGCTATTCAAAATTTAATATTTAAATCCGTTAACTTCCAATAATATAAGTTACGCATGACAACAAAAACTATAAACTATTCGTAAATCTAATTTTTAGTTTTTGAAGTCAAACAATATGTTGTTCTTATTGTAATATTTACACAAAGTTTTCTGGCCAGTTTACTGTAACTGAAAATGAAAATAAAATATTAAACTAACTACAGTATGAAATATGGAAATCAGAATTATTTTTTAAATAATTTTTTATTGACATTTCTTTAATAAATTAATAACTAATGTATCAAATTAAGTATTTTGAAGCGATATTCCTCCTTGTTCAAACAAAAATTGACAGATAAGGACAGCACACACCACTGATGACTCTTATTACACTGTCTCCTCACTTCTTTTAACCAAAAAAGCACTGTTGTTTGGTAAAATTAAAAAAGAAAACGAAAGACACACACAAAAACTAGCAATCTTGGCTACAAATCCTCCAAGTTCATCAATCATTAGCTTTTTCTCTGTTTCCATATCCTTTTAACCTCTGCATTGCTACCTTTTTCCAATTGGGTCTCGTCTATTCTCCTGCCGTCTAACTTTTTGTCATCTGGATCAAAGGTTTGCACCTTCTTGCCCATCCATTTTCCATTTTTCTTGCTTTATTTCTTAAATGTTGTTCCCCTTTTTCAATGGTCGCTGTTGCATTACTGTAAGCTTAGTGGAAGAAGCCGTTTCCGGGAATGCAGATTGTTTGATTTGTTGTTAACAGGGGCTTATAATTGTGTGGAAAACAAGTTTATTCTTTGACCTGATCTTGAGATTAAATTTGGATGGCGATTACTGTTTTTTTAAGCCAACGATTACTCTGTAAGAACTTCGAAATTATCTGAAGTTAAATGATTGTGTTATGTCTTAATCATTCTGCAAAATCCTTGCTTTATGTTTTACCCTGAATTTGGTGATATTTGAGCTTGAATTTGACATTGCTACGCCTTTTTTTAAGAAGCTATTTGATGGACACTTCATACTTGGAAACACACTTTCGTTTTTTCCATATATTTGGGTACTTGGCATTGTTTAAGAGGAAGGACGATGTTTCGGGTTAGAAGGGCCTGAAACCAATATAATTGCTGACTCGAACTGAGGTTAATGGTCTCTTGATGATCCTTCTCTTATCCACTTCCTTTATTTGTGAGCATTAGTAATAGTCTGTGTTCTGTCCCGTGAGATTACAGTTTGCATTCTCTCAAATCTTTGAGAGACTGTAAAAAATTTCCAGGTAGATTTGGGTGTAGTAGAGGAAAGCGTTAAAGCGGGTGAAGATGTCAAGTGAGAGGGGGGGCACCCATTGGTGTCATAGTTGTGGGGAACTAGTGACCGTGGGAAGACAAATTATGGTGTGTCCCAACTGTGATGGAGGTTTTATTCAAGAACTTGATGAAAATTCAAGTATGTCTCCTGAAGAACACACCCAAAGACCAAGATTCTTGGAGACCATCTCGAATTTTCTCAGGCAGCAGATGTCTATCAGAGGCAGCATATCTCATATCCGAGGAATAACTGAGAGGGGTTCTCAAAATTCTAATCCATGGAACACGGTCCTAGTTTTCAGCGGCGACATGCCAGTTAGAATGCCTGGCGGGGGTGGGGTTTTGGAGTTTCTTAACGAAGCTATTGGATTCAGACAAGATAATGGAGGTGATTATTATATTGGACCAGGGGTGGAAGAATATCTAGAACATGTCACACGAGATGATCAACGTCCTCCTCCCCCAGCTTCAAGATCCGTCATCGCGGCCTTACCAACAATCAAGATTTCAAAAAAGCATGTTCGTTCAGATTCAATGTGTGCTGTTTGTAAAGAGACATTTGAACTGGGTTCTCAGGCAAGAAAACTTCCCTGCAAACATATCTATCATCCAGATTGTATCGTGCCATGGTTAGAACAACACAGTTCTTGCCCTGTTTGTCGCCAGGAGCTAAATGGTCAAAACTCGACCTCGCATAATAGAAGCAGAGGCCAGGGGTCTAGCAGCAGAGATGACAGAAATGGCAATCAGCGAAGGGGAAGGCGATGGTCTTTCTTGTGGCCATTTGGTTCGTCACGTTCCAATTCACGCCATAATGAAACAGCTGAACCAAATTCAGTTGCACACCATCAAGATGACAACCATAATATGGCATACTCCTATTGGCCCTTCGAATACTGATGTTTCCTGGTTACAAGCAACCTTGCTGTCTTTTTAAATTCTTTGAGACTATAATGTTCCTCTGTTGAAAAATAATAATGTGTAGTGAAGAAGATGTTTGTTGGTGTTATCTACCTTCTTAAATTTGTTATAATCTTACATCCATCCGGATCACGTCCTCTCTGTTTAAGAGGTTCGGATTTTCATTTGTAATACACCCTGTGTGGACCCAAGAATTCAGTTTGATCTTCTGCTAACAATATGCCCTAATTTACTTGCAAATTCCAATTTCAGGAATGTTGTGAGTTGCATATCGCACTAGACATGATTAATCCAACAACTTAACATATCTTTGACAGGTGAATGTAACAGGAGGTTTCCATGTGCAAATAGTGATTTACGTTGGAACTTGGAAGTTTTAAAAGATACATTTTTTAACTACAAAAAAAAGATCATGTCCCCATGTGGTGTTCTCGTCGGCTTGTAGATTGTATCAGTCGCAAACCTTTTTCAATTGCTTTGGGCTAATTTAAATTCTGTAAATAGTACAATGCAGTATATGGAAATATTTTATATCTAGTAAAGAAACGTTATTAAACATCGTGAACAAACTACAAAATTAGGAAAATCTCCAAAAAAAATGTAGAACTGGAACACTTATTCAGTGCACATAACCTTGCAAGAAAATAACAGATAGATTAACGCAAACCTTTGAACTCGAATTTGGGAGATGTTCTAATTAAAGTAGACATCGTAGCGAGGATAAGATCTAAATGCCAAATATCTCTCTAGTTCGTGAGTTCCATAATGGCTGAAACGATATCTCCATCTGCATCCTTGAGAGATTTGACTGCTCTGGCTCTAGAAACCCCAGCTTGAGTCATCACAAGCTCTACGTCCTTCGGCTCAACTCCAGTTTCATCTACATCCTCGTCATCCTGCGGTGCAGTTGTTGGCTCAATCTTCGGTATAACATTGCCGATATTAGGATTCTTGAACTGCTCGGCAGCTTGAGTCTGCAGCTGTGAACTCAAGTCCTCGATTTTAGCCTCGCCAAAGATCACATATGTGTCTGAATTTGGGCTTTTGAAAACATCTGGCTTTGAGATGACAAATAAGATCTGTAACCAAAAGTTGAAGAAATTCAATTTTCGGTGAAAATGTTGCATTATGTTCAAAGCAGGACCATTTGAATTATTGTCTGGAATGGCAAAAAAAGTGACGGAAAACCAACATTCTTGCTCTTCTTAACAGTGACTCGGCTAACACCAGGAATAGACTTCATCCCCAGCTTTAGCATAGCTTTGCGGCTCTTCTTCTCACTACGGCTCTGCTTCGACTTACCACTAGCATCTTCTTGTCCTACAAACAGAAAGAATACATTGTTTACACATACTTGAACTAATGCAAACCAATGCAAAATGATTTCATATTTAGAAGTGAAATTTGACAAAACTGAGATTCTTCTGGACCCACATCATCAATCTGAAACTATTTGTTAAATAATTAGCCAGTACTAGATGACACCAGCGATAGAATGGTCAACCAGAATTTGGAAACATTCTACTCATCCCTGACTTGAAAAACAGAGACTCGCAAATTAGCAAGTTCAAAACAGAAGAAGGTCATACTGTTCCTATGTTATTTTTTTTGTCAACTACAACTGAAACTAGAACCTGCTGAATGTTATTTCCAAAATCAGATCAGATACTGAAACCAATTGGAGCTTAAAATCTGTAAGTGAATATCTAGGACCATAATTCAAAGTGCATTAAATTTTGGACAAAAAAGTAGCAGACAAGTGCATAGATCACAAATAGCTTAATAACACGAACAGGGTAAAAAACAAGGTTAACTATCTACCTTCTACATCATCTTCATCCCCTTCATCATCTTCCTCGTCATCATCTTCATCCTCGATCAAAGGCCCCTCATCCTGCAAACAACAGTTCAAACAGATAAACAACCAATTCAACAGCACTCTTAGCTTCCAGACAAATGCTAGATCAGAAATCATAATACAAGCGAATCAGATAAAATTCTACATTTCCCCAGCACCAGATACCAGACTCAACGTAAAAACCTTAGCCCAGCTACAGAACACTGAAAATCACTTCAATGAACTACATCGAAGAATACATATCCCATGTAAAACCATAAAACTCAAGACCCTATCACGAATCAAACTCCGACCAAACACAGCGTCCGCGAGCAAGCGTGTGGCAGAAGGAGAGGGAACGTACTTCAATCTTATGTTTCTCAAGATGGGCAGCCAGCAATTCTTCTTGCGATTGAGTCATGATTGATGAGATAAAAGAAGGAAAGGGGTCCAAGTATAAAACCCTAGAGAGAGAAACAACTGTGAACAATCCAATTTAACGCAATTACAGCCAATTCACCGTAAAATGGGGGGCCATGTAACAAGGGTTTTGTAAATAATCTCCTTAGGGATCGGGGTTACTGACCTAGGCCCCTAGAGTTACTATAAATTTTTAATTTTATAAATTTCATAATATTAGATTTACATTGTTTAAATAAAAACCTACTAATATTAATACAAAAATTAGGATTTAATCATATTAATAGATTCATGATAATAGTAGAAATATAGTTATAAAAAAGTCAAGTTTTTACAATAGTATAACTAATAATATTTTAAAAATTCATTTTTAAAAATCAAGCATATATAGCCTAATATGACATACAAATGGATGTTTCCAAAGACTCGAGCTACTACTGCAAGTGACTGGAGGGTGAAATTCTCGTAATATTTTCAGTATTTTTGCTTAGGGTGACATTCTTGTAATATTTTAAAAATCAGAGATTGATTTATTATTTGATTATCGTTAAAAAAAAACGAAATTTGCATGCTTAAAAAAAGAGGAGATGGAAGAAATAATAAAAGAGGTTATCCATGTGCAACCACATATATATACGGTTTTTCATCCACAAGATAGAAAAGGTAAGAAAGAAAATACTTTTCGATCACCAAGTTCGCCGATCTTCTAACATGATTCATTGTTTAATGCTATGATTCTCCAAGAATCGTCTATATTTTCCCGAGAGTACTACTAGTAAGTACATAGCTGAGATCCTCTAATGGCCGCTTCGTGAATGCTTGGAGAATCCGAAGAAGACCGGGTCGAGTGACCTAAATACGACTGATTGCAACATATTTGGCAAAAACAATGGAAGGGGGTTTCAAATCTTCGGTTCAAAAGGATATAGAGCAAGCCAAACGTTGCATTTGTGTCGGAATAATTATATATATTTGATACCACCATTTAATTTATACGAAGGTTATAAGTTGTTATGCACGAAGGTTCAGGCAATCAAATGCTGGAAACTAGCGAAATGCATATTGCAATTAGTTTGCCGTATAAGAAATGTGTTTTCTATGTATAAATTTTCGAGGGGGAAATGAACAAATGAAGAAGGGTTTCCTGTTAAGCTCTTCCATTTTTATTGCCAACTCATCTCCGATTACATTTTTTTTTTCACAAAACTTGATCTGTATTCTGTTCCCACCACACAGAACATGGACTGAGTACTGAATCTCAAGTCCACCAGGCATGTGGGCAAGAGGCCTGAACAAAGTCCCATGCACGTCGTCCATGTAGTTAAGAACAGTTAACCATTGACGAGTAGGCTTCGAATTCGAACTGTTTCTCCCAAGAATAAGTGAAGCCAAGTGTAAGCCCAGCGAAAACGGGCAGCCCCTTGTTGATCAGACAATAATCCCCAGATTTTGTGACAACCTCAGTGTTCAAGGGCTCCACAGTTTGGAGCCCTTGGCACAGTAATGTCACTCTAGACTGACTGCATGCTGCGCAAGCATTTGTTATGGTGACATTCCACTGTGTCTGATCACCCACCGCCGATCCTGTCGCTTCTTGCTTGATTATCAGCTCCTCCAAATCACATGCTGGCCGGCCGTTTGCAGAAATATGTGTAAGTAATTTTTTCTGGGTCTAACAATCCTGACCTAATTAAGTTTGTAATAAAAAAAAACAAGCATTTCTCTAAAAAAAAATTAAAAGGACATACCCTGGGTCATAACCGCGGCGAAGAAAATAGCCAAAACAAGCTTGTTGATGGCTTCCATTGAAGGCTACTAGTGTTCTAACTGTCTTGTTTTTTCTTTGGTTAATACACCTTTTATAGTGTCAATTTAGATTAGGCGAATATATCGAGAAGATAAAAGATCGCTGTGTAATTAATCAAGTTTGTAATATTTCGAATATTTATTTCCATAAAATTTCGAGGAGAATTGGCATTTTGAAATCAAATCTATATTTATGTCTATTGCACAGGGAAAATATTAACAAATCCCAAATCAAAACTGGGAACAACGATTCATCTTATTATTTTTTAAAAATGAATATAATAATAATTATCACAAAATTATTTTTTGAAAATCAATATAATAATAATTATCACAAAACTCATATGACGCAGCTTTGACCGGGTCGATATTCAGACCCTCTTAGAACCTGGTCGAAATAGTTAAATCTAAAACCATATTCGAAATTAAAAAAAAACATTTTCACTATTAAATCATCTCCGATTATCCGCAAAAACTTGAGTTAGGGTTTAAATCTATATTCAGATTCCAAATGGACCTTGCGTATCAAAATATTTACCATATTCTTTTAATTTGATTAATATATTTTGTCTCTGATTCTTTCCATTAAGCACGTGATCCATTTTTAGAGAGAGTACAAATTAAAGCTTGTAATGTGGGAGCAATTGTGTATGAAAATTTAAAGAATGGTATATATATTTTATTTTCTTTATAATATATGTGATTATGTTTTGTTTCAATTACGATGGAACCTTAGTTTTAAGTCATAAATTATGTATGACAGATTGCTCAAAGAATATGTAAGACATGAAGAATCGAACCCTTAAGTATTAATTAATCGTTATCTGCTTCATCGACTTAAATAATTGCAAATCCCACGATACAATAATTTTAGTAAAACTATTTGTGGAGGACAAAAGGTTAAAACAAAATTGGAAAGATTTGACTTTAACAGAATTGATTTCCTCAATTGACCTCAGAAATTGATTTCTAAGAACAATTACGTGTTGGAAATATAATATCTAAAAAGATCTTTCTAAATTATAAAAAGAGAAATATTCTTTAGTATTTGTGAATATTGCTTTTACTTATTCATATAATTTAAACTTCTATAATTATATTAAAATCAAGATTGATATATTTTTTCTTCTACTTTACCTGTTATTATAAATTACAAAGCTATCCACCTATACACTTTAATAAACTTGGTTGTAATTTAACATAGTATTTACAAATATATGGATTCTAGAGTCTCTTTGACCAAGACCGTTACAGCACCATCTGCAGCTGTCCAGCCATCTGAGCTGCGGTCACGTAAGCTCGCCATTGTATATGCATTATTCACTCGCAGACGAGCCACCGCAGCCATTTTGTTGAATGAAGTTTCTGCCTTGGTCTCACCCCGGTTTCGCCTACATTCCCGGAGCAGAGGAGCATACCCTATCCGCGAGCTGAGTACGCAGCTCATCTGTGGGCACACCGCGGTGGCATGTGCCTACTCCCTGTTATGCTAAATTTACAGTCCTACAGTTTAATTTTCGTTAAACGGAAATTTGTCACTCATATTCCTTGTCCTCTAGTCGTTCGTAAAAATGCCGGACTTGTATTTCTCCAACTGTTAGATGAACTGCCCACAGGACCAATATACGATTGTCCTCACTCATCGGCTGCCATCAATATGAATAATCTACCACTCCATAAACCCTGTCACCCTCACACAATCATCAACAAACACATGCACCTATCTTATGTTATCGGCACCTCTACTGCTAATGAACCAGCGAACATGCACTAGCCAACGGCTTCTAGACCAAAATGAATATCCGAATTCTATTATTTTTTATGAGTGTACAGGTGATTTCACAGATCAATGAAATTATTTCTTGAGTTATGCTTCATCCACACATGTTATACCGAAGTTACACATATTCTACAAGCATAACCTAATCATGTTTACATATGATGCTTGCCTGACAGCCACTCAAAACATTTTTATGAGG
The DNA here is from genome assembly GCA_001598015.1 of Dorcoceras hygrometricum. NCBI lineage: Eukaryota > Viridiplantae > Streptophyta > Magnoliopsida > Lamiales > Gesneriaceae > Dorcoceras > Dorcoceras hygrometricum. The sequence goes on along the minus strand of KV010635.1, from coordinate 450,555 downwards.
ATCTCAAGAACTTTACCCTTGAGCTCAAGCAAGGTGCATTTACTCCTCGGTAAAGGGTGGTCGCTCGATGTCCATGGCATTCATGCTGAAGTATTGGCAATTGGATTTGCTAAAGGTATTCTGAGTTCTAGTCATCTTTGTTTAATATTCATGCTGTGTCTTGAAAATTCCAATCGTGCAATGTTGGTTCTGATGATGTTTTCGAGGTTTTTAAACTTAAAACTAATTTTTAACCTCTCTGGCAAGTGAGGCGTAATGGTTTTATCAAATTGACATATGGGTTCATTAACTTGATGTTTCCTTTTCCTCTTTTCTCCAAATTCTTAGAGAGGCATTAGTTCAAACTGAAGTTCAAGACTTTAAAACCATATAGTAATCCTGCGGTGAAAGTTTATTTGGTTAATTATTATAGGTATCAATTCTAGTTCCTGTCATTTAGAGAGGCATTATCCTAGGAAATAATGGTATCAATTCTAGTTCTTGTCATTTATTTGGTTAATTTTTATAGTTGAGTTTTGAAGTTCAAGAATTATATGTAATAAACTATGAACAAGAAGAATGAATAAAGTTGTATGTAAGACAATGGTATTTAATCAAACTGAAAACACTAACAGCTGATGTTACAAAAACATTACAAAACTTTAAAACCATATAGTAATCCTGTGGCTTTTTGTAGCGATCTTTTTGTGCTGCATTACATTTAGTCTGAAAGCATACATAGAGTTAGAACATGTACAACTCATCAACTCTAAACATAACATGATGGTAGAATGAAGGTGTTGCCAAAGCCATATTTGAGATATCCGTTAACAGAATAACTTATCATAGTCTGAAAGCATTGTCTGCGATGTAGAAATTCTACCTCCTGGAAAACAATGGATCTTTCTTGTGTTGTTTTACAGGTAAGAAGCTACATTATGAAGCTTTCAGCTTATGCTCGAACGAGTGCAAAAATAATGTCACCCTGAATGAGGTTGTTCTGGCTAATGTCTTGCGGGTTGGTGGCGGAACTAAACTTTCTTTGCAGTATGTTCAGCAGATTCATGCTAAATGCGTCCAGTCTGGTTTCCTTGCAAGTCCTCTCGTTTGTAATCCTCTAATAGATTTTTACTTGAAGAATGAACTTGTAGATTGCGCATTTCACATTTTCAACAACATGTACACTAGGGACAGCGGTACTTGGGTTGCCATGATATCAGGCTTGTCGCAAAATTCTTGTGAGGTAAATGGTATCCTCCTTTACAATGAGATGAGGAAATCTGGAGTCTTTCCTACTCCATATGTCTTCTCAAGCATTATAAGTGCATGCACAAAAATAGACTCCTATCAACTCGGAGAACAACTTCATGCTATAATTTACAAGTGGGGATTTTCATCAGAACTTTTTGTGTGCAATTCTCTTTTGGCGCTTTATTCTCGATGGGGGAATTTAACGGCTGCCGAACTGATTTTCAGTGAAATGCAGCAAAAGGATAAGGTTTCTTACAACACTATGATTTCAGGATATTCTATGCGAGGATCAAATGAGAGATCTCTTGAGTTATTTGAGAAAATGCTGATGGTATCCTTGAAGCCTGATAGCGTTACTGTTGCCTGCATCTTGGTCGCTTGTGCATCAATGGGGGTTCTTCATAAGGGAATGCAACTGCATTCATATGCATTAAAGGCAGGAATGTGTTTGGATGTAATTGTTGAGGGTTCTTTGCTGGACTTGTATGTGAAGTGCTTGGATGTTAAAGCTGCCCATAAGTTCTTCTCTGAAACACAATCCAGTAATGTGGTCCTTTGGAATGTGATGCTAGTGGCATATGGTCAGCTGGGTGATCTCCAAGAGTCATTCCGTATTTATTCGCAAATGCAAATTGCTGGTTTGCTACCTAATGAGTACACCTTTCCAAGTATAGTGAGAACCTGTACTTCCGTTGGAGCTCTTTATTTGGGAGAGCAAGTTCACACCCAAGTTATAAAAAATGGCTTCCAGCCAAATGTCTACACATGTAGTGTGCTTATAGATATGTATGCCAAACTTGGAGAAGTGGAAACTGCTTGGAAAATATTCAAGCGTTTTAGTAAAGATGACATTGTTTCTTGGACATCCATGATTGCTGGATATACACAACATGAATTGTTCATTGAAGCCCTTAACGTTTTTCAGGAGATGCAAGAACTAAGGATTCAAGCAGATAGAATTGGATTAGCAAGTGCAATTAGTGCATGTGCTGGAGTTCAAGCTCTCAATCAAGGACGTCAAATTCATTGTCAGTCTATAGTCTCTGGCTACTTAATGGATCTTTCGGTCGGTAATGCACTTATATGTCTCTATTCTAGATGCGGTCGTATACAAGAAGCATACATGGCATTCCAAAAAATATGCGATAGAGATAACATTTCGTGGAATGGATTGATATCAGGTTTCGCGCAGAGCGGATTGAATGAGGAAGCACTGAAGGTCTTTTCCAGAATGATTCAAGCTGGAGAAGAAGCTAACGTGTTCACCTATGGGTCTGCGGTTAGTGCTGCAGCAAATTTAACAAATACAAATCTGGGCAAGCAAATTCATGCTAACATATTGAAAACTGGTAACATCTCTGAGACTGAAGTTTGTAATGTTCTAATTACATTATATGCAAAATGTGGAAGCCTACATGGTGCCGAAAGAATGTTCACTGAAACACCTCAGAAAAACGAAGTTTCATGGAATGCTATGATTACATGCTATTCTCAACATGGATATGGTATACAAGCTATAAAGCTCTTTGAGGAAATGAAAAGGTTGCGAACCATGCCAAACCATGTAACATATGTAGGTGTTTTGTCAGCTTGTAGCCATATAGGACATGTGGAGGAGGGGTTGAGCTACTTTGAATCAATGCATGAACAGCATGGGTTAGTACCAAAACCAGAGCACTATGCCTGTGTTGTTGATATCCTTGGGAGGGCTGGCCAATTGCAACGTGCAAAAGCATTTGTGGATTCTATGCCAATTCAACCAGACGCAATGGTCTGGAGAACCCTCTTAAGTGCCTGCACAGTTCACAAGAACACAGAAATTGGCGAAGTTGCAGCAAATCACCTTTTAGAATTAGAACCTGAAGATTCAGCTTCTCATGTACTCACGTCAAACATGTATGCTGTTACTGGAAAATGGCAGTATCGGGATCGAGCAAGACAATTCATGAAAGAAAGAGGTGTTAAGAAAGAGCCTGGCCGTAGTTGGGTTGAAGTAAAAGGTATATTTCATGCATTTTTTGCTGGTGATAGACTCCATCCTCTCGCAGATGAGATATATACATACTTGCTGGATCTGAACGAGCAGGTGGCTTCAGTTGGTTATGTACAAGATCGTAACAGCCTATGGAATGAATTGGAACTGGAGCAGAAGGATCCATCAGCACTTGTTCACAGTGAAAAGTTAGCCGTTGCATTTGGACTACTAAGTTTGAGTAATAATATTCCCTTGCGTGTGATGAAGAATCTGCGTGTATGTATTGATTGTCACAATTGGATTAAATCAGTGTCAAAGGTTGTTAATCGAACTATTACTGTAAGGGATACATATCGGTTCCATCACTTTCATAATGGTTCCTGTTCGTGTAAAGACTACTGGTAACTAGGACCTAGGCAATACAGAGGAAGAATATCAATTGACTGATTCTTATGGATCAAAAGTACACCTGAAACGACAAAGCCCTTTCAAGTCTCTTGTTTGCATGCTGCCATTGCTATTGACATGTCGATTTCTATAATAAGTGGGTTACATTTTCGAAAATTTTCTACAAATCTGCAAGTTAGAGTTATTGTTGGAGTGGGAAATGCTCTGAAAGGGCACGTAATAGAAAGCTCTTTGAATTTTTACAGTTCTGCCGAGGTTTCTTTTTCTCGTCAGTAGAATATGTGATTTGATATTTTGCACCGCCAACTGCAAATGCATCCGAAAGCCTTGTTATCTAAAACGATGCTGATTGGTTATCTTCTTGTGCTTGATCCTCGCTGCTGTTATGTTCTCTGGAAATTGTTTGCAAACAAGTTTACCACGCTTTGAATGAATCCAATGCACAGAAGAATTTCATTGAGAGATATATAAAACAGGAAAGTCAAGAAATTAATGCCTTTTATTGTACCTCAAAAATTACAACGGCTCTAAATAATAACAATTTTCAGCCCCCTTTTTTAAAAAAGCAATTTCTATTTGAAACGGACCCCTATAAATAAATAGAATAAAAAGTGTAAAAAAATACATGAAATGGGGTTACCTTTATACATGCTGGAATATCTCATTGACTCAAAATTACGACGAATTGAATAATTTTGAAATAGTTGCTTTGAATCGGTAAAAAGAATGTGGTATTCTTCGTGTTACCTACCAAGCTCCTTCCGTTGACCATTCGTGATACCTTGCAAATGTTCACTCCACGATGAAGGCTTGTAGCTTGACATAAACAAGTAGAGAAGCTGCTCTTCCTTTGTACGCCTTCCACTGGATTTAGCAAAGACCTGTACAGTTGGTGATTCACTCATTAGTATGATTTCAAAATCTCTGTATGAATTTTCATTGTATTGCAAACCAAAAGACATCCACCTTATCAAACTTGTTGCTGTATCTAGCTCGAAGCCGTCATTTCAAATAATAATTAGTAAAGGCAAATTGGAAAGTTTCCACTGTACAGACTATCAAGTTCGGCGATTCAATCATTGAGCCACTTGTACAACTATACATGATACTTGGGGCAACTACTGGTTAGTGAGACTCAACAATCCCATTCCCGACAAGTTTTCCTTCAACTTGTTGCTCAAGTATCTGCCACAACCTTAATGTTAAATGATGCACCCTAAATTTCTAACGTTGGATATTGAAGAGTATTCAATATCTAAGCCATATAGACAGCCACACATGGCAGTAGAACAATTACCGGCCATCTGAGGTGTCTATTAATTCACTGCTTATGCTTATCGTCAGCATACCCCGACTAACTATGCTTTGTTTAATTACAGATATTCTTGATTGGCTTTTTCATCCTTATCCATGTGACTATAGATCAAACTTAAACAGTCAAAAACAGATTCAGCACCGGGGAATGTGTGGTCTTCGGCTAAAAACGACCGAACTTCCCTATCAACTTCAATCCAGCTACTCCCCGGACTCTTTCTCGACCCAAGTTCTTTCATTTTCAATCTAATCTCACGAGCCTCATTCCAATTTTTGGTTGCTGCATACATCTTCTCTAGAACAACATAAGTCGAGATATCGCCTGGATCCTTCTCAATAAGTGAACTTGAAATTTTCTTCCCTAAATTAATATCCCCATGCAAATTACAAGCAGCGAATAGTGTACTTAACAACTCAACATCCTCTTTCATGGCAGGTGTATTCTGTAGTAGCCTGTAAGCTTCATGCAGCCTCCCGGCACGTCCTAGGAGATCTATAAGACAAGAGTATTCAGCAGATGTAGGCTGAATACCATAATCATTAATCATTAAATCAAAAAAATATCGTCCCTTGTCAACTAGTCCTGCATGACTGCAAGCAGAAATCACGGTGAGAAAGGCGACTCTGTCTGGCCTTATACTAGATTGTAACATTTCCTCAAAAAGTTTCAAAGCTTCAAATGATCGACCATGAGAACCATATGCAACTATCATCGAAGTCCATGATACTAAATCTCTTCTAGACAACCGATTAAACACTCCTAGAGCTTCTTCGACAGCACCACACTTGGCATACATATCAAGAACAGCACCCATTAACATATCATTCGAATCAAACTTGCTCTCAATTATACATTTGTGTAAATCTCTGCCCCTTTCCAATGCAGATACTTGTGAACAAGCTGAAAGAGTACTGGTAAATGTTATTGCATCAGGGCTAATTCGTGCTTCCCTCATGTTATTGTATATACCCAGTGCTTCAAAGTAACAGCCTGCTGATACATATCCAGAAATCATTACATTCCAAGAAACAACATCTGTTTTAGGCATCATGGTAAATACTTTTTCAGTAAGCATGATGCATCCACATTTGAAGTACAGGTCAACTAATGAGCTCCAGATGAAGATGTCACATTCCACATTTTTTCTTAATATGTAGCCGTGGATAAATTTTCCATGAAGGAGATTGGCCGATTTAGCACAAGACATTACCAGACTACTTAGAGTTGCTGAATTCGGCACAAATTTTTCTTGGTTCATCCTCAATAGAAGTTTGATGCATGAAAAACAATCCCCAACCTGACTATAACCTCCAATCATCGTGTTCCATGTAACCAAGCTCTTTTTCGGAATTTCATTGAAAACTTCTCTAGCCTTCTCTAAGCTTCCACATTTACCGTACATATCCACAAGAGCAGCACTCACATAAGCATCCAACGCGACCCCACTCCTCAACAGTTCTTCGTGAATGCTTTCCCCCTTTTCCAAATTCAAAAGCCTGGCGCATGAAGAGATGGCTGTTGTGAAAGACACGGAATCTGGTTTATACCCCAGATTCCTCATCCTTTCAAAATACTCCAAAGCCTTTCCAGACTGCCCACTTTGATAATAACACGAAATCACATTATTCCAACATGCCAAATCCCTCTCAGGCATTTCATCAAACAACTGCACAGCTGCTACAAACAACTCACACTTGGCGTACACACCAATCAAAGAGCTGGATATGACAACATCTGATAAAAGGCCAGATTTTTTCAAATCTCCATGAATCCTTTGCCCGAAATCTACTCTCCTCAATCCACCACATGCCTTCAACACACTTGGGTATGTATAACTATCTGGTTTCAAATAAGGGAACAGAAGCAATCTCTCGTACAACGTGAGTGCCTCGGTATACATGAAATTTTTCGTATATGCTGCCATTAATCCATTCCATAACGTAATATCTAATGGGTTCTTTATGCTCAGAAAAACTGCATTTGCTGATTTAAATGCTCGGCATGATCCGTAAAGATTAATGAGGTTTTTACAAAAATCCAAGTCCTTCTGCAAACCTAAACAAATTAATTTCTGGTGAACTGTTTGAATATTTTTCAACGATTTTGTGTAACTGCAAGAGTTTAGCACATATAATACTGTTTCTATAGTGGCAGTTTTCATGCCGCAAATCGGAATGAATAAATTCTGAAATGAAAGAGTTTCCTCTTAAAAATGGCGCCCTTCAAACGGGCCGGTCAAATTTAAACATTTGGGCCAGATGCGAATGGGTCGGTCTGGTCCAATAGCCGAACCAGGCCCATGTAGTATCAACATATTTTCGATACATTCTTATAGCAGTCATGGTGGTTTTAAAAAAAAAATGATGTGGTGGGCACCCAACATGGTCACCTCAGTCTGGTGTCCATATTTGGTGTCCACCATATCAAATTTGGTTTTTAAAAATCATTTTGCGAATTGAGGCATACCAATTGTCTAATTCATGGTAATTTAGTTGATTTAAAATTTTTTTTAGTATTTTAAAAGTTTAAGTGCTTGGATAAAATTGTTGTAAAACTTCTTTGAAAATAATTTAAAAAAACCTAATTTTCAATTACACTTTTGAAAGAACAGGTAAAAAATGTTTTATGATATTTTGAGTATATTAAATATAGGTAAAATTATGAAAGAACAGATAAAATTCTTTTTGTTAATTTTTCGAATGCTTGTTTAATTTTCTGTTATAAATTATTTTCTTATATATGATATCTTTCACAAGTTTGATTTGATGTTGTATGACTCATTGTTTTTAAAATTAGACCTGACCGGTACCGAGAACCGGACGCTTTTTTCAGGTCCAGTTAAGGTTAAATAACCGTTTGATCAGTCAAAACTGATAAAAAACCGGTTGAACAAATTTGATTCTTTATTATTTTAATCCCTAAAGCCAATATTTTGTTATATATCTACATAGCTACTTAGAATTTTTAGACCAATAAATATATTTTTTGAATATTTATATATGTATTTTAGGTTTTTAAAACAAAAAACATATTACTCTTTATATTATATTTATATTTGATTGGAATAAAGTACTTTTCATAAGGTTGGATTTTTTTAAAGTCGGACATGTTTGATTTCTGGTCCGATCACGAAAATATTGGCTTTGACTTGTTTTCAAGCCCCCACAAAGTATATTTTGTTTGGTAGTTGTTAAAGATACGTCAACGTTTATTCCAAGAACCAATCACTTTGTGTAATGATGTCTGAATCGACTTGCACTTCAGCTGACGGAGAACACAACTCGACTCTTCACTAATATCTGCTGCTATTTTACGCTCACTATTATTACTTTGTATCTACATATATAAAACGAATATACATCATTATAGGTTGTGATTTTGTTCTACTTTGAGAGTAAGGTACCATTCATATTTTAGATGTTCATCTTTACACTGATGATCTTGCCTATGTTTCCTTGAGTTGTTAGCACAGACTTTCTTGAATTAGCCTCATAATTTGTATAAACTACCTTTAGTTGGCCTCTTTATTTTGTTGAGGAGTTTAGTATGAGACAAAAGCATGATTATGCCGAATTTATGTATTGAATCTTTTTTCTTTTATATATGAATATCTCAGTTTTATGTATTGGTAGTCTTAACATGGATGGAGGGAGTTCCGGAAGGTGTGGCAGATCGAGCCGAAACGTTCTACCGTGTTACAAGCTCGGGAGGACTCTTGGTATTGGCGCTTTTGGTAAAGTAAAATTAGCAGTTCATACTTTAACAGGGCTAAAAGTTGCTATAAAGATTCTTGATCGCCGATCAATTGATAGTTCTGAAGCAGAAAAGGGTACACATGACATACTATTCTGTGCATCCTTGTCCATGGATCAATCAAATATGTCGAATTTGTGTTATCCGAGATTCTAACACTATACTTCTGTGTGTTTTTGAGCTTTTCCGTTATTTTTCAGTGAGAAAAGAAATCAACATTATGAAACAACTCTTTCATCCTCACATAGTTCGACTTTTCGAGGTCATAGATACACCAACGAAGGTTTATGTGGTGATGGAGTACATGAACTCCGGTGAACTGTTTTACTTTATCACAGAACATGGTAGACTAGACGAGAACGAGGCTCGCCACTTTTTCCAACAGGTATTTCTGATTCTTGTAAAACTGTTGAGAATGCACATTAGACCGTGATTTCATGTTGAAGTTGAAAATCAGATGGAAAAAGATTGTTCTAATCAAGACAGCATGTTACTTGATGTCACAATAGATCATTTCGGGAGTTGAGTACTGTCATCATCACATGGTCGTGCATCGTGATCTGAAGCCGGAAAATTTAATCTTGGATACGAAACATAACGTCAAGATCGCTGATTTCGGTCTTGGAAATGTTATGCGCGATGGACATTTTCTGAAAACGTCCTGCGGAAGCCCAAATTATGCAGCTCCGGAGGTTTTTCGACCTATGCCATACTAATTTTACCTTGTCATAAACTTCCTTTCTAGTCTATATTTTACATTATTTTCTACTAGCTCATATGTAGGCAACTATATGCCGGTCCAGAGGTGGATGTGTGGAGTTGTGGGGTTATTTTATACGCCCTTCTTTGTGGGAGGCTCCCTTTTGACGATGATAATCTTCCTGGCCTATATGCTAAGATAAAGGTGACCGAAATTTCAATATTTTTTTAAGTTGAAACTATTTCTTGATTAAAGTTTTCTGATTGGTAGAGTGGAGTATACCCTGTTGGAAATCACTTGTCTGAGGGTGCTCAGCATTTGATTTCGAGAATACTAGTCGTTGATCCTATGAAGCGCATATCGATCCCTGAAATACGTAAGCACCCATGGTTTATGATACATCTTCCACCATATATTGCGAATCCATCACCAGATTACTTACACCGAACTGGAAAGGTAAGTGCGTACAGTTTCATGTGTACATGTGACGAGCCTTGAGCGTGAGACATCAACCGATCTTATAAATTATTGATTTCAAGATTGACCTTCTCTTGTAACATTTGAAAAGGTCGACCTAGATGTTGTGAGAGATATGGTACAACTGGGATTTGATGCCCGAGAAGTGATTGGATCACTTCTGGATCATCGGAAGAACGAGGTGTTCTAGCTGACTTAAACGTTGTAGTTACACTTCTATTTTTGGCCATAAGAAAACGTCTTTAGCGTTTCAGGCCACGGTTACATACACTATGTTGCTGCATAACCGCCCTCTGGTTCAAGTCGCTGACCTTATTCAAGACAAAGAAAGTTTGAGCGCTGATAATCTTCAGACATGTTCAGAATCAGCTTCGCATGGACAGAGTAATTGGACTCTTGGCTTGAAGGTAATACTTGTAAGTGGACTCGGATCTTAGAAAGCCTTTCAACATGCTGGTTATCATTCTGTCTGTTCAATTTGTTTCAAGTTCAGTCTCAGGCAAGTCCCGGAGCAACAATGCTGGAAGTTCTAAATGCTTTTCATCGGTTGAATGTGAAATGGAAAAGAATAGGAAGCTATAATGTGAAGTGCTTGTGGTCACCACCTCCTTCAAGGTGTTCAGTATCTGCCAGCACAGGAATTTGTATACGATCTGGAGATGTTGTCAAGTTCGAAATACAGGTGAGTTTTGGTTCGTTTAACGAGTTTAAAATGGAGAATCTTGGCTCCATATTGCTTCCAAGTAAAGATAGAAGTGGACTGTAACTTTTCAAAAAATTCAAAAAAGAAAACATAAAATTCATTCGGTTAAAGAGAACCCTTGTCATATGTTCGGGACAACATACATCATACTTCATTTTCTACTAAATTATATGCATAATACAAGTATGTAATATAGTTACAGTTTCCCAGCTATACAAAGCAAGTGGAGAGTTGTACGTATTGGATTTGCAGCAGCTAAAGGGGCCTCCATTTCTATTCCTTGAAGTCTGTGCTGCTTTCAGAGCTTTGGTGATTTAGCTTATTACAGTTATATGGTTGTACCAGCCTGCCTTTAGAATACACATATGTTGGCCTTTCTGTATTTACAGTATTATTTTTGGTGATATACGTATATGTACATCTGTTGGAACAATTAAAATCACTTTTAATGATCACAACAAAAGGAGGAAATAACAAAGGTGAAGAACGAAACATCCGGGCAGCTTTGGTCATTTTTACACAGATGATACAACAATGAGAAGATTTGTGAAAAGTTATCAGAAAGAACAAAGATTCTTACCATTTCCAAAATACAAAAACATATTCGATGCTCTAGAGCATCAGCTTGTAACGATACAAGTTTCTCCACGAAAAAGGAAAAAATCAGGTAACTGGAAATAAAGAAGTATCATTTTCCCACTTGCCATATCTTGAGCTAAAACTACCACCTCCCATTTGCTCAGCAAACTCCTGAAACACTTTGCGAGCAGAAGCATCCCAAGTTTTAACCATTTCCTTAAGTGATATCGGGTGCGAGCATTTTCTTAGTGACAAACTGAAAATGGACTTTGCCTTCATCCAGAGACCTTTCCCTTTTTCATCTCCACTGTGATATAGAACACATATCAGTTGCATTTTTATGTCATGCTGCGATAAAACTTTCATTTTCGATTGTGTTAGATTTACCCTCCGTGTCAGTTTGTTTTGTCCTCGTTTATGCCATTATTGAAAACGGAAAACATCTTTAACACATTCTAGGTGTGCCATTTGCAAGCAAATGAATTATGAATCCCAACAAGATAATGCTTTCGAAAGAAAGATGTATAATAAGTTTCTTACCTAAAATCAAGAGGCAATGCTTCCGACACAACAGGAGAAGAATTTGGATAATCAGGAGTCACATTCAGTTCTAGAAGCATACTGGGAAACTGTAAGCACAGAACAATATTGTTTAAATTAAATACGGTCAGAAATTTTCAGAAAACACAGAAGAAAAAGATCTGAAAAGTGGTACCATCTTTTCTGAGGAACCGGGGATCCCAGTTTCACCAGCGAGTCCCACCGGTCTATAGCAGCACCTAATGAGGATTACTTTACTCGATTCAGCCCGGGAAACATCATTCATGTTTATCACATCCACCACAGATTCAATAAGCACATGGTTAATTTCCTTGACCTCTTGTAAGATTGGGTTACTGGGCTGTTACGATGCATTACAAAACTTTAGATCTTAGAGTACAAGATTATAATATTTTCAGTTTCTGCACTCCCACAAAATTATTTTTGATATGAGAGGTGAAAAATTGTATGGATACCTCAATTTTCAGCCTCTTAATCCAAGAATCTCCATTCCGATCGATTTCCGATGTTGAATCATCAGAAACCATGGTGCTCAGTTGACGCTTCATCCGCGCCTCTATGGCAGTTCCATAAGTGAGGCCTATGTTCCCAGCTTCATAATTTCTAATATCATCAGCCAGGTCCTGGATAAAGATCCTGTCTGATTCACTGTGAGAGAGGATTCTTGCTGTTCTGTCAGTTATCTTCGTGACAGCACAGATATCCCTTAATGAAGAATTAAGAGTTCTGGTTGATACAGACTTCACCTTCAACACCAAACCATAAATAAGTTTCTCCTAGTAGTTGTTATGCTGATGCATGCATATATATGTTTAATTGTTACACCATCCTAGTCTTCCATGACTGAAAGTGTGTGCTGTTGGATATACCATGCAAACAGATAAAAATAGTGAAAAAATTAGACAAACCACTTCAATCAGTCGACCCAATGGGTATTCTTTATCACGTGACGGCTGATTGATTACTGGAGTAGTGGATTCTGCAAGCAAAGGAGACTTCGGTAATCCAGCTTCTTCATTTTGAATTTGGTTCGCGATTTTGGGCTGAGATAGAGCAGCAGGCATCTGGTGGACTTTTCTCCCCTCTTCAATTGACGATGAATGAATTTTTGAGTGACATTTCTCAAAATGTACCGGCATTGGAGAGGGAGTTACCGGAGTCTGAGGAGATGGAACTACTGGTGGCGAGGGAGTGGATAATAATGGTGTTGCGGAATTGGAAAAGGTGGATAAGAAACCCTTTGGCTCAATGTATGCAGGAGTGTGCTGGGAATTTTGGGGAGAACCAACATGATATGAGGAAGGACTTGACTGGTTTTGATTGAATCCTGGAATATATCCTTTCTTCAAATCATTGTTCAATTTCGGTACCATCTGACGCTTGTTATTTTCAGCCAGTGGCTGTTGCAACGGTTGCTTCAGATTTGATATTTCCATAGCTTGATCCCACTGCTTATTTTGCTGAGGTGAAATGGAAATGGTTTTTTGAGTTATAGAGCTGACAGGAGAATCCAAGGGGTTGAAGATGTTCTTTGACGAGGCAACTCTTTGATGTAGGGTATCCGTAACATTGTTTTTAGCGGTTCCACTTAAAGGATGAGGTAACACATTACGAGCCATTTGCTCGACGCCTTTTTGAAATCCTGAACCCATCAAGTTATATGCATTGGCGTTTGTTATAGACGAAGCTTCTCCTTTTCTAATTCCTGCTGAAGAGCTGCCCTGAAATTTAGTTGTCCCTTGCTGCCTCAAAGACAATGGCATTCCATTACGAGCAGTGTTCAGGCACTGATTAGGCATTCTGTACTGAAGAAAGTTTGGCCTTTGCTGCATCTGAGATGTTTTCAACATACTACCAGACATCTCAACATGTTGCTGAGGGTGTCGATGCAAAGGAATGCGATTCGTAGCAATTGATCGATCAAGGTTAGCCCTCACCTCATTGATGATACTGTATACTTTCTCCTTTGTGTAGTTCTTCAGTAAATCCATCTTCGACACCTGTAGGAATTTTATTACTTTTTCTGCGAAACTTCTGTTCCGTTCATGTCTGGACACTGATTCGGCGTTGGTTGCCTGTATGAGAGATTCATACTTCCAACATTATTATCAAATGGTAATGGTAAAAGGATAATAAATTGATACATATGATCGATGCTGTGGCATGTGATATAAAATAGACTATACTCATACCTGATGCCTCAATTCTTGTGATCTCTCAAACAATTTGATCACCTCGAACAAGTACATATCCTTCATGAACTGAATCTGTCAGCAAAATCACAACAGATTAAGTGTTAGAGAAGATGAAAAAGCAGATATCTAACTTCTTCATTCTTCACAGATGAGAGATTCTTACAGAGAACTCTAACATATTGAGGCCACATGATAAAGAACTTAGTTTAGGTAGTGAGCAAAACTACTTTTTCAAGACAAATTAATTTTATCCATAGCAAATTTACCTGCTGGAATGCTGGATCAACCCATTCACTGGGATTTATCGACCCGACTTGAGAATTATGATTCAACAATCCTTTGAACAGACAAAAAACTTAACTTAGATGTAAATATTTGAATGGACAACATTGAAACATGGAGTTTTTGTAACTGACATGTAAGAATGAAATGAAATTAACTAAAAAATGTCTAGAAGACACTAAACTAGAAATACATTGAAAAACAGTGCCAAATGCACATACATGAGGAGGTTACATACCAGAAAGCGATTACCAAAAAACGGAACAGTTAATTTCGGCGTATTTTCACATCTTCTATAAGATTTAGTTTGATATCCTCATCTAAGACATGAATTTGAGCATCTTTATACAATACACTGATTCAATGCTAGTATTTATCATATATCTGATGAAAATATCTCTTTGGAATCATCAATTAGAAAAAAGGATGAAAACTAGCCATCAACTTTATGTGAATGAAATAAATAGAGCTACTATGTTTCTGAATGTCATTTTTCAACTCACATAATTTTACTAGACAACATATTCATGCATTTAAACTGTGATTCAAAAGTACAGAAAGACAAAATTTTTAATTATTCATCAATATCCGGTCTATTGTACGGGTTGCGAATGTACCTTGATAAGATCCAATGTGAATTGGTTGCGATTGATTTGCTGTCATCTTCTGATCAATAGCCATCACATTCTGAGAATGAAGAAAAGCAGTTCTCTGTAAATTCGGCTGCGGCTGCATTTTTTGAGGTGGCTGCATTATTTGCTTATGTGATGTTAATTGATCAGAGTGTTGAACTACATTAATCGATTCTTGACCATTCACCATAAAGGAACTCGACTGATTTCCAAGTTTATGTTGTTGCAGCATTCCGAACCCGTGGCTTTCTTTCTGCTATCATATAGATAAAATTTCATGCCTTCAGGTGATCAATATTAGGAAATGTGATCAATGCTATATCTCTGTCTCTCAAGAAGTGCAACACACGCGTTACGAAATACTTCACAAACTAAGTCCGATTGGCGTGAACCCTGTGCATTTCATCTGGGAACAATCCAATGGACTTTGGGATGGCAACACTTGCATCTTTTTTAAAAAAATAAAATTAGTATCTGAATTGTTTTTTTTGTTTGAGATGGACAACAGCATGGCTAGATCTCGGGGAAAGAGGGGGTGATTCCCTCATTCAATCTGAAGGCAGCTAAAACTTTGAATTTTGAAGTGATTTTTAAAAAACTACAAGTTTTGCCATCAAAATTTATTCAATATCTCCACGACTCCACCTTTCTCCCACTCTCCCATGATCTAAAAGTTAAAGAGTTGTAACAAAAAGATCCATGTGCATTAGTAGGAAAAGTAAGTACATGTACTGGCTGATGTTGCCTTAGATTACTCAAATGGGAATTGGAAAGCAAAGCTGATGATTGAATATTCAATCTGTTTGCTGGCTGCATGAGCACTTGATGCTGAAATTGATGGTGCTGATGGCCTTGAGAGATCATGTTACATGAAGTCTGACTCTCGGAGAAACCAGAGTATTTGGTGGAAAAGTTACTTGGGATATTTTGCGCGACTTGAATGATCGAGCTGCCTGTAAATACAAAAGGATACAAATACAAGTTCTGAAAAAGAGTTTCTGTTTATAGATTCAACTTCTCCTTCAATGCACCAAATCAAGCTGCCAAGTGTAGTGCAGACATTCAATGAAGAGTAACTAACTAAATTCGCAGCATGCGGAGGCCGTGAAAATTAGATAATCTAATAGTCTTCTTGAGACGCTTTTGCGAGGATAAAACCACAGACGTAAATTTTCATCTGATACATCTATGGGACACCTCTGAAGAAAATTTTGTTAACAGCATACACAGGATTGTTTGAGTTAGCCTCTATACATAGTTCTAGAGATACCTGAAGTAGGAGCCATTGGCTTCGAGTTCTGACATACGCTGGGTAAGACATTCGACTGCAGATAGTGAACGAACCAATAGTAAAAATTCCCAAGCATGATTAAAACTACAATAGTTAGATATACCAATGAGGCATTCATCATCAAAAGATTTTTGTTGCCGTATGTCTTTCTAACATTTGCATTTCCAGGATTATTGTACATTGAAGTAAAAAGGCACAACCAGCAACAATTTACAGTCAAAAACTACACTTGAAGTCATACTAATTTCAATCAAACTAATCAAGAAATTCCTTGTTCTATAATGTCAACTTCTATATTACAGAAGTATTAAGGAAACAAACAGGTATTATTTTCATTCCGAGATATCAAAGTATATATCTTTTTGGAGGGGAGCATGACACAGTAATTACTAACTGATACCATGCTATGACTATTAATTAAAAATATAACAACATTTAATAAACCCTCATGGTGTAACTAGTTAATCAACAGGAGAATGTCATTGCTTTACATTTTCCGATCTCTAATGTTGTCTTCTATGTTGCGAAAAATCCAATCACATTACATATCTAGGATCTTGATTCTAACATCCTTATAATAGGTGCTATTATGTCTTTATATAAACTATTCATTAATAATGAATAAACTGTATTATAATCACAAAAACTGCAATGAAGATGATTCAAGTCGAAAAAGTTTACACTGATTAACAGGAGATGTAGTGCTTTACATTTTCAAATCTCTAATGGTGTCTTGTAAAGTCGCAAATGTTCCATAACATGACATATCTAGGATCTTGATTCCAACATCTTTATGATAGGTGTTCTTATATTTTTACATTAACTATAGGTTAATAAGGAGTGAATTTGTATTGCATAAACTATAATTACAAAAACACAGATGATGATTCAAGTACTCAAAAAAGTTCACTTTTGGAGAATATACACTGTTTAATTTAATTTGGCCTCATTTTGTAAGGGAACCAAACACTTCAATGTTTCATAAAATAATCCATGTTATTTTAGACATTCAATATAAAATTCAATCTTCATACTTGAACAAAATCAAAGAAACAAACAAAGATGTAAACTAATAAAAGCGAAAGCAAACTACTCCAAAAGTACGGACGTTTCGATTTGTTCAATCAAGGCTAATGCCAAATTTAGAGGAAAATTGGAGAAGGGAAATTACAGAAGTTGCAGCAATTTGATAGCTTTTCTCCAACATCACAGACTTGTTTTCCTGGCTAAAATTGTTAGCATTTGGGGATGGCAGTAATATTCCTGCTTGCCCCATCCTGCACATAATTACGAGAACTCTAGCTAAATCATCAACATTGCTTTGCAACTTGAAGCTCACTTGATGATAAAAAGGTTTCAAGATAATTATTGAATAAAAAAGAAACTATTGTAAATTTGGTTGCAATATACTTCTCCAAGAAAGTTAGATTTTACTCCACTAGAATATTTTTAATTGGCATGTTGAGTGATTTGAATTAGCTAACTAGTTTTTCATCCACGACTCTCGCCATTGACGTCATATTTAATCACAGAACTAGAGATGCCGCGGATTTCAATATAGGATTTATCAAACATGACACTAACATATCTCAGTTTGCTCTCAAAGATGACATTATGCCAGCAAGCGTATTGCAATTTCGATATATTAATGATAAATCAGAAATAAGTCGGACATCAAATTCGAAGCCAAATGCAAAAGGGTTATTTGGATTCGTATCAACAAATCTTTTGTACAATATCAAAGGACTCTCCATAGATCGAAATAAACATTGAACAATATTAAAATCAAATGCGTATTCCATCTTCTCAAAATAATTACATGTAATGTTCTTAGTTAAAGGACTGTTCTTTGTGATGCAAGTGCCGTATTAACATTCCAAAAAAGAAAAGAGAAAACTGTCTATACATTTACAAACTAGGAGCTAAGTAAGTGAAGAATTTATGATTTATAAAAGCAAAAAAAGTAGAAGATGAACAAAAAGCAACGGAAAAAACTTAAAGTTATAAGAGTAGATCTTCATCAGGATTACATTCCAAAACAATATAAACATCAAATTACGTTTCTTATTCTGCAATCATGCTCAAGAATGCCATGAAATATTATAGGGAAAATGATTAATTTCAACCACGAAACAAGAATCCAGGCTTCCAAAACCTAAACATATGTAAGAATATATGGTTTGGTAAGCAACTGATTAAAAGGACTCCCAAATCTATATATTTTTCGATTGCCCTATTAGAAGAATGATGAATGTCAAAAAACACAACCCAAAATCCAGGTTAAGAATCATTAAAAAAACCTAGAAAATTTACATAAAATCAAAGACGAGTGGAGTGATTATGCATGCAATGTACATATCTTCCTTCTATCAGATCAACGAAGAACCAGCAAATTAAATGACTGTGCCTGAAGCATCATTTTAAGGAAAAAAATTTAAGTTGAAGAAGAAAAAGGAAAATAGACTTGGATCGGAGTGAGATGCTGCTACATATGCACTTCAAATTCCCAATCAAATATCTGGTTAGTAGAATCAAGATTAATGACATGGAGCTAATCAGCAAATATTCTAATTAAGATGGCAAAAAATTACCCGAATTCCATAACATCAACCTCATCATCAGGTAAGAGTTCTTTCATCCACTCATCCAAGTTGAAGCTTGGTTCAGCTTCTGCTACTGATTTCCCTTTTCCATCCTCCATCAGATCAAACTTAAACACAAAACCCACTGAATAATTCTCGCTGCTCACCACTTGTTCACCTTCAAGATTCGAAAAAATAAACCAAGACGACACATGGGTCGAAGAACTTGCACTAAATTAAGCCAGGAAACCCTAGTCGGAGCCCAGATAGAGCGGACACTTGATCGAGGTAGATACTTGTAATAAAAGAGACAGGGAGGTGGACACGTATATGTACGATACAACAGTATACACACTGCAACACAAATACGTATCACATATACATACACATATATATACATGCGCGCATGTATCTCAATCTGAAGCGTGCGTATGCATGTGTATCCCTACGATGTACATTTGGAGATTTCTGACGATGGAACAATAAACCCAAATATTTTTCGAGAGAGAGAATCAACGGTTTCAACAATGGAAACTTGACGAGTAGGAAAACGTTACGCCATGAATTAATCTTTAAATTGCTCATCCACACGGGCTCGGTTGCTTGGGATTTCGGAGTGAATTATGCTCGGCTAATTTTTCTCCAATTCCAAAACCCTATTTAGTATTTATAGCTTTTATCTTATATTGTATCACTTGGGAAAATAATTTAAAGGAAATTTTGCCTCTTGGATCGTCTTTTATAGTTTTGGTATTTGTATTTATACTTCGGCACATAGATAACCAAGATCACAAAGAAGATTGAAGTCGTTGTTAATTTTCGATTCTTTGATATGACTAGCTACTAAACCAAATAACCACATAATACCATGTAGTTTTGAGTTCATCTATAATTATGATTATATACTTCGATATAACATATAACCAAGATCATAAAGAAGATTTAGGTCGTTAAAATAACAAATTTTGATTTCTCGATATGGCTAGCTACTAAACCAAATAACCATATAGTACCATGTAGTTTTGAGTTCATATACGATTACAATTATATACTTCGACAGATAACCAAGATCTCAAAGACGATTAAAGTCGTTAGAATAACTAATTTTAATTTCTTGATATGGCTAACTACTAAACCGAATAACCACATAATACCCTGTAATTTTGAATTCATCTACGGTTACGATTATATATTTCGACAACACACATAACCAAGATCACAAATAAGATTAAAGTCGTTAGAATAACTAAGATATTCCTAGCTACTAAACCATATAATACCCGTTTTATAGAATAAAATCATTTCACAAACCTCTAACCCAACTCAAAATATATTACACTTTGCAAACAAAAAAATCATCATACTTCGATTCTTCTGTTAGTATTGTAAGTAATTGTTATAATTAATCTAACAGATTTAAGAATCTTATTTAAATTATCATAAACTTTAGCAGATATATATTGTTAAAAAAATGTTACTTTCACAAATCGCCAGTGTTAACAAAGCTCTTTTTTATTGTTGAAAGATTCTCTTTTTCCCTTCCCATTTACTATAATACTATAAAATTAACTTAAAATAGACTAGTTATGAAATGATCAGATACTAGTATTCTATGAAATGGACAAAAACATACAAATAAATAGATTTCAGTTATCCACCAATGCTTATTAGCATATATACCGTCTCACGTAAATTAAAAAATTATATACAATGAGAAGAAAAAAGTTTGAAGCCTCTCTAATTTTCCCGACGAAAATAAGAATATAATAACAAAAAAGAATACCTCCGGAAACATAAACAGGATCTAGCTTCTCTTATTTTGTTATTTTTTTATCCTTTCTAGCTAAAATCTCATTCTATTATATCCTACTTCATTTTGACATAGAAATTTTTTTACTAATTATGAATGCTACATGTTGGCAATTTTCCTGCACGTTTGGATCTGGCGGAAAAAACCAAAAACACTCAGGTTTGGAAATTTTTTTAAATCTCTAAATCGAATGAGGTTGGAGATAAGAATAACATCTAATCTCAAAACACACACAAACACATTTATATATAATAGTTATTATTTAACTTATATTTATATAACAAAAAACCATTTGGTTTCCCAAGCATACACTCTTTTGGTTTCTTACATGAAATATTTTGAACCTCGAAACAGATCGTTGCTGCTTTTACTATCAGAGATCTTTTGAAAAAAAACAAAAGAAATTCGTTTCTACAGTAATAAAGTCCGTGGAAAAAGAAAGAAGCCGAAGAAAAACACATTGTTTCCAGACTGATCCGGCCAGTATGCGAATAGACTACAGAAAAGTGTGTGTGTGTATGTGTGTGTCTTTTTTACCTGAGAATGTAGAAATTATATTTTAGATTTTTAGTTAATCTTTATTTATTTCTTCCAATGATAGAATATAATCAAGAAATTGAACGAATTGTACGAGCATTCAATCCAAGTAAAGCAAACAGAAAAAGTAAAATCAAGTTAAGACTAATTAACTCACAATTTGCGCTAGAATGGCATGCAGAAAAAGAAAGATAAAAACGCACTCAGTCCACCATAGCCATTGTTCTGATCTCCCCGTCGTAATGCAAAGTTTGGATAGATGTTGCCTGTCCTGTTATGTTGAAATAAAATAAAAATGTTGGATATTGGTCTGAACGTATGTATGTATTTTTAACGTTGGATATACGTAACATGTAATTAATGTACAAAATCAGATTATCTGAACTGTGAACACCTATTTGGGATTCCTTAAACTTAAAATTTACTATGACACATGTCGTCACGAGTCATGGCACCCGAAATATAATGCCTATGAAATATTTGTAATTTCTAAAAAACTTTTATGGATTTCTCCTACAATTCTCGGGAGAAACCATTCTTGAGTACGTGTAATCAAATAAAATTTATAAATCCCAACAAAATTTGACGGCATCATGAACTAGTTTAATCTTTTGTATCAGTTAGTATTCTAAATTTTTTAACGAGTTGTGACGTTGATGACGTATATAGATAGTTGAATTTCTGGTTTATCGCATATAATAAAGTAAATTAAAATTGCTGTCGTATTAAATGTTGTGAGATATATCTAAAATTAATAAGCATGTATTAAAATGCCAGCCAGGCGTAAACTTGAATATATATATCTTTTTTATAACTAGGAATCGCTATCGATATTTTCTGTAAAAAACAATATAGATCCAAAAGATCAAATGAAAATATTCAAATTTTATGTACAAATTTTCTCATAAATTTAAGTTTCATAATATATCATTTCCAAGAGTCTTAGTACTCTTATAAAAAGACATTATTTTTTCTTCTCTCATATAAGTCTTTCACCAAAACCTACTCTACAGTCTACAGAAGTATGGAAAATTCGAGTGGTTGAGAGAAAAAGACCATAGGGAAGAGGAGGAAGCTTATTTATTACTATTTTGCACTGAAACAAACTCAGAACACAGCCTTATCCACATGACCAGCATTCTATAACTGTAAAAAACAAGAGTTCTTCAAAATCACCACCTACGGTTCATTCCTTTCCAAATGAATTGACACAAGTAAAACATATTGTTACAGCTACAGCTAGTAAATCCTCTCTGCTGTAGAGACTGGACGTAAGAAAACAACGATAACTGTTATGTTATCTTTGCTACCACGTGCTGCAGCTTCAGTCGCCAACCTCTTCGCGCACATTCCAGCCTCTTTCACAGTGTCTCTGATTATGCTTACGACTTCTATGTTGCTCACAACATCCCACAGCCCATCACTGGCCATTACCTGAAAATTAGTTGTCATTAATTATAACCCATAGACAAGAAACAAGTTGTAATAATTGCTTAGAAGAGATTGGGGAAGAAGATAATATTTGGATCTACACTATGAACCGTTTTTCCCGAAAGCTCGATTGTACAAAAGTGGCCAGGTAACGACTAAAGACATTAAATATATTGCCCGTTACTCGCATATGCGGTACAAATGTCTGTACTCTAGAATTTAGGCAACAAATCATATATACACCAGAATATCTAAAGCAAATGGCTTCCCAAATAAGTATCACTTACTATATATTCATCTTCCTCGGATAGTAAGGTTTCATCAACCTCAGGTTCTGCAGTTACATAAGGCTTCAGATCGTCATCGCCAATGGATCGTGTAACCTGATTTACAACGTAACGGTAAAAGGCAGAGCAATAACTGATAACGGACAAAGCACACATATTTATATCTGATCTTGTCGTCTATCAAAAATTTTGTTATCACTGATTTAACTTGACTGAATTACCTGGAGAGCGGCAGGACCAACCCTCCATGTATCAAGCTGCCATTTAACCTCACCGCCTGCACTAATGACACGCTCTCTCTCTTCAAGACAACTTGCAACATGGTCCTACTATATTGAGGTGATCCAGTTAATATAAAAAATAATAATAATAATATAAAAAAAGTACAATACCTTGCAGCATGAAGACATGAAAGAGGTTGGGATAGAGAAAACCTCAATGGAAATCAGAGGGTGGCACTTCTTAGAAAATTTAGTACTGAAATTTCGAATTTCTTTTACACCTCACCCCCACTAAATCTGTCCCTGATATAGTTAAATGTCCTACAATGACCTCAATAATTAACTAAAATCCGTCTCACCCTGGTTAAAGCGTAGGGATTCCCTGCGCGACATAAAATCACTTTGCAATCGCCAGCATTTGCAACAAATAGCTTGCTTTTCACTATAAGAGCAGTGACTGCAGTACAACCAGGGTGGAAGTCCTTTTGAGCAACTCCAGTTAATTTACGCTGAGAATCTAGCTCAGTCCTGAAAACATTATCTGTCCTAACAAAAGCTTCCACCAGTGCTTTAGAAGGACTGCAACTATTCCAGATACATTAAGTTAAGTAACTCCATTGTATTGGTATTTGGTATTCATTAATATCATTCTGCAATAGTCGAGATTAGATTATAAGGAGAAGGGTTTTACCTGCTTGCTGAAATCTGGGTCCTCAAAAATTCAGGTAGAGCCCCAGCCGAAAACTCAGCAGCTGCTGCACCTGCACATAGTACAGGAGCTTTTATCTGTTTCTTGATGCGATTTGCACAAGCCAATTGCAAAACGTTCAAAAGGTTAAACTGCTGAACCTCAAACAAACTACCAAGTCTGGGTCAAGACCATATCATACACAAGATAAATGCAAATGACCACGCAATTGACAAATCTTGATTGCTCTTCCCGCAATTGTCAACCAGATATGCAAGTAAAACCGCAGTTTTTATATCCGAATGAGAAATTTCCTAACTTATTTCTTAATCTACATACCCTTATTCCCAAATGAACAGGAAACAGTAATTCAAGAGTTAATAGCTCCTATAGTTTGCATTGATGTGAACAGAAAGTGGATTTACATATACCTCGATGACCATCAAAAATCCCAAAAAAATGGACATCCTTTTCGTTGCAGAAATTGGGTATTAGAAAATGTGAATCCTCCATGGTTTCTCTTCTTCCACAAGTTGAGAAGGAACCCCATGAGAGAACTGGCTGGTAGGCGAAAGAATCATTTGAAGAGTGAAACCATGTGCCTGGTACATTATGAGAAGTAAGCAAACCACTTGGTGAAAACCCTTTGCCATGGGTAAACCAGTTAATTGGTTCTTGATAACTTTTAATGGTTGTTTCATGCATATACCCATGAGATATACGAGAGCTGACAAAGGCATCATCTTCACTCATGTCATTTTCGTATTCACACTTAACATCAAATTCTGAAACAATGTCAATGAAAGATGGCCTCTTTTGAGGGTCTGCATCCCAACATCTCTGTATCAAAGACATTAACTTTGTTGAAGCACTGGACAAAGGAGTAGCAAGAACAGGTCGCAAGCCTTCAGAAACCACAGCACCTGTAAGTTTTTGCTCAGTGTAGTTCATTTCCAAGACTGTGTGTGCCTGCCACCAGCATGTTAAATTTAATAAGCACAAAAACTCAATACTGACCAACCAATATATAATGTAAAAATTCAAAACAACAGTTAAACAGAAATAAAATACAATGTGGAAGTTTTAAACGAACTCAGCATGTTTGAGTATTATTTACCTTGAATAGTTTTTTGAGATTACTGAATAATATGATTTTGACTTGTATTTAAGTTCCATTACCCATACTAAGAGAAAGGCTGCTCAAAAGGAGACATAGAAGAAGTGTTTATGGTAAACTCATGGGAATACAAGATGCAGTGGTTCTCGGCAAACTAGAAGTTGATAGTCATTGATTTTGAAGTAAACAAGGTAAAAGTCCAATTGTCACCATCACTGTACAGGCATTATCAATTTTCAGATTGATGATTTCTCATCAAGTTTTCATGACTTTCTAGATACCATCTTTTTCCTGCCAATTTCACGTAGATGAAAGAATGGTAAAACAACATCTTATAATACTCTGACTAGTAGTCAAAGACCTCATCCTCTCCTTCGCAACCAGCTCGGGCCACAGAGCCTGGCAAAATTTGCAACAAGAAATATAGAGTATGCCAGTATCGAGTTGAAGCCAACTTATCCTTTCAATACAAATTTAACTGACCCTCTGTTTCTTCAAAGAGTATGCATACACGAAGGAAAAGGATGTGATCTAAGTAATAGACTTTTATGGATTTGATATATTCTGTTGACTTGCATTGAATTCCACGGAGTTGTAATAGATTTTTTAAATTCCTATAGATTTACTTTCACAAATTTCTATAGACGATTATAAACTTTTTCATAAAACTCAATAGATTCTGTATATGAAAAATAAACTATAAATAAAAGTTATTCACCAAAAAGTAAATAAGTACATTAATTTATTTTTAGTTAATGTTATTTTACAAAATATTTATAATTTTATTCCATATATATATATATATATGAATGCTGATACTGTGGTCACTCAGTATGAGCACATTTGTGGACGCCTAAGTAAAACCCGACACCGTGTTTTATTCATGTGGTATGTTGACGTAAAGAACGGTGACGGGTTTTGCTTAGGCGCCCACAAAGGTGCTCACACATGGTGCCCACAGTATCAAATTTATTATATATATATATATCTTTCAACATTCATCATATATAATTGCATATGTATTTACGCATATAATTCGTAACATTTCTAAATTGTATCATTGCATACAAAATAATAATATAATTATATTCAAAAATTACGCATTACTCAGATAAATATCAATTTTGGTAAACAAAAATAAATTTATTTGTTAAAAATAAGTAATTATTATGACTAATAAAATTTATGATTTTCTGCATATAAAGTGATAACTTCATTAAAAATATTATTCACCCGTATTTTTAGATTTTGTAAGAATCCAAATTTTAATATACAAAATAAGGATAATGATATTTTAATATTTATTTTTTGAAAAGTATCAACTACACACTAAAATATTAATTATTGTCTTAAAATAAATTTTAGAAATATATTTGTATTATTTATGTTTACTAAATTAAAAGTTTTAAATGATGTAGCTCTTTGGACTATTTTTCTTGTCATAATTGAATAGTAAATCTAATGGTATAAATTCCAAAATTAAAATTATAAAATAAATTTAAAATTCAAATTTTGAAATATTTGGTTTCTAAAATTTGATTTGAAATTATAAAAAGTAAGTCGTTTAGCAATTTAGAAAATATGCATACCCGAATCAGCTAAAGCAAGACAGATATAAATATAAGGAAACAGAGAAAACAGTTGGAAGAAATAACTTTATGTCCACTCAAATCTTTGGGTTCAATCAAAGAGAAATATTAATATTTATTGTTATACTTTATCAATTAATAATTAATAATTGTATTTTGGAGTCGTTAAAAGTCCATTGAAAATTTGCTTTTGTGGAATTTTAAAAGTAAATGTTGAATATCATAATATTTCTATGAAGTTTGTAAAAGTCTATGTTGAATACCCGTGGATTTTAAAACTTCACGAGAGTTTTAAATGTAAATAATTCTCCCCCATCGAATACACACCCATTAATTTCTCCACATTCCACCACATTAAATTCCTTTTTCTCCAATATGCTTGATTCAGAAAAGCAAGAAAATAAGTTAGTAAATCAACAGTTTGGTTACCTCTGCCTCCGTTCGAAGATCAGTATATGGGATTACACCAGTAAGAAGCTCACTGCAACATACAGAGGTTCACGTTCTGAGAATGGGAGACAACTAAAGAGCTAAAATTACATTTCAGTAATAAACTAAAAGAAGAAAAATTGTTCTCCAATTAGAAGGCCTATCTTATAATTGTTTTCATCGTTTTCTTCATGCATAAATTTATCACTCCTGAAGGATGGTGCAACGCAGCTACAAGAAACAAAAACTCGATATTGAGGTCATGATAGTGAGGGGCCACCTTTTGAGGCTCTAAGAGGTCTTCTGTTCTACCTATCAGGCACTACAATAGAAAATTCACCTTATCTCAAAACTTAAATAAATTTCACTTATAGAAGCCAAACCCATAATTTCCACATTATAACATTTTCACTCCTCCCAAATGACATCTACTCTTCAAGAACAGAACTAAAATAGACATAGCAAAAGGTGAGATCAATTTTTTCAAAGTGTCAGCAGCACAAAATGCAAGGCTATAGTCAATCCCAATCATCAGTCATCTTGAACTGGCTAATAGCTCAAGCTCCCATATATTTTACTACCTTATAATTCATAAGATCCATAAAAAATTATTTTGATAATTTAATGAATGTCCAAAATTATTTTTTAGCACTTTTCAAGGCATTTAACAATTGAGGAGCAAAGTATAAATTGATCACTCAAAACTTCTCATGATCACTATCCGAACCACTACATATTTCTTTTAACATGGAGATAATTATAAGTAAATCCAAATTTTTTACAAAGGTTATAGTTAAATTTTAATTTACAAAAATATATTTTAGTTATATGTTTAAATTTTATGCACGTGATCCATGCACTAGTTTTAACATATGAAAATGCAACAGATTAGATCTCAAACAAATTTAAAAGCAATTGTGGTTCTCACAAATGCTAAACAACTACTTCACAAAAACTAATATTCTTAGAGAATCACTGCAAGGAATTAGCCGAGCATAAGAATGCCATCCACTTTTCATCAGTTGAAAACATAAGAAGTCGCTGGAAAGTTCTTACTTAATTGTTATTCCAAAACTATAGACGTCTGATTTTTCGGTATGTATCTCTTTTCTCAGCACTTCAGGTGCCATGTAAATAAGAGTACCGACCATATTTCTTTTGTGGAAGCCACCTGTTGGCTTCCCAGATTTCCAGTCTGCTGTAGGAACTTTTTCAAGATTATTCTTGTGCTCAGCTAAGCCAAAGTCTGCTAGATGCGGATGAAAACTCTCGTCAAGCTGCACGGAACACTGCTAATTATCATCTCGTTCAAGATAGCCACATGCAGGCTAAAATATTAAAGTTTGCAGAAAATTAAGATGCATAGTTAGTGTTGTAAGTTGGATGATTCAAGAGTTAGAGATTACAAGAATATTTCCTGGTTTCACATCCCTATGCACAATTCCAAGGTTATGAAGATATTGTAGAGCTTTTGCTGCAAACAGAAAACAAAGGAGATGTCATCTAGACCATTCAAATGCAGAGTCACCTAACACTTGAAAAGGTCAAAAGAGGAAAGAAATTTAGAACATTACATAGATTGTTCAGGAACCAACCAGTCGACTCATCAAAGGGTCTATACAGAACAGCTTAGAAGACGAGGATGAAACGCAGTCATCATAGTCTCCAGGGAAACTTATTGTGTATCTACTTGTTAAGAAAAACAGTTGCAAAACAGGAGCACACCTTCCACCCCCATTGTAGCTAGCTATTTCTTATATTATAAATTTGTCAAATACATCGATTTCCATCTACTGAATTTGGCATGAAAAGCACGTGGTCATTAAAAAAATTTATGGTAGTTTCGAGAAGAAAATCAAATTAGAAGCAGCAAAGATGAACACTATTTCTTCTACTTAATGGCATGTCCTCTCCTATTTTAAATACTGAATATTCATTCATTGATCGACTTATATAATGGGGATCAAGAGTACAGACCCTCTGTACGTCGAATGCCATAGCAGGCACAACGCTTAGTTAATTTTGGAGACACCATGAAACTGACATTAAATGCATCATAAAAGGAGTAAACAATAATTGGGATTGAAAGAATAAGAATCTGTTATGCATATCCATTTTCATTTGGCAACAGAATATGATTGAACAAATTTGACTGAGGTATGCTTTTTAACAAGTTTGTCATCATATGCACGTGCAAGAGTTACAAAATACGAATATTTACTTCGCTGATTGATGCTGCCAGCTTGCTTCATTCATAAAATAAAGTATTAACGATGATGGAACAAAGAACTTGGTCATGCAGTATTGAAGCACCAACTATAATACAAAAGACAAAGCATCATCCATATCGCAGTTAAGATGGTATAAAATCATGCCACAATATCTGAGATACTTAATATACCCCCATATTAAGCGTCGATTATAACAAGCAATTTATTGGCATACCAACTACATACCGTTGATCAGTCATCTCAAAAAAGCATACAATCTATATTAAATTCGTCAGAGACACGTGTCTATACCTAAATAAAGGGTGATTTCAATTGCTTGACCAATGCTTGGACTCCATTCTTCAACATGTAGTTTATGGGCTAGATTTCCAGCCTCACAGAACTCCAAAAAAAACATGTAGTTTGGTGGCCTTGCATGTGCCGCCACCAACTTTATTATTCCCGGATGATCTAACTTGCTTCAGTAACCATATTCCAAAAATTAGTGACCCAAAATCATTGTATCCATATACATTTGAATATTACACAATAATCACAAAACCATCAAATTCGCTACTACAAAAAGGATTCTAATTCAATTAAGGGACACTAAACTCAAACCTATGCATTTATCTGTAAAATCAAATCTTGCAATATTCGTATGCATAAAAGAGTTGTAGACAGTAAATCTAACAAAGTAACGAAGATCTGGCATGATAATAGAGGCAAAAATGCTAGGAGTAAGTAACAAGACCAATTGAAATTACACACAGATTGGAATTGCTTTCAGAGGATTGACCTCCAAACGTGCGGATACCGTGAATACCACGCACAGAAAGCTGGAGAGAGTAAAAGCATGTCAACTATAGGTCTACGTTTCTAGCTCTACAATGTTCAGAACACTTTTTTTCCATAAACTAGTGTTCTCCAAAAAAATATCAGAACAAGGAAGAAAAATAACCAGAGCATTTGCAATTCTTTGTGGAATTTATCGAGGTCGTCGGAAGTTGATAAAATTGGTTTCTTCATGGCCACTTTTGTACCATCAAGAATGGCTCCGTAAACCACACTCTCCGCACCTTGAAACAAAAAAAATTAAGAACATCCCAGTTGATATTTAGCAAAATGTATACTGATGGCTGAAATACGAATATACGCAGCTCCAAAAAGTACTGTTGAGTGGATTATTTCCAAACATACCTCGGGCAATTGGGGAAGTGATGGAGTACGAAGAAGGGTGGAGATGAAGAGGGATCGTCTGACTGTGGCAGCAACCCCGAATACAATTGTTTGGCTCCATAATTTCCAATACCATTTTCTTTTTTTCTTTGATTTATGTTACTTCAGGGATTACCACGATGTAGAAATGGAAGCGGGTGAATTTCTTGAATTAGCTACACCACACAACGCCACAGAACAGAAAACTGGAACCATCACCTATCTGGCAACGAAACCGAAAAAATCCATGTTATAAATGAGAAATTAATTTAATTTGATTTGATTCGATAATCACATTGAGTTAAACAGTATCTATTCACATATCCGTCAACATCCTATGGTGTAGTTGTTTTATCGTGCGGATATAATATTTCGATATAGTAATGGAGGGCAATTGTCGTTGCATATGGACCCCAGCCCGAGTGATCTATTCATGATCATGAAGAAGTTTGGATAAAACTAAGTGGAGCTCCGAATCGACTGATTTGAAGAATCAGCGGATGAGTGTTGCGAATAACAATCAATCAATCATGATATTATGGTCGAATCATATCATATGATGATATCACTTTGCGTTTTAAATTCTTTATAAATACAACTAATTATATCCTTGTTACGGTTTAAGTTCTTTATAGATACGAATAATTATAACGCGGAATATTTATAATTCTCCAACATACTTGGCAATACTTCTCTAATCACAGTAACAATAAGCTCACAAATATGAGCATATCAACAAACGCTAGCTCCTATAACATCACAAATATGAACATATCAACTAACGCTAGCTCCTATAACGTCACAAATATGAGCATATCAACATCCGCTAGCTCCTATGATTCATCTCTAGTGTAGCCATATCTCACAGTCAGTAAATCCTGTGTTTTATTTATAATAATTAAAACTAGTTTTTTAAAACAGCACGATCGACTCGGATCACTTGGTCACGATTTAAGCTGTTAACCAGAAAAGCATGGGGTGCGCATCTATCCGAGCCATGATTTATTAGGAAACTAAAAGCAAGAGATAGACATGAGAGTGCACCAACAAATAAACAAACACTTCACATTTCGACTTTTCTGACACTACATATACATCTGCTGAATGCTGATCTAAGCTCATCTATACTATCCTACATCTCATTTCATTGGCATCAAGTATTACTTGAAAAATAAGGGAACCAATGCAAATGGCCAGCACCTTCGCAGCTGAGCCCTATGAAGATGTTTTCAAGGCATTGACCATATTGCAAAAACGCAGCCGAGTAGCTGGATCATATTTCATTCATGCTTTATGGTTTGTGCGAGAAGAGGCTCCGTGCATAAGTCTGACGAACCCCAAGAAACTGAGCTTTCCATCCGAGGGTCGAATCCAGTCCTGCAGAACCACGTGGACAGGTACGGACGGACTAAGTCCAAGCTCCTGTTCAGAAGGAGATGAAGGCAAGAGATATAAGGCAGGCAAATCAGTCTCTAATTTGTTTCAACCAGAGGTCCGACGCTTTTCCTATGCCTCTATTTATGTGCACGCGGGCACGTGTGTGTGAGAAAAAGGGGATAGAACCACGGGAGGCATACCGAGGCAAGTTCAGCTATCTTGATGGGCCTGTTTCCATCCTTCTCGAACAATTCATAGGCAAGGCGTGCGTGTTGCTCCCAGGTTTCCATCCCTTCCAGCTGATGCACGCTTGTGGCTGATGCACAGAATTCTTCAAAATCCAATTTTCCAAATTGAAGAGAACTCACCTGAATTAGACATGAAACTATGACATCAACCTTTTTCATCACCAATAAAATAATAAGTCTTCTAACGATATATGTATGACCTGTCAAAACTCTATCACAGAAACAAGATTTGAAAGATAAATGGGATACTATGCATGTTACCATATTGATATACTCCAGAACCCTCGAGTCCTTCATTGCATCGGTGGAGTTTTTTGACATAGCCTGCAACAAAAGCAATCAAGTATCAGCGCGTGTAAGATAAGATGAGTAAAAATACAAAAAAAACAGAAATATATCTATATATAGAGAGAGAGATGACCGTTTTAAAGTTCTGTGGGTGTATAATTCCGGTTTTACTAGGTCCCAGCAATTGAAACTGTTCCCTAAGATAGGCTAACTGCGGTACGGACAACGTTCTTGCAAGTGCCTGTTTCAATGGCCAAATAGGTTTCTTCGTTAATCATATCTGCAACGAGTACCATCCTCACTGAAGATAAAGTTGAAATGCTAAAAGATGGTGCAAGTCTTTCCTTGTTACAGACAAAATGTCCATACCCTTAAAGCCGTCTTTCTCAGAGAAGAGGAACATATATAAGCTTTTACTAGCTTATATACAATCATATCCAGCGGAATCTTCATAGTGTGACTGCCAGCCAGCCATGGATGACCTATAAATCAAAAACTTCATCAACATACTTGGGTACCATGTTATTACACTAGATTTTTCTTGGTGGATTTGCGGGAAAGACCAGTTTAGACATCCTGTTTAGGATAAAGAGTCCAGTTTTAATATTTCCACCAGACTTACAAAGAGCCTGAGCTGCTGTTAGCCTTTTCCTGTAATCTTTGTTCAGTAACCTCTTCACAAAATCTACAGCATTAGAGGACAGAGAGGGCCATGGGTCTTCATCAAAGCTGGGGTCAGCCTTTAGAACGGCGCGGAATATTCCAGATTCTGTTCTTGACCAGAACGGTCTGCTTCCACAAAGAAGAATATAAGCAATTACACCGATGCTCCACATATCGGCTTCTGTCCCATATGATCTATGCAAAACTTCAGGCGCCACGTAGTAAGCACTTCCAACAATATCATTTAATCTTTCATCTGAATTATCAATCCATCTAAGTTAACGCCAAAAAATTAATCAAAAGAACAAAAAAAGTATTTAATACCCATAAACCCGAACCTGGCTTCACATAATCAGACAGTCCAAAGTCGATGGCTTTCAAAGTGGAGTGCTCGTCGTTTGATGTGAATAGAAAATTCTGAGAATGTAAAAATTCCATCTTAGTTGTATGATGTTACAACACTCCACCTCCAGAAAAGCAGAAAAAATATATTCGTAAAGCGTATAAAGAGTGCTTGCGTTTTAGCTGATATACATTTCCACATGCTACCAGACTATCTCTAACGATAATCATGTTGTACAGGGAAGAAATATCTTAAATTCAAAACATCAGTTGACCAATTAAAGCCACTCCAAGAATATTTCTGCAACATAAAGATAGAGTTCACCAAATGAAGGATGCTCCTGTTATAGTAGTTCATCAAATCAAGTTATATTTTTTTCCGAACATATTTCACATATATAAATCGGTGAGGGCTGCAACTCAAACTAAAATAGAGATTGATAGAGTTCTACCAGTCACAAGTAAATGTGGCCGTTTATGGCAGAACCACGTTAATCCTTTGTTATACTTCATTCATTCATTGATGTATTTGTTCACTTCTTTAGAATAGAACCCTTGCCAGAACTATAACTAAAGAAAATAAGACCAGTGTTCTCACTACATGGCTTGATGCAGCGAAAGTAATAAATTGATGAAATAACTTTCCTTCCGGAATCGACAAATGAGACACTTCAATGACATAAAGCTATTACTCTATGGTATATTTCTATATTTGATGGAAAAGGCTGGTATAACTATGTGGGACAGAAAATTTACCTCGGGTTTTAGGTCACGGTGAACCACACCTTGCAGATGAAAGTATGCAGCCACACTTAGTATCTGTACCATGACCGCTTTAGCATCTTCTTCCGAATATTTTCCACCCCTTGATCGAAAAAACATAAAACTACTCAGAATGCCAAGAATGGAGAGAGACTCGTAAAAATGGAAAGGAAAAGGCATTAAGCTTCACCTAGCGAGAATTTTGTCCAGTAATTCTCCTCCTTCACATAACCTGGGGAGAGGGAAAAAGAATTCAGGAGGCGAATATTCAGATTTTCGAGAGGCCGTGGCTGAGGTTCAAAGGGAATTTGAAACATGCCAGTTAAATGAGACCACAAAAGGCAAAGAAAATAATTAGATGATATATCTCTCAATTTCCAAAATATACTTGAGAAGAGCTTTGCCACCAAGTTAGTTGAAGTTAACAGTCCAAAGCCTAAACTTACTCCATGACAACATAGACATTTTCTTCATCCTCGTAGGCATCATAGAACTGTACTAAGTTGTTATGCCCTGTCAGTGCACGGAGTATCTTTACTTCTCTTCTGACGTCCTCTATGGCAATGGCTGTTGTCATCTGCAAAATATTATTTGGAAGTTGTGGTTTAAATACATAAGAGCATCCTTTTTCGTCCTCTTCTTCATCAATTTTTTATTTTTTTTGTCACACGGCAAATATAACTTTTCAAATGAAAATCTTGCCTCGCTTGAAAGTCATCAGAATGGTGGTACTTCCATCAGAAACTTAACAAGAAATCAAAATCTTGCAAGCCAGAACAAATATGATCATCACCAAAAGGATAAAAGCTCAGGATACACCAATTAAACACTTGTATAGACCACACTCGAATGAGAAACCGGACGTGGAATTTTAGTAGTTACTTGGATACCATGATTTTCAATATCTAATGAGAGTAAAACTGCTAAGTTCACGATACAATTTTGCTTATATACAAGAGCATATCCTCTGAAACAATAGAAACTACACACAGGAATTAACAGCAGATCCTCTGAAACAATAGAAACTACCCACAGGGATTAACAGCGAATCATCTGTTGAATTGATTGATTATATAATATTGTCATTGTATCTTTCATCCAAAAACAAACGGATATGAACAATAAACCAGTATGCCAATCTAGGACAATTCGACATATATCGGGAGACTAATAACTAACAATTCAAGATTTGTTCACTTTAAATACTTACACTTCTAGTAACTGGTAAAAGCAAGAGATGGATTTTGATCCATTTCGATACCTTGGATTTTGGAATGACTTTGACAGCCACATCCTGCCCTTTCATACTACCTTTCTTCCCCTTAGCTGCACAAGTGTAGCCAAAATGTCCCCGGCCCACCTCATCCTCAAGCTCATAGTGGCTGTTGAAATTCTTTAAGAACCCAAAATTCTTGTCTAATCCAATGATCTCACACTCACTACCCTCTGGTATGGGGGCCTCATTTGGCTTCACGGAGCCATGCCTTCTTGCAAGCAATGCTTTAATGTGCTTAGCTGGCGATGGTGGAGGAAATGGGCGCCTGAGGAAGCGCAGAGGAGTTGAAGTAACACTGCTAGAATGCGCAGGGGAATTCTTGAATGCACTATGAAGTGGACTCGGGCTGTAGAATGGGAATTTGGGCGTCTTCCCAGTAGAGGAATTGAGTGTGGCATCATTGTTATCACCAGGGATTAACGAAGTTTCGGACAGATTTTGTGGTGGTTTAATGGGTTTTCCATGGCAAAGTCCCATTGAATCAAGAACCGTATATACAGAGGATTGAACACGTTTAAGTAAAGCTAGAGGGGAAAGGGAAAAAGAGGGCTACTTGTGATCACAAGTACATATTCCAAGGAAGTTTCGAGTTCCAAAAGGAAAATAAACAAGAACAGTGCTCCGACAATGCTCAAAGACTCGATCTTTTGCACCAGAAAAAGATAGAATTTTAAAGCTTGATCAGCAGAACCTGGAAAGGAAAACAATGGAATTTGATAAGAATACAGAGTTCAAAGCAAATCAACGTGGAAAAGAGAAACATGAGAAGGAAAAAGGCAAAATAAAATAACACTTCTGGAGATAATGAAAGAATGGGAACGGATTATACCTTTCCTTTCAAAGATGAATGCTAGAAAGAAATTGCAGGAATAAAAAGAAGAATCATGGGAGTGCTTGAACAAGCTGGAGATGTGTGGAAATATAGAGCTTTGGAATCACCCAAGTCATAGCATGAGCTAGAGAACATCTAAAGTGAAAGATGAAAAAGAAAAAGGAAAAAAAGAAGAAGAATCAACAAGGGAAGGAATATGAACCAGAAAAAATAACACAAAAGTGAGAAAAGAGCCGATCAGAGTAAGCAAGAAAGCAGAGATGAAGGGTCACTGAGAAAGAAGCCCAACGACCTCTCCCTTTCCTTTTTCAAGCCTATTTGCAATTAAGTATTCACCGATATGATCAAGAAAATTTCTCGACATGGACAATATCAGTGTAAAATATAAATATCCTATGTTACAATGCGTTTTTTCTTGGTTAGATAGATGGCTTGATGAAACATTGTTAGAGGGTCCAACAATTAATTAATGAAGTGATAATAATGGGGGTGGGGTTTATGTTCGGATGGTTCCAGCCTGTCCTTGGCTGAGATAGACAGTGTGTGAAGAAGATAGAGAGGGATCTGTAGACATCTTCCAACAACTCAAGCTAACCACCATTTTTATTTTCTGTTGGTATTTATTTTTCAGCTTTGACCAACTTTTTGCTACGTTTCTTGACTATTTATTTTGGAAAAAATCTTATGAGTGAGCATCTGTAGACATCTTCCACAAGCTAACCACCATTTTTATTTCATGTTGGTATTTTTTAGCTTTAAGAGTATTTATTTTTGGCAGAAACTACGTCCTCTTTAAATCTTTAATCCGTCCAAATTATCTTTTCTTAAGAAAATATTTGATAAAATGAAAGAATATTGATTAGATACAAATTCAGAATTATTTTAAAACTATCAAGTTTTTTTGTTGAAAATATATTAGATCATCTATCTCCATCTCCTAATCTTGGAGTCATAAGATAGAAGAACCTTTCACCAAACAAATAGTCATTTAAGTAATAATAAAGTATGACCCTCTCGATGTATCTGATTAATATTCTTTTCATTGTATTAAATATTTTCTTTCTTGATTTAGTATGTAGCAGTTTTTGCTTATTTGCTCAAGAAAATTTTTATTACACAATTATAATACTTGGCAATAACATAAAGTTGATAAAATTACTCACGGCCACTACTTTTCTATGAATAAATGGCTAAGAAATCTCATTTTTTAATATAATATAGATATATAGATATATAGATATTTGTGATTTTCTGCGGAAAGGAAGTTAAAGTTGTGCATGTTTCTGATATTTGACAATGTAAAGCCATGGTCATTGTCAACCACATTTTGTTCGGTTTGAAAAATACAAATGTCTCTAATTACCTCAGTCACACGAAATTTCAGGTCCACATTTTAAAATAATATTTTTTGGTAGGAGATTATATCATTATGTCACAAGGTTATACGTTGCTAGTAGTTAATAGAAAACTCTTTAAAAAAATGTATAACGACTAGACCTGTGTGAGGATGAAAACTACGTATTCTCCCATACGTGGGATCCATCGATAATATTTGGAAATCCTTGTATTTGCCAAAGTTGAAAATTCAATAATTCGATATTCACATATATTACGGTGATTCGTATTTAAAAGTGGACATCAAAAGAGGAAGATGCTTCAGAATTTATTCTCCATTATCCATCCTGATGAGAATTTGTTCGATTCCCCAAACTTTTTGAGCATCAGGTCTTCTTTTGTTTTTAATGATCCGTGGAAATATATTTCTGGTGGTTCACCTAAGACTCACAAATCAGAAGATATTTCAAGATTTAAATTCAAAGGTTTTCATGGCACGTAGAAATTCTAGTTTGTAAATTGAATATATATATATATATATATATATATATATATGTTACATCTGTTTCTTTTCTAAAAACACTATTCCTGCGTTGACATCTGAGTTGATCAGTGACATCTGTTTCATTGTTAGCAATGTATTTTCCTAGTCAGACTTCTGTTTCACAATATTAAATACTTCACTGCTGAGTCCCTTGCGATTATTCATTGACATCTGAGTTGACCAACTTAGTTGTGTTGACATCTGAATTGACCAAGTTACATCTGTTTCTTTTCTAAAAACACTATTCCTGCGTTGACATCTGAGTTGATCAGTGACATCTGTTTCATTGTTAGCAATGTATTTTCCTAGTCAGACTTCTGTTTCACAATATTAAATACTTCACTGCTGAGTCCCTTGCGATTATTCATTGACATCTGAGTTGACCAACTTAGTTGTGTTGACATCTGAATTGACCAAGTTACATCTGTTTCTTTTCTAAAAACACTATTCCTGCGTTGACATCTGAGTTGATCAGTGACATCTGTTTCATTGTTAGCAATGTATTTTCCTAGTCAGACTTCTGTTTCACAATATTAAATACTTCACTGCTGAGTCCCTTGCGATTATTCATTGACATCTGAGTTGACCAACTTAGTTGTGTTGACATCTGAATTGACCAAGTTACATCTGTTTCTTTTCTAAAAACACTATTCCTGCGTTGACATCTGAGTTGATCAGTGACATCTGTTTCATTGTTAGCAATGTATTTTCCTAGTCAGACTTCTGTTTCACAATATTAAATACTTCACTGCTGAGTCCCTTGCGATTATTCATTGACATCTGAGTTGACCAACTTAGTTGTGTTGACATCTGAATTGACCAAGTTACATCTGTTTCTTTTCTAAAAACACTATTCCTGCGTTGACATCTGAGTTGATCAGTGACATCTGTTTCATTGTTAGCAATGTATTTTCCTAGTCAGACTTCTGTTTCACAATATTAAATACTTCACTGCTGAGTCCCTTGCGATTATTCATTGACATCTGAGTTGACCAACTTAGTTGTGTTGACATCTGAATTGACCAAGTTACATCTGTTTCTTTTCTAAAAACACTATTCCTGCGTTGACATCTGAGTTGATCAGTGACATCTGTTTCATTGTTAGCAATGTATTTTCCTAGTCAGACTTCTGTTTCACAATATTAAATACTTCACTGCTGAGTCCCTTGCGATTATTCATTGACATCTGAGTTGACCAACTTAGTTGTGTTGACATCTGAATTGACCAAGTTACATCTGTTTCTTTTCTAAAAACACTATTCCTGCGTTGACATCTGAGTTGATCAGTGACATCTGTTTCATTGTTAGCAATGTATTTTCCTAGTCAGACTTCTGTTTAGCGCTAACGATACAGTTTCTTTGTCACATCTGTTCCGACGTTAGCTTATACTATTTCGAGGGTAGAATCTGTTTTCATAATCGAAATCTGTTTTGCTTTCCAGTACAGTTCCTTTAGAGAAATTTGTTCGTATTTCAGCGATCATTTTCCTGTAGTCAAATCTCATACTCAATAAGTTTTAAAATGGGAAGCAAGTTTTTAAAAGAAGCGAACCCGGTGAGATTTCAAAGATGATTTTAAAAGAAAGGAGTTTAAAGGAATAAAAGTTTATTTTAAAGGATTTATGGCGTAGATAACAGACGGTCATAAGGAAGGATGAGTGCCTGGCTGACGAATCAGTGTACCCCTTCAACAGCAGGAAGGATCAGGATTACGGATTGACGGATCTGTATACCCCTTCACAATGAGTTTTATGCTAAGAACTGATATCAGAAGTCATTTGAGTGCATAATGGACCTAAGGAGAGCTTCTAAGCCATAAATCATAAAGTTTAAGAAATTACATGAAGGGATCTGGGTTATTGTCCCCACATCCAAGTTACGAAAGAAAGATTAAGATGTTTATGAAAGAATGTTTATGTTTAAATGAAGTTCCTTTAAACTCAGTTATGTAAATGTTCAGATGTCTGCCTGCGTTAAATTACTTTGCTATTATTCAGATTTTACTTGCTGAGCCCCTAGGCTCATTAGCTTTTAAAATGGTGCATGTGAGACAGTTAAGGGACAAGCGGAAAGTGGAAGCTGAGACAGCTGGGTGGTGAAGTGTTTATCTATGGCAGCGTTTTCCGTGTCTTAGCTGTTGTTGTCTTTTATCTTAGACATCTGTATTATATCTATTGCAACAGTAGTAAATTCATATAGAATTTAAGATGTTGTAATATCGCAATTGCAGTATATATATATGAAATCTGTTTTTCGCAAAAATTTCGGTACTTGGCGCCGAAAGTGTGTATGTCAGTTTTATGTTTGTGTTTCGAAATTTTTCTAAGTTATAAGAAATACAGCTTATAACAAATTGTCGTTTAGCCCTTCTTTTTATTCACAAATTTTAATTCACCTCAAATTCGTGACCACGTGGGTTCGGGTGCTCACAGTATTCTATCCAAGATTGTTCTCCGCCACTCTATTCGGTACATTGATCCTCAATTCATAACGATGAAACGAGCATACTATAAAATAGTAAGTTTTTGTCAAGAGGGAAGAACATTTAGCAAAAGAAATTTCAAGTGTTATATGCAATAGTGATCTTATGTGAACAAGAAAAGCGTGAAAATAAAAATAATATATGACTATTTTCCCAAAAATAAAAATTAATATTGTAGTATTATTTAAGTATTCCATTCCCTTTGACGCAAAAGAAAAAAAGTTAGAAAAGAAACGTGTTTTATTAGTTTTTATATTTATGTTATGCCCATTACCTTTCTTTCAAGGTCCCTCTGCTAAAGGCTAATCAAATACTGATCATTCTTTTGGGAAAAAGGCCAAAAAGATATTCTCTTGATCATTACACACTTTTGAAGGTTCCTATGCTTAAAGGCTAATCTAAATATTTATTATTATTTGCAAAAAACACTCTTGCTCATTGGAATGGATACAAAATTTTCAATCATTCCTTTTGGCCAATGATGACACATATATATAAAATTTGATCAATGAAACTTAAGTCCATTGAAAAAATTATATAAAATTTTACCATCTTTGGACTGGCGTTTGATTTCTCAAATATCCCTATATATATATTCGGAAAACAGACAAGGACTACTATTCGTCCCCTCTTTTGGACAATGGACTTTGGAACTTCGTCATTCACATGATGACACAAAATAAAACAATAATAGAAGAAAATTTATTCCCTTCGTTCTCCATTTCTTTATTTTAAGGAAACGAAGTTAATTAATATAAAAAAGATGAGCTAAGACTTTTGTTCTCATGTATATTCCATAGCAGATTCGTGATTTAAAATCTGAACCTGAACATGCATGAACATGGATTACAGATGTTTATTCCTAATCATTACAAATAACTCCTTTAACAATGAGAAGATTAAAAAATGAAAATAATAGCAACATATATCAACATTCATTTTGGTCAATGCTTATTTATTACTATATATTTACTTACAGGTAGACTGTAACTGAGAATCCGATCGGCTGGGGCAATCTTGGGGGGCCAATTATAGTTCACCATCCTCGGGATTGCCGGTTGCTACAATTAAATGGTTACCGTATAAAGCAGAGCCTCTCTGCATATAATAAATTAATAGCATTTTTTTAAAATAGAGGCAGAATTGTGATCTTGAATATGATATTTGTCAAATACGAGACCAGATTGAAGCTTATTGTTTCAAGTTTACAGTATGTCGTTTAAATGATACTTTAACAAATAAAGTATCGAGCTGTATAAAATTGTTTCAAAAAGTAACTGAATAAATGATAAATCCTTATGAAAAGGCTTACTCATATGGGGGAGACTTAAATGCCCATTGGTTATGAATTTGGCCCAATACATGGTCCTTCGTAACTTGGTTGGGCCAAACCAATCTAGCATGTTTGTGAGTTTTTTTAGCCGGAGTATCGAATTTGATCTGAACTCAAATATGATCTAATTCAAGTTTTAAAATAAATTGAGACGTAACCTATTTATTATAATTCAATATTCTGCATTTAAATTAAAGTAGTGAGGACGATCGAATAGAAAGAAATTCAGATAACCTATATTAAAATAAAAAAAACTGATGGAATCTTATAGTTGACTTTCAGAGGACCATCATTCCACGACCCAACCGACCGCTGCTGACATTTCTGGAGTAATTTTTTAAATAGTTTCGTTTATCTGAAAGAGTTTATCATAATTAGATATCGATTGCAGCGGTCCAAAATTGGCTCCTATATGATCAAAATTCTAAAGATACTATTCAACTGTAAAAGTAAAAAGTTAATCTTTAAGCGAAAAGTAAAGTGCCGATTTAATTTTAAATAATTTACTTATCGAAATAATTAGTGTACTACATTTTCACGAAAACGTACATATATATTATTTTAGTCTCTAAAAATTATATCCAAAATAATAACAAAAATAAGATCGTATTCTAAATGTCCAATCTACAATAACTACACACCACCGCTAGTTGCAGTCATTGGGTGCAGGTGTGCAGCATGTCAACGAATGTGCCGACAGTTCAGTAAAACCTAGTTATGTGCCCTCGTTGCTCGTAGGATTCATCCCTTATCCTATAACGTAGGAACACGAGAACGTAGGCCGTTTAATTTTTTATCTGAAAGTTTTTTTTTCTTTTTAAAACTGGACAGGGTCAACTAAAATAAAAAAACAACAGACTTGCATGGCATAAACAAACTGTAATTTTTAACTTTCACCTCGACTTTTGTTTTTCTTCGAGAAAGGTGAGCAACAAACTGATGAAGACAAGCTGCATAATAACCTACGACTAAAGTAGTAGGAAGCCGCGAAGGTTCAGAAACTAATTAAACAGACAGGAGAGATTAAACTAGAATGAGCAACTAAGACCATTTGTGTAAATATTGGTTCTTTACTTGCATTTCTCTTGAACAAATGCCTTCGGTTCAAGATTGGCCTTGTCTATTGGGATGAATTGCAAAAGGTTTGGTTCAGAGTTTGATTGCTGAACTGGTTCAACTGCTGGCTGCTGCAGCTTCACTGATTGGGCTTTAAAGTCCCAGTAAGATGTAGTAAACTAGAGTGATTGGTAGAGCTATTAGCATCCCGAATATGACCCTGAAAAAAATTTCATTGGAAAACTAGTGAGCTGCAGATTCTTGGTTTCTTGATATGGTATGCTAGAAAATAGTGGCTTTGTCACTAACCCTGTGCTCAGTATATCAGGATGGACATTGTATTCCTTTGCGAAAACAAAAGGGACGATTCCTTGCGGAAGTGCTGCCTGAAAATCATCAAAACCACGGTATTCATCAGCCAAGAATGGGACGATATCGCGATTTTCCCTCCGAGTCTCGGGAGAAAATTATTTCCAACGGTTTGATTATGAGACCTGAACTATTGCAACGTGTAATAGCACTCCTCGAAGTCCAACAATGATTGAAGCAGCAGCCATGACTGCAGGTCCCATGAGGAATCGAATGAACATGGAGAAAGTAGCGACTGATTTCCCACAAGCAATCATTTTTGGCTGGAGGGCCATGAATAATCCTGCAATCCCAAGGTGAAAATGAGCATGATTAGCTGTAAAACGCGACTATTAGCATGTTAGCTACAATGTACCAAGGCTAAACATTGCCATTCCGAGACCAGCATCAGATAGAATTGATATCGACTTGGCTATTATAGCTGGCATCTCAACATGCCACCTGCAAGGTTCACAATGTTTGGTGAGATCCACAACTTCAAGAACTAGCTAGCTAGGTAAATTGATTTGATATGTATGTAGTCGAGCTCACTTGAATGAAACCAAAGACCATGTAAGGCCGAAGAGGCTAGAGTAAGTATTTGGATTCCTAATTAGCTTTCGCCACACCATGATCAGTATGAGCCTGGTCATTACACTGGTTGGTGGCATAGCAATCTTCTTGTTCTCAACACTAGTTTTCGGATACAGCACCGAAGTGGAGCTCGAACCAAGCTTCAACATAGCCGGTCCTCCTTGGTCGTTCCCACTCGGACCCTTTTCATTTCGGAACCTAACATTGTCTCCTTCGTAGTCTACAACATCAAATCATCGATAATGCACATGAGAGTAAGAACATCGAAATATCAAGCATGTTTCATGGGCAAACGAGTAGCACGAGTACAATGTAACAAACAAGAGTCCCTTGAATGAGAAAAGCAAATGCAGGAGTCCTTAGTTCAGGAAAAAAGATCACTCTAAATGACAAACAGTTGCATCAACAGAGGATGTTTGACGTGACATGAGTATAATCACATGAAATGAAGCATATCAACAGAGATAATGAGAATCTGCAAGTTCTTCTAGGTGTGAAATCTCATTTCTGGCCATATGTCATGCTGAAACAAACATTAAACTATTTCTGAATCTGCATGTCAAAATTCAACCTTTGAATCGTGTATCTAAGAAACATCAACAGCATATACATGATTCGACAATAAAAGTGACCAAAGATACCTTTCGAGTTAGCTCCAAGATGAGGCTCATTCCCAGAGTCGCCTCCTCTAAACACAT
Source organism: Dorcoceras hygrometricum (assembly GCA_001598015.1). Lineage (NCBI taxonomy): Eukaryota > Viridiplantae > Streptophyta > Magnoliopsida > Lamiales > Gesneriaceae > Dorcoceras > Dorcoceras hygrometricum. The sequence continues at coordinate 406,157 of KV010635.1, read as the reverse complement.
GGATCCCACCTTCAGAGACAGGTGATGCAGTACTAGAACTCCAAATAAACATGTGAAGATCTCTACCACCCTCACCACCATTGTTCTTCTTCTTCACCACTGGCCCTGCAGCAGGAGAGAATAATCCAGCACTTGCTGGTGCAGGGTAACCCCCATTAGTCCTTGATATGTTCCCATGCCCATTCTCTTCATCATATCCCAAATTACCATAATTTGACTGCCTTGGACTAACATTGCCGAAACTCTTACCATTAATCACTGAATAAACATCATTGTTGTTAAAATTTGAGCCCCTAGGAGTTGGATTTCTTGATGACTGCACAGAATAAATCTCTGCATTGGTTAAGTTTGACGGTCTAGGAGTCAAAGAAGCACCAGAAATATTGAGCCCATTTGATTTTCTGGAAAAGACTTCGGACATAGAACTTGTGGATTTTCTTACAGTAACATGAAGCCTCCCATGTTCGCCAACCTCAGCTTCAGTTTCCAAGGGCTCTTTCCCATCCAAAGAAATAACATCTGAATCAACTCTAAATGAAACAATGGAGCCTGCAGTGTCTGGAAACCGCTCACTGATAAGTGTTCTCGCTCCTCTATACTCAAACAAGAAAAGCATCAAAGTGTACCAAATGATACACTGAAGCACCACAATCTGAACCATTAAACTTCCCGAAAAATTACCATACATTCCTTTCAAGAGAGGGATCCCCATCACCAGAGTATTGGGCAGTGTGGAGATTGAGAAAAGAGTTATTGACCATTCAAGGGATCCCTTGGAGCTAATCCTGGACCAAACGGCAAGAGCAAAAAGTACAATGATTTTTTGGAGAGTGTCGGCAGAAATGAACCTGTAGTTCATGGCATAAGGATTGTTGGAGGAGATGAAGTGAAAAGACAGGAGAGGAACTGCAAATAGCGCCACGAATCTGTTGATGCCTGAACATTGATCTGGGCTGAAGATTTTCCACCATTTCACTGAGCCATAGGCCAAGATCATGGCCACGTAGAGTGGAACCACGGCAGTGAGAACATGGTATAAATCTGCTATCGTGATCATCTTTTCTCTTGGGGATTTCAAAAATTACAAAGATATGATTTTTTTTGGTTCGAAAAACCAGTTCCTTCACAAGAAAGACGTTGCTCGACACTACTTCAAACAGCTATAACTTACGCTGATTATTCAGTTCATGTTAATGGTTTTTATGAATCATGATGCCAGACAAAGCTAAAAGGAAAAGAAAGTGGTATTGGCCTGATTTCCTGGCTTACTTTGGGAGAGAGGGACAAACTTGGTTTGAGTTCGAAATATTGTTATTCAATGGCAGACAATAAATAAAAGGTGGGAACTTATTGTATGAATGTGTGTGTTTTGATGTGAAACGAAGGGATGAAAAGGGAAAAGAGAGCAAATGCAGGCATCCATATATGCATGCAGGAGTAGGCTAACGAATAGACCATGGGAGTACTTTGAAACTATCTTTTTTAGAAAATCTGAAACTTAAGACAAAACGTATTGTTTGGTCTAAAGAAAAAAACATAGTTAGAACAAATAAACTAAACTAAACTAAAAAAGACAGAACATATTGATTCTTTTCATTAACATGAATAGTAATCATAATTTTATATATTTATTTACCATATAAATACAAATCGATTATATATATATATATAGATGCCTCTTCACCCCTGCTTAATTAATTAGTGGAGATATCATGCATGCTTTATATCTTCTGTGCACTGTAACTAGATTTTACACTTTATTTTATGAGTTCGACATAGAGAATGGCGAAAAACGACAGCGAATCAGCAGCTTTCATCATCATCCACGAAAAGGAAAATATATGCCATTGAGAAATTAGACTAAAAAGAAAAGGTGGGAGGAAACATTGACAGAGAAAGGAAGCTTGACGGAGTTAAAAAGATTCTCTCCCACTTGGTATAATTTTCATCATTTGAGGCCAACCTTAACAACTAATGTTCATTTCATATATTTCCTTTTCATATATGTATCCTCAGACAAAAGATCTTCTCTTTTATGGTCCATTCGCATTACTTTGTCCCATTCGCAGCCAAATTTAACATTGGACGTGCCACGTGTTCTACGTACGTGAATATTTTGCGTGACATTTTCAGTATTCTGCCGAAACTAAAATGTTTTTTTAATTGGAAATAAAAAAATATGTCAATTCAACGATGGCCCATAACAGTTGAATGTATGAAAAATTGAAGAACCTCAGAGAAGAGCGGCATGTGTTTGGCCCAGTATCGCCAGCATATCTGACAACGATCTGGGCTTTGAATTCTAACGAGTAACGAGTACCCTTGATAGTTTTGATGAAATTCAAGTAGTTTCCACGAATAGTAATAATTAATCACTAGAATTTTTTAGTTAAACTCGATCAAATAAATTTAAATTAAACCAATGTGGTGAATTTATCAAAAAATTTAAATATATTAATGTACTAAAAGAACTTGAATAATAACTAATCAACTGAAATGTCAGGCAACTAAAATTTTAACAAAATTCAATTCAAACAATATTACTAAAACATATGAAGATACCGGATTAATTTATGGTAACATGTGGTAAAATTTGACAAGTTCATGTTCCTTGAATTATAAAGAATTTCTCTAGAGAATTATCCAATCTTTTTTAAATTGGATGGATTATTTTTTTAAAATTAACTCCAATCAAACTTGAGCGCATTAATAACTATGAAAATTCTGTTTCACCCAAAGTCGAAGATGAAATTGAATCCTTATTTATAGTCAATTTTAAATTTTTATTGGATGCTGGAGTGAAAATCAAGTTTAATTTGTAATCTTTCAACTCAAAATTAAGCAACAAATATTATTCACGCAAGGTGATAAAATATTCAACGACTAATAATTGTAAAACAGAACTAGATTAATATCAAAACTCAATATCAAACATAAATACATCTCGACTCAATCTCGTGGCTCTTTCAATAAAGATATATTTGAGAAACATAGAAATAAAAACCATGATTAATTTTTTATCATCAAACAAATAAATAAATAAAGGATTAAAGAGTTTGAGAAATTTCAGCATGAAATCCGGGTCTCTCCTTCTCGTCCTCCTAGCCGTCTTCGAGTCCTTTCAGCTTCAAAGTTGCAGAAGTCCCCCAAAATTTATAGACTCCCTTTTATATTTCTTCCCATTAAAACCTTATTTTCTAGCGTTTCAACTCTCAGAAACTGAGCAAATATTATTTCCTTCAGTTTTCTTCTAAGTTCGTGTTCTAAAAACAATGGTTTTCATTATATTCCTAGCGTAATTATCGTCGAAATTGTCATATTATATCAAATACATTGGAACATTGATTTTTGTATTAAATACGTCCGTGATGATACACGACATTACGAAAACCATGTTGCGGATCGTGTACCGTCCTTATACCACACTAAGAATCAATAGTGGCCAGTATCCATAGTTTGGTAGCTTTTCTATACTTTCAAGTATTCACCCTCTATACATTTTTTTCCATACTTTCAGGTTAAATCGTATTAAAGACATGGAATCATTTGTAATAGCAATAGTACCACATAAAATTTGTCATTTCTTTTCCAAATATTCAGTGAAACATGCATGCCATCATACATATAGCTTGAATCAATGAATATGATACATAATGATACATGAAAATCCTTTTTCTAATCTAGGCCATGAATATCGTAGTAGACTAAGTTACTATCCTCATTTCGATGATATAATTAAGAACCATAACCTACTTTCTTAGTCCAATCCAAAAAGACCATAGTTCAACTGAATAAACACGTATCTAGGTAAGTTTTACACGTATAACCATTGGTAAAAATAGATTGTGGAGGCTCGAGGATGAAGAGAAACTATTGTACAGAGCTTGTATATAGTTTGAGGAATGAAAGAAACGAAGTAAGGTGGTCAAACATATCCAAATTGGTGCTGAAAGTAACTAGACCGCTGGGCAAGTGCGGTGCTCCTACCAGCCAGTGCGGGGGTGCCTACCCCCTCCGCTGGCCCAATTTCTTTGTTTCCTTCGTAACAGACATGGGGGCGCTTGCTTAGCATGCGGGGGATCCGGAGCGCTTGGGCCTCAGGGTTTGCATCATTATTTTGCTTTATCAAAGTGCGGGTGCCTTTCATGTGCTGTCTTCGCCTCTTCGGTACATTTGCCACAAATTCCTGTATACACCTTAATCCCCTCAATTCATATCATATTCCACCAAGAATATCTATTTTTCATCCATCAAACTGATCCCCCACAGTTTTAGTAATAGATCCAACTATGATCTTGAGCATGCATGTGAACCTCAATATAACGCAATGCCGTAAATGTGGTGTTCAATATATAAATGATAATATGAAAATGTCAAAACAATAATCAATATAAACTCAAAAGGATATAAATCATATAATTGTACATATATCACACAATGTGATTCTCCACCGTATACTAATCACGTGTGGGGACAACCGGGCATTACAAATTGGATTTAGAAGTAGATTTTTGAAATTTTGTGTTTGATGAAACTTTTTAATATGTAATTTGGAATTTGATTTGGTAACATAAAATATATTTTTACTATATAGTTCTGTTAAGAAGTAAAAAAAAGGGTTTTAATGTTTATCAAGAGCAATAAAAGAAATAAAGTTCTTATATTTTGATAAATAAAGTTTTAATATTAAAGAGAATGAATTTTAGATAATGACATAATTTTTATAGAATGGCAATCTCTTTTTATTTTTCTAAAAATATAAATATAGATAAAATAGAGATATAGTATGTGATGATATTATTTTAATTTAAATAAATACTATTTTGTGAATTCGAAAAAAATTATAATATATTAATAACTTACAGTTTGTTTCATAGGTCAAATTGCATGAAATCCATGAACTCCTTCATTTTGTAAATCCTTAAAAAAAATCCCAATTAATATCAATTCTATATAAAAAATCGGGTTTTTTTTAAAAATAAGGTAAAAATGAAAATCATTTGCAGAAATAATGTGAACGTTTTTAAAAATACTGTAAAACGCTACTGTAAAGCGCGGACGCTGGACCAAAAAACTTATGGTCCGCGTCTAACACAAGCCGACGCTAAAAAAAATATAAAAAATCAGCGTCCGCTTATCTCGAAAGCGGACGCTACAATTTTTTTAAAAAAAAAAATTTAGTTAGCGTCCGCTACCAGCAGGCGCGGACCTAACGTTATACACAGCAGCGTCCGCTAAGCCTATGCGCGGACGCTGCATTAACAAAAAAAAAAGTTGATGTGACGCTACATCACGTAGCGTCACATCACGTGAATTAATTTCACGTGAAAGTAGATTTCTGAGCGTCCGCTCGTTTTGTTGTTTTCCAGCGGCTTTCCTCTATAAATTGGCTGGTTTGATAGAATGCGAAGCACTCCAACGAAAACAATTCACACAAATACGAAAGCAGCGTCCGTTCTCTCCAACAGAGTCCGCTATAATTTCAGCCAGCGTCCGCACTCACCACTAGCGTCCGCTCCTTTTGTCAATTCCCAAGTCCACTCTTCATATCATTCGCTACAAAACAGCCACATTGTCCGATTATCTCCACGTCCAGTATTTCAGCGTTTGTTTATATATATATCGTAATTCTTTAATTTTATAATATTTATATATGTTTTTTATTGTTGATTATAATATTAAATTAAATAATTGTTATTAATTTATTAGATTTTTTTATGTCTATTTTTTTTTATCAGGATGGCAGCGAATCGTGGAATAGAAGATCCCAGTGTGTTATATCTTCAGCCAACACATATCTCAAGTGCAGTATCAGTTGATAATGTTGATCAAATCATAAAAGTAAAGCGTTCAGATAATCTAATCTGGACGTTGTACTCGGGGAACTGCATCCACAATCGGTTTTTGCCTTGTTACAGTATATGGGATTTTATGGTGTTTTACAGTGTGGTTATCGTGTATATGATAACCATCTCATTACTGCACTTGTCGAACGATGGCGTCGTGAAACACATACATTTCATTTTCGATGCGGTGAAGCCACGGTGACCCTGCAGGATGTATCGATCATTTGGGGCTTGAAGATTGATGGTGAGCCTGTATCCGGAGTAGATTATTCCCACTCTGTGCAACAATGGCAACACACTTGTTTGGATTTGTTGGGATTTCAGCCCGTACAAGCATATTTCAAAGGTGGACATCTATCTATGACCGCTCTTTATGAACATTGCATCTCTACACAAATCAACGATTATAGTTCGGAAGAAGATGTCCAAAAATATAGTCGATGCGTGGCGTTAATGATAATTGGAGGGATATTGTTTCGGGATTATCAAGGAGGCTCGGTTAGACTCTTGTTTTTGTAACTACTTCGAGACATTCATCAGGTAATTCTATTGAACTTTTAATTTATTATATATCATTTTATATTGTAATATTTAACCTGGTTTATTTTAATTACACATATCAGGTTAACTCGTATAGTTGGGGTAGTGCGGTATTAGCGTTCCTATATCGACAGTTGTGTAATGCAACTAATATAGGGAAACATATAATAACTGGACCGTTATATATTTTACAGGTAGTTTTATTGAATTTTTATAATATTTATTTCATAATATTATTTACTTTTAACTTGATTAATTTGTTGTAGATATGGGCATGGAGCAGGATTACACTCGTTTATCCGGACCGAGATAACGTAGCGCTTCATGCACCGAGTATTCAAGTTGAGGAACATACGCCAATATCGTCCTATGGTGCACGGTAAAAAATTTTAATTATTTATTTAAAATATTTAATCAGTTATTTATAATATGATATGTCATTTTATAAATCGTTTGATATATAATTTTTTTTTAAAATTACTAGGTGGAACTCTGTTTTTAGTTACACACATGCGCCAGCACATTCTGTGAGAATTATTAGAGAAAGTTTCGATCGTATGAACAATGACGAGGTAATATTTAAATTATTATGTCTTGAAAATTCATATGTAATATTTAATATTTTCGTTTTGTTTTCAGTTTATCTGGGCGGTGTACAGGACAAACGATCTCGATGTTAAAACAATCATTGATTCATACGATATTAAGATATGGCGCTGTGTTTGTCCCCTGATTTTCTTCGAGATTGTGGAGATGCATCGTCCAAATCGGGTATTGCGGCAGTTCGGATTGAGACAACCTATTCCTGTACCTGCATTAGACAATGATAATCTCTACAATGTGACACGGATAGGACATCGAAACATAGATTGGAGAACTTACCATGCGGATGCCATAGTTTTGTGGAACAGAAAGTTAAGGTTTGTTGTCGATGGTGACGACATGGGCGATCTAGACAGACTGAGGATGACTACATGCCATGGTTTGAGCGTATAACTGTTCGTGTTATTTCTCCTACTGTACATGGAATTGGTTATATACCGATGCCATACGATCTTTTGCTAGCCGGACAGTCCAGTACGCAACACAATTTCAGTACGTCATCTACTCATTCTCACCGATCATCATCAGGGCCCTTTATTGATCCGCATGGTACACAGCATCCCTTTATTGATCCGCATGGTACACCGATGCCATACGATCTTTTGCTAGCCGGACAGTCCAGTACGCAACACAATTTCAGTACGTCATCTACTCATTCTCACCGATCATCATCAGGGCCCTTTATTGATCCGCATGGTACACAGCATCCCTTTATTGATCCGCATGGTACACAGCAGTCCTTTATTGATACGCATCAGTCCTTTTTTGATACACAGCAGCCCTTTATGGATACGAAGCAGCCCTTTGTTGATACACAGCAGCCCTTTGCCCAAGATTTTCAGACTCCGCTGTTTTCAAATATCCAAAGTTTTACAGATCTTCTGAATGTTAATCTTCATCAGCATGTGAGTCATGAGCGTGATAGAAATATTGTGTCACCCATCCCTTTTCCGAGTTATTCAGGTGATCAGCATAATGTAGATGAAGGTGACAGTTCTGTTTCGGATGAACAAAATGATAATGTAGAAAATATGGAGATGGGTAGAGGGAGAAGAAGGCGTAGACCAACTAGATGTGGAACAGGACATCATTTGTATTATTGAATGTAATATTATATTAATGTTGATTTAGCGTTTATTTTTTGTACATATCTTGCATTAATGAACATCACAACTAAATATTACATCACGAAATCAAATTACATTAATTATGTAGTACAATCATACACAACGTTAATAACATAACCGACAACATGAACGACCATTACATATCTGCTCTTCGTTGACGCTCTCTGATTATCGCACTATCCATTTCATTTCGCACACGAGTAGTTCTGTCCCTGCCCGATCTTTACCTTTCACGTCTACATGGATTGTGTTGCAATAGAAACTCCGGTCATCCAAGTATCTTTCATCAGCAAGAGGTTCAAATTCCATCGTAGGTAGTTAAGTACTCTGATAAATTATACCACGACTGCACAAGTGTAGTAGGATCTAACGAGTGGAATTTAGCCGTACAAATTGCATGAGAACATGGAATACCGAAAATTGTCCATTTTCCATATGAACAATCACCTGTTGATATACGCACAACCTGAACATGTTGTCCACGACTTGGTCGACCAGCTGTAGCAACTGAAGAAGTTTGGGTTCTAACATATTTATCGTCATCATCCCACGTCGCCAACCACCGTCATGTGCCAAACTCCATTTCTCCTTTGCAATCTCATTCAGATATCTGTGAGCCAGAATGTTTTTGTTCTTGATTGTCTCCATTACAGAATCGAACTTGCAAATCTGGTGTTGTGTACCTGCTACCCAACACAAATCTTTCAAATGCACATCTTTGAATTTAGAGTTGAAATTCGAACAGACATGTCGCAAACAGAAACGATGGACACCATGTGGGGGCTGGAAATAGGGCAAATCATCAACTGCTCGAACGATTTCCTTATGCCTATCTGAAATTAGGCACACGCCATTTGCTCCCCGAACCACACATCTCCCAATGATTTCTAAGAACCATTTCCATGAACCAGCAGTTTCTTCATCCACTACGGCAAAAGCTAATGGTAGCACTTGATTGTTCGCATCTAGAGTAACAGCAACCAATATTTTGTGCTTATATTTTATATATAAATGAGTATCATCAACACTAATTATTTTACGACAGTGTTGAAACCCATCTATATTAGGCTTGAAAGCCCAAAACACGTATTTCAAAGTCTTCATCGGATGGTTGGTTTCCCTTAGGTGCTTTCACTCCACAATTGTTCCTGGGTTATATCTAACCAGAGCAAGCAAATACTTTGGTAGTAGTTGAACAGAGCTCTCCCACGTACCATAAACAATTTCGACCGCACGTGATTTCGTTTCCATACTTTTCTTTCATATTCTCCATTATATATTTGATCTCGTACGAAGGATTACAACGTACAATACCCAACAAAGTCTGAGTGATCATGTTGCTGTTCAGGTTGTCATGGTCAATTCCGATGTTGGAGGCCATACATGTCTGAGGTCCACCATATTTAGTTATTTTCCAATAACCTGCCTTCGACTTCAAAGAAGCTCGTAAATCACAAAGACACGTGGTTCTGCTTGCAATGTTCTTGTTCGTACCTTCCACAAAGTGCGTGTGCTCTCCACTACAGTATACTCACGTCTAACAATTCTAACAGAATAATCCTTCACAGATGCAATCAGATCTTGTTTATATTTAAACATCATGTTTACAGATAACTCACCTCTCTCAGTGTTGTAGTAGTTCGTTCTTCCAGAAGGTACACCAATAGAATCAGGGATCTCTTCCCCGAACACTATAGTAAAAAAAGATGGCATTTCATGTGTGCTGGAGAGAAATGGCGTGACTTATCGTTGTGAAGTTTCTCCTCGGACGGGACGAGATGATGTCCCCTCGTGCATGATATCCTCATGTTCAGCATCAGCAGGTTCTTCATCAGACTCATCAGATGATGTGTCTGGTTCGGTATCAATGTTATCAACATGTGTATTAGCGTCACCCTGGTCCGGAGAAGCTACCTCTGTTCAGGATCAGCAGTGTTCGTGTCAAAATATTCATTTCCTCTAGTGAAATGTTGATCCCATGATCCACTTCCATGCTCCAGAGATATATTGCATAATCCTTCGGTAACCTGTGGAACATAAAACTGTGGCTCATGAAACACATCATATGTATAAGTACCTGCTTGGCTAAAACCCCCTCCATCAGAAATGCTGAATATATGAATCATCAGGTTCATTATAAACAACAGCCGGATTAATTGACTGTGTCTCCACGTACAAGTGCAAAATCTGCATATTGGGACATTGCATCACAAATTCTAAAACACTATCATCTTCTATATGGATTAAGACTTCTGTCCAACATGATCTCTCCATAAATGCATATTTCGTAGATAATTTTATAGAAAATTTAGAACTGTCAATGTTCAACATTCTGCACACAAGTTCAACCAAATCAAACAAATTTATTGATCATGGTACTCTTATCGGTCTTCGATGTGAAATTGAATATTCGACAGAGCCATTTGCAACAACAATATCACCACCAAAATATAAAAACACTCCGACGGAATCCATTTTGAAAAAAAAACTAGGTTATTTGATAAACAATTTAAAATTTTCCAAAAATTAGCAGATGGATAAAATATAGATAGAGTATACTAAAACAAGAGATAGATAAAAATATAGAGCAGATAGAAGATTCAAGTTTGAGAAACTGCGAAGGGTGTATAAACTGTGAACGCTGTTATGGATCAATAATAATATATATAAGCTGTGAAAGGTTCGAATTTCTGAAATGAGCAAGAAAGGAGCACGCTTCGAATTTTCAACAAGAAAGGAACTCACTTCGAATTTTATGATTGAGAAAGAAAGGAACGAATAAGGATTTGTTGTAACAGTGACATCGGACGCTTACTTTCTTTTTTTTTTAAACAAACGAGCGTCCGCTATCAAGAATAGCGGACGCTCAATTTTTTTCATTTTTTTTATAGGGTCCGCTCATATGAAAAGCGGACCGTCGAGCGTCCGCGCTCCGCAACCGCGTTTTGCGGTATTTTGCAAACGTCCCGTAAACACATTATTTTTTAAAATAATTTTCATTTTTACCTTATTTTTAAAAAAAAAACCCATCAAAAACCCATCAAAAATCCCTCTTACCATATGTTAGAAATGAAATTTCTAACTCAAAATTCCGTAAAATCCTCACTACCAAACATCGGGTAAGGAATTTAAATTGAGCCTATTTCGTAGGATGTATTATAATTATATAGAACAAGGTCAACTATGCAAACACCAAATATAACAAGAAACTCTAGTATTTAGAACGAGTTCGATTATTGTGTGGAGGATATTTTCATTAAAATATTGTGTGATATGCTATGATAGTTAGTCCATTATATAAGTATTCTCCCTCGTGTCTTTGATTATTCATACATATCGTTCGATTTAAAACATATATGAATAAAAAACTTCAAACATTATCCCATTAATAGATCTTTATAATAAGCAAAACAAGACTCAACTCTACCAACCATGGCCTCAACGTGAATCCCCTTCTCAAATCATGGTCTTTACGTTTTCAATAATTATTAATAAATTCTCACTTTCTTGTCAAAATTGGAGTCGTTTTGGTTGTTTCTGGAAGCGACAGTTGTAGCACTGTTTGCCCACACGAAAATGCAGAGTAACAGCGAAGCGACGAGCACCTTGGAACCATGGCTTCGGCTGGATAACAAGGTGGTGATGGTGAGCGGGGCGTCGTCCGGGATAGGCCGAGACTTCTGTCTGGACTTGGCCAGATCCGGTTGCAGAATTATAGCCGCGGCTCGGCGAGTCGACCGGTTACAATCACTGTGTGCTGAGATCAACAATGGGCTCGGCTCCGGCTCCTCCGCCTCAGCCGAGCTGAGCCGGGATCAACCCAGAGCCGTTGCTGTGGAGCTGGACATCGCCGCAGCTGGGCCCGTGATCCAGGCGTCAGTGCAGAAGGCTTGGGATGCGTTTGGAAGAATCGACGTTTTGATCAACAATGCTGGAGTTAGAGGTCACGTAAATAAATAACCATGGAAATTAATTTATTTGTCTCATTAACATATCTAATTTATTCCTTTCCTTCAAATTGTTTTTGTAAAAAAATTGAAAGACTCACAAAAGTTTTGGGAAGTACAACGGAAATATCTAGGAGACGGTATGTGTTTGATTCGTTTTTCTGGAAAGTATAAGTCCGATTCTATTTTGAGATTTAATTCTAACCACAATTTTGTCGTTTAAATGGAATGTGTTTCTTTGAAATGAATTACAGTTTCATCGCATTGATTTTAAACTTGAAGGCCTCGTGAACTAAGCATCTGATATTGTGGCCAGATGTTCAAATGAATTAAACTCAAACGCATATGTTCCAACGTACTGGAGATAAGTCATTCAAAAGATTGCTTGTGATCTAGCTAAAAATGATCCAAAACGATGAATATGTATCTAAGCTTGCATCTCTTTGAAGAAAGAGGACCTTGGATTTTATCGAGTGGACTGACTAATTTTTGAGAAGGGGAAGCTTTATTTTTTAAAATAAACTAGGCATTATATTTGAAATTGTTTTTGATTGGGTATGGTAATTACCATCTCAGATATGACGTGATTGCTAAAGTCGAGTTGTTAACTTTTATTGAAAAACAATAATAATTTTGAAAAGCATATGCTTTAAGGAGTGTTAAATGAACGGTGATTTTTGGCATTCTTCTGGCGTTGTTATTGACTATCATCTAGCCTCTCTGCGTTTAGGTTTGGTGTGCTGAAATAGTTTGGTTTTAACTGAGACTTTTGCTCATTCAAAATATTCATTCTTCCTAGCTAATTAGTTTGTGCCGGTACCCTTCCAGAGATCGAGAAAATGGTAGTTAAACCTGTTATTTGGTCCTCAATCCAAGCTTGGGTGTGCCCCTTGTTTTAGATCTTATTCAAACAATCCTATTAAAGCTCCTGCATTTACTCATTCAGATCACTTTAAATGAGTTTCGGTACATAGGCTTTCACTAGGGTTAAACATCTGCCTAATTCTTTTAAGTGCGTATTGTAGGTGGCATCCACACCCCATTAGATTTGACAGAGGAAGAATGGAACGATATAATTAAGACAAACTTAACTGGAACATGGTTGGTATCAAAGTTTGTCTGTTCGCTTATGCGTGACGCCAAGTTTGGCGGTTCCGTGATTAATATATCTTCAATTGCTGGTCTCGATCGTGGCCAGTTACCTGGTGGCCTCGCATATGTTTGTTCCAAGACTGCCATCAACTCAATGACAAAGGTAATTATGTGCAACATTGAAACTGTATGGTCATAAAAACAGATTCCTATGTTTATCAACGTCTGAAGCTCGGCAGTATGCTCATCTTGTCTTGAGTCAATTACAACATTTATGAACCGAAGCTTGCAAAAGAAGCTCTCTTGAACATGTCCCTTGGAAAAGACCTTTTGTTATGGTCTGGAGCATGGTCTCTTTGGTTTATCTCCTGTATTCAAGCATGTAAAATGTTACAAGCTCAACTTGAGAATACCGGTGTTTCTTTACCCCTCGAAATGCTTTGTCTACGCATCACAGGTTCAGATTTTTTATTTGGGAGGCAATCATGTTTAATTCAGGTGATGGCCCTGGAACTTGGAGCATACAAAATAAGAGTGAACTCCATATCACCTGGACTTTTCAAATCGGAGATAACACAAGGTCTTGTCGAAAAGGAATGGCTCAAAAGAGTGGAGTGGAGAACGATCCCACTCCGAACTTCTGGGACAACGGATCCGGCATTGACATCACTACTACGCTACTTAATCCATGATGCTTCCGAGTATGTCACTGGTAATCTTTTTATTGTGGACTCGGGCGTCACCCTACCTGGCGTCCCGATTTTTTCATCCCTTTGATGTTCTGCCATAGTATATACCTTGCATACTGTGACATATGACTTGTGAGAACTTATTTTAATTCTTGAAAGTTGGGATGATTTTGTTACTGACGATTTACCTTTTAGTCTTAATTTGGTGATTGAATGTATAATATTATTTTTTGAATACACATAAAACACATATACACTAAATTAAGGTTGGTCATTAATAACCTTAGCTACCCTACTGGCGATAATAGAGGTGGGGTGGGTCCATAATATTTGAGAAAAGTCGAAGAAAATTAATAGCATGCATGTGTGCCTCTGCGATCCATTCTCAGTGTTGCGAACACTAGGCCGTATATGACTAGTGGCACCACGCATGCGCAAATAATAAATGAAATGGAATTTTACGCAAGAATTTCAAATACATTACTCTTTGCGGTTATTTTTTCAAGAATGTTATGTATTTAGATCTTATACACAAAATAACATTATCGCGGGGAATCTATATCCTACTAGAGTTGAATACTTTTCAAAGGCCGGAATATGACATTTTTATGATAACATTCGCATATGTAGAAACATTTTTCGAAATGATACTTTATATCCTTCTATCTTCATGATGATTTTATGATGGCTAATTGCATGTGTTTATTGTCTAATATATTTCTTATTATTTAATATATATATATAATCTGGATGGGATGTTTAATGAAGTTTGGGGTGAACAAATTAAATAGAGGTCCTTGATAAAGATAGAATAATACCATTTCTATCACATATTGTAAGTGTACATGATTTAATTTTTTAAAAAAATTAATATGACATCCAATAGCTAGAAACAACAATCAACTAAAAACAAAAACAACTTAAAACCAAAATTTTATGGAAAAATCTGAAGCGGATTAAAATTTACATATTAATGTAATAAGCAAGTTATCGGACATACTTTGATTGGAGAACAAATTGATGTATTCAATACTGACCCATTTTTTCGTTTCTGACTTGAAGCAAACTATTTTCAGAAATTTCACTTAAATATTATAAAAAGTAGTTTGTTTTATTACAACAGTGATCATATAAATTAATATACAGACGTATATCTTTCGCTGGTCATGAAACAATATTTCTGCTGTATTGTATACATCTTGATTCCTATGCTGAAATTGGACGATTAAAGTTGACTAAATAGGAGCATGAATTGAAAAGGTATTTCCGCAAGACATTCCTTCTTTATGCTTTAAGAGGAAATGCAGACCAGAAAACAGCTATCGAAACATTATAAGAGACAGATATTATTCATTAAACCAACCACCACATTAAATGGCATTGGTAATATCAAAAAATTTTGGACTTCAGAAAACCTGAAATGATTTTCATATACAACCCTGTATTAAGATTAGAAAAGAACTCTTAATCATCACTAGTCTATGGTGAATGAGATGCAACAAAAACCCTCATGCCGCAGTTTATATTTGGTGGGGAAGGATACAGATTAGTTAGAAACCTCAGGAAATTAAACTCTATAATTAATAATATACCGAGAAATTGATAGCAATCACTTATCTCTTAAATATAAGAAATATCAGGTTTCAAGATCAACATTGGATTTTTCTTTTTCTTCTTTTTTAAATTTCACTACTACTTATCTGTTGTGCAGAGGATTTGGACCTGTGTGGACTCTCCTCATCTCAGCTCCGAAAAATGAGTCTCCATTTTCTTCCATTGCCTCTCCTAACATGAAGCCATTTCTCTGTACTTTAACAGCATTCATGGAAGAAAAAGAGCCCTTTTGATCTCTGGATAATTTACTACTTCCATCTGCAAAACATTGGGTAGTCTCCAACATGATCAGCAGCAGAAGGATTGTGCAAAAGGCGGTCACTTCTTTCCCCATTTAAACCTCTGAGATTTCTCTGGTAATTAAGAAGCTCGATAAGATATGGAATTCAATCCGAATTGCGCAAAAAACAGCTTCGTACTCTCACCTTAGACTCTTTCTCCAATGATGAAGATTGCCTCAAAGTTTATATTTGGATTCGAGGTAGGAATTTTACAATATGGTGTTGTAGAGCTCTTTGTTCGGATCTCTTTTATATTTTCGAGGGCTATATATATATATATGTATTGCATGGATTTTATTGCTTGTTGACATAAAAAGAATTATCGGGCCTATGTAGGATCGACGAAAGACAATTATCCTTCTATTTTTAATATTTAACTTGATAACAATTAAAAAAAACCCGTATATTCTACGGTACGGTTCAAAATTATAAAAATTTTAACATAAAATCTTTGGGCCCTACTGATTTCAGAGCCACTTTGCACGAACAAGCACACGTAGGCTTGGGTGTGTGCCGACTTAATTATAAAATATTATAATATGGTAACTTCGTATATTAATGATCTTTTTGCAAGTCTAAAATTTACTCAAGGTTCTGTTTCAATATATTGTATATATACTCGAGGTTTTGACAGCAGTGTCGACTTTCGAGGACCTTTTTTCGTTTATTAAAATGATAATATTTAATTTCATTATAAAAATATCTGAAGATAACAATTTAAATCAAGTTTGATTAAATATATGATACTAAATATAGAAAATGGATAATTTCAAATATTGCTTTTGATGCAGAACTTTGAACAACACAATCAATAAATTTATACAGAGTTTTCTAAGTACTTCGAACCTCAAATAGATGACGCGAATGATTTTAGGTGTGCTTAGGGACGCAGTTATATATTATTTGTGTCATTAACAAATTTATCATGATTGTGACAAATCTCGATAAGATACATATTCAGGTATTTTGATTGATTAAAACCATCAGGGGTATATTACATATCTCAATATTTTAATATTTGACCCTTAATTAAAATATATAGATATACCACTTAATGAGATAATAAATTTTTGATATCGGGATAAAATATTTATAAAATGGTATATACTCGAGTAGTGGAGAATTCACAAGCATAATCGTCTAAACCACAAATTTGGCATACGCATATGTTAAACTAATTCCATAATTGCCTAAACATGATACATATTGATGATATCTCTTATTATTACTTGACTTTCGTGGTGCCTAAATTTCGTAATGGCCGTTTTCATCATTTGACAAGAGACCAGGACAAATAATGGGACACTTATTAGACCTATACAAATTCATTATGATGTTGTCTTTACCTCCTTTTCCCCCTTGAAGTGACTCGTAATTAATTCAAGAATCTGACAGTTTATGTGATTAAAATTAGTAATTATTTGAACCAAGAAATTTTGAAGCAAAAAAATTGCAATTAAAAATGTTTTGAATTGTTACAGAAAAATCGTTTGTCGGCCATCCCCTCCATGAATTGTATATCATTTAAGAATAATCATATCACACGTCCTGTAAAAGAATTTTCTTTAATGTGTTTCTTCGATTGGAGTGACCCACCATAGTTGATACATAGTCAATGGGTGCAAGGAAGCTGATGGAAATCACAAATTGCTTTATAATTTAATGGGAACACAACATCATTATCTTCTAGACAAATGAATATAAACATCAACTTCTTACTGCTCCACTCTTTTTTACAAAACTTTTTATTGGCATTTTAGTCATACAATCATACCATACCAAGGTGGAGGCTAGACCTTGCAAGTATGATCTTTATTTAACTTTCAGTTATTATTATTATTTTTGAATTATACACACTTCTTTCCATTTTTTTTCTTTTATACGATCGAGGATGATCATATAAACATTAGTGTATAATTCTCAAGTGTAAACATTAGTGTATAATTCTCAAGTGTAGTTGATATTTACAAAAATACCTTGTAAAATTCATAAGTGTAGTTAAACCCGAACGATGGTCATCCTGGTCATTTCCTTTTTAATAATAAAAGAAACAGAACATCGACTCCACATTTCACTTTTCAAGGACCGGGTTTGAAAAACATCCCGGCTCTTTTAGGAAGCTGGGTAGCAAACCCGGTTGAGTTTTTGAAAGAAATTGGGCTCTCTCATTGCAGATGTCATTTTGGTAATTTCGTGAGAGAGTTCCAGAAATTTCTACAGCATAAATCTCTCCAAAACCCAAACCCTAGTCCTGTTTCGTTTTTTGTTGCTTATCGATTCCTGTTCCTCGAGGAAAAACAATGGCGAAGCGCTTGTTACCACTCCTGAACCGTGTTTTGGTTGAGAAGATTACTCCCCCTTCGAAAACCAATGCTGGTATTCTTCTTCCTGAGAAGACAGCTAAGGTTATTGCGCCACACCATCTTTTTATACTTCTATAGTACTCTGTAAATTTGTACTGAACTCGGTTAGCTTCCTTTGGTTGCTGGGTTTTTTTTTTTTTACTGAATGAGAGAAATTTGGTTATCATTATTTGTAAATGTCTGGTAATGTAGACAAGGCTGGAATTGTGGAAATGGTAATCCAACGAATTGTAGATGCTTAGGTGGAGCACATTTCTCCCTTCTCCTCATAGGACTGCTGGCTCCCAGTTCCCTCCAGAACCCGAATCTTGCTTTTCAAGATGAAACCTTTTGTAGTTGTCGATCCCTATATTTAATTATTGTATTTGCTGACATGATTTGTTTGATGATTCAGCTCAACTCTGGAAAAGTTGTGGCTGTTGGGCCTGGAAGTCGGGATTTGGAAGGGAAGCTAATTCCGGTGAGTGTGAAGGAAGGAGATACCGTTTTGCTTCCGGAATACGGAGGAACTCAAGTCAAGCTTGGTGAAAAAGAGTACGTCTTTTGTCTTGGTTTGCTCTTGTTTAGTGTGGATTCTGCATTTTTTTTTGTTCTCTTGTATTCTTGTTCTTGTTTATGTCTTGTGAACAAAATGATCGGCTTGTTTGTTCCATGTCTATTCGGAAAATGAAACTAATTTATTTGGGATATACTTAACCAACATTTTAACTGGAAAAGCTGGCTAAGCATTAGTTTTTTGACTTTTCACCAACTCATAATTTGTAGGAATCAGCATGTGACATTGTTTTTGATCCTATTGCACCAACTCATCGTTTGTAGGTATCATCATGTGACATTGGTTTTTGTCATAACTGTAAGATGTGGGATTTAAGCTGGCCATTTACCAAATGCCACAATTGATGACTTCTTGACCGCTACAACAAATTTTTCAGATTGCATTTTGATGTTTTCTGGAATGGAAGAACTTTTAACACACATATCAGTATTGCTGTTCTTAAAGTAGTAATTTATGTCCATCCCCTGTTTTCTGATTGTTTTTTATGATACCATTCGAACTTGTTACGACTGCCAAGGCTGGTTCATTGATTTCTCTTAATTTTTCAGGTTTCATCTTTATCGCGAAGACGACATTCTGGGAACTCTGCACGAATAATTCCGTCACCTTTACCATGTCGAAGGTTTCACCACATTAGTTATCTTTTTGTGTGACGCCATTTATGAAGATTGATGGATTATTTTGTCGGACAATTTTCCATTAGTATATACTATTGAACTGATTCTCAAGAATCCAAGCAATATTGAGATTAATTGTGGTGTATGAATTGATATTCGCAACAAATATGCAATCCGGGGTAATGGTTGGTAAATTTAGTTTGTAACGAATATGCAAATTCGAATGTAAGGTGAAATCTGGAAACCGTTCATTCAGAT
This sequence comes from Dorcoceras hygrometricum, assembly GCA_001598015.1. NCBI lineage: Eukaryota > Viridiplantae > Streptophyta > Magnoliopsida > Lamiales > Gesneriaceae > Dorcoceras > Dorcoceras hygrometricum. Next base: position 386,624 of record KV010635.1, on the reverse strand, counting down.
GCATGTCCTCTCCCGAACAAAGCCAATTATTGTCAAATTTGTCAACTGCCATGTTCTGTGTCGCTATGGGTCTACCTCGATTGGAACACTATTAATTTGAGGAAGTGGCTGGCCTCGAACAAATGAACCGAACAGAACCAGCGATCTCTTGGGTTGGGAGAATGGGGCTTCATGAGAAGCTCCTCTTATCGTAGCATACGATAAGAAATCTCCATATATTTGCGTCCATCCACCAACCTGCAAAATACCCATAGACCCCATTAAGTTTTACATGTCAGATGTCCGTATTTTAGATGTTTAATTTGATTGCGATTTTTTAAAGTATCTGTTCTGTGGATCCAAGAATTGTAGAGAAACGGGAGGGCATGGACGAACATGGGGGAAATTCGTAGTTCCAAGTCAAAATGGCGTGAGCTGAACTCGCATGTGGTTCTATCCATATTCTCAATTCGATATAACGTCATGCGTAAATTGAATCAACCTGTCTTCCCTCAAACCAGGGCCTGTATGACACCGTTGTGTTCAATCCCATGTCTTTTGCCAACTTGTTGACCAGAGTCCGAGTTCCGATTAGCGGGAGAACAGAATCTTGGTCGCCGCTGGGAATTTTCCAACAAAATGAACCATTAGAAAACTGGGGAAAAACAAAGAAAGAGGTGGAGCGAGTGGCATTAACGTTCGAACTTCACCTGTAAACTAATACTCGAATCTTGGACTTAACAAGGGAACCCAGAATACCGATTGTCGGGGTCTCAAGATTCTGCATGGCATAATGTAGCACACTGCAAACAAGAGATTGCATTGAAATAGCAAATATTGAACAAAATCATGGTTCTTTGGTCACAAATAAAGTCTAGGATCTGGGCTTTGTACAAAGTTGAGAGAAGATGAGATTTACTCGCTACAAATGCTCCACTTGTTGACTCCAATAAGGTTCGCATGGAAAGCTTTCTGCACATCTTTTCTATTCAAGTACACGTCTGTTTCATCCTCTACACACACATCGATCTTGGGTTCATCTTGCTGCTAACAACAATCCCAACATAAAACCATTCAAACTATATCAACAGCTGTGAATTTTTCAAAGCATTTTTAAAATTATAAAAAGCCCAAAGAACACACTTTCAAAAAACTATACGGTAGAAGAATGCAAGGAGCGACGCAATAACATCACTCACCAGTTGATTTAGAACCTTGGATTGCCCAGAAACAGATGACAAACAAACGTCGAGTGTAACATCATAGGAATCGATGAATTTTCCGATCTCTGCAGAAACTAGTCTTATAACCCGGGAGCAAACCGGTGTAAGAGCGCCATTTTGATACTGTCTTCTGATTTGAGAATAGTTGCAAACAAATGTAAATTCATGGTATGCAGCATCAGATATCAGTCCATGTGACCACAAGTATTCGGCCCTCGAGTTGAAATCCGTGTCGAATTCAAGAAGTGGATTTCCAATCTGATAGTAAGCGTGAGACAACCAACAAGTCAGATTAAACACTATTGTTCTCCATTGCTTTTTTCATGATTCCAGTAACATATTTTGATTTTATTGCTATTACTCACGGCAATTCCTCTGAGATTGATTTTTGCTTTGGAACGTACAATAAGATCGGCTAGTTGTGGAACATAATGCCCTGGTGGGATGCAACGTCGTTATTTCAAATCAAACTTACAAAAAGCAGCTTCATATTCATAAATACCCCAATCAAGAGAAACGTACCACCATAACTTTCCCCTGAGATGTAAAAATCTCTATTCTTGTATTCCGGGAATTCATCGAACCATTGTTCGAGGAAAACAAGGTTGTCTTTGGCTAAACAGGAGCAAAAGTTTATATAAGAAGACTCTTACACTTGGTACACTGCAAAATAAATGCCATCGGTTTTCTAGTAAACTGAACCTGTCATTTCGTCGTTTACATATCCGTAGTAGGATTTATTGGTAGAATAAGAGAAGCCAACTCCGGCAGGTGATTCCAAGTATATCATGTTTGCCTCTAAGTAATCATGACAAGAATTTCATTACAATTGCAAAGGGATGTCAATTTTTGGTAGAGAAGCTTGAAAAAGAGATTTAATACGAAATAAACTGAAGAAAAAGCGTTACCCTTATTCCAGCTGTAGTCATTTCTCACCAAAATGTTGCCACTTGGCTTAAAGGGTCCATGCTCACTGAAAGCCCCTGCTCCCAGAGACGAGCATCCAGGCCCTGAAACATAAAAAGACTGGATCTTGTCAAATCCAAGAATGGCGATACCCGATTGTCGGATACCCAGCTTTCCGCTTCTATTAATGGATGTATAAAAGTACAAGAGAATATAGCCAGGCAACTTGGTTTACTCATTTTCAGTGACCGATGCGACTAGGAGGATCTATATTTTCATAAAATACAGATTACTTAGCATAGTTTGTCTCGAAATACAGATTTCACCCCTCCGTTCTGACCAACACATTGAACAACTACTATTCTGGGAAACAATAAATGGCACTTAACGAAACACACAGGGAGTGTAATTGACCTCCATTTAACCAAAGGACAAGAGGCTTTGAATCTGGTTCGGTTTCAGCCTCCACAAAGTAGTAGAAGAATGCTCTTTTCTGCACTTCATCGATGGTAATATATCCTGAATATTGCTGAAAATCAACCGTTGGTTGACCGGGTAGACTTACTATTTTATCAGCTTCTGAATGGGATTCAGCTGCTGCTATAAGCATCTGCAATGCAAAGATTATTGCCAAGAACGGCCATGGCGGCTGAGACACCATGGCTGTCACTTGTGTTATAGTGTGAACAGAAAGGTAAGAGATACGGGCAAAGGAGGACTAATTTGTAGTTTACATTTACTCCATGTAATAACTCTAATATAATTTTAATAACATCTTTATCTATAATGTCCAACGATTCACTATTGAATTTGAGGGCATCACCTTCCAACTTAATTATGTGATATTTTTGAAAAACAAAAAGAAAGAGTTCCCTCTGTTTAAAAAACTAAATACATAATTATTTCCCAATTTAAAAGACAAACATATATATAAATACTTATTCTAACATACAACTATCAATATCATGTATCTTAAAAATGTATATTTATTCATTATATAGGAGAAGAGACAGGCCCCACGGCAGGCGCACCCTGCTTGGAACTTTATGCACGGTTTGGAATCTGAATTCCGAAATGCGAGCCAGGAAAACAGTAGAAAAGGCAATACGAGATTAGATTTAAAAAAATATGTGTGAATAGTTATACGTACAAGAATTAAATATACTATTTGGTTTTTACATAATGAATATTAAAAAGCAAGAAAATGAAATTTGTTAGCCTCCACTTTGGATGTCGTAACCCATGACGTCAAAAAATGTGGATACTTGTTGTGAGACTATAGTTTTATTTCAATATTATCAATGGGTATGACTACTATTGTGTAACTTTGCACTTTTTAATGTGGTCTACACATGTGACCGTGGCGTGGCATCTTGGTGTCCTCATGCTAATAACTTGACAACTAAATCATATTTAAATCGAAATTTCTCTTATGTTGTTAACAGAAGATGGAGCGGTTCGAAAGCAAGTTGGGTGATGGGGACAAATGGTGTTAGCCTGGCGGAAAGGGGGAATGGGTTCGTGCTTATATTATTTATTATATAGGTCCTGTGAATTTGCTACATTTGGTTAGCATAATGGTTCCTAATGGACTGTTATTTGATAACTTGAGTGGGACAACAACAATCAGACACGTATTTACTTGTTCACATTTTTTTTATTTCCAAATTAACTCCGATGATATTTATCAACTCAGCGAGACCCTGGAATAGTGAAGATCTCCACATGGACTATCCTTTTCTTTTGTGTATTCTTTTTATGCTCTCTTGCTTTTATGTTGGGGTGGAAATGACAACATCGGTACATTTTTCTAACCTATCACAATATTGAGAGAATTCGATGATTAGGTGGCGCTTGTTGGTTGGTCTTTGATATATTAATGGAATATTTGAACCACACTTAAGAGCGTTGCCCTTATGCCAAACCCAACAAGCCATATGCATTAATGTCTCTAAATAATAGGGAATTTGCTTTGTACATGAGGGGTTGGACTTGGAAAGGGGGAGCGTTTTGGGTCTGCACTACCTTTAGTCAATTATTGCCACATTTATCTGAGTGACTTTGTTCCATGTGAAGTTTCACCTTGTTCTTCTTTGCATTTATTGTAACTCCCTCAGGTTGGCTGAATCGCTTCTGCTTTGTTTCTTCCGGCACGTTCTTTTTGAGATGACAATGTATGATATATAGTATCAATCTAGTACCCAAAGCAATCGAACATTCTTGATACTGGGCTCGATCGCCATGCATTATCGATCTTGACAGCACTTTGTGAGATGAGTCTCCATCTGGAGTCACTCGCTGTCGTACTCAAGGAGCTTCACAGAGTCATCTTCCGCCACTGGACCTCCTTAACTTTGTATCTGAACAAAATATTTCAAATTTACTTTCAAACCAAACAACCCTTTGCTTTTAGTTATATTTTTTCTCACAATTCAACATATTTTTACAGTCAATAATTAAGTCATTTCAAGTTCAAAAAACTCCTCTTGGCGTGTATGACTTATCCTTTATTTTGTTTCACTATCATTATAAAAAAAAAACTGTTAATTCAAACAAATAGTATGTTACTATATTAGAGGTCAGCCAAAATTCCATCTAGTAAAAAAAAAAAAATATTCGTGTTTTCTTTGTTTGAGGTCGTCATTTTATAGGTTTTAAACTTGGGCTAAGGTTTTTTTTTTATATTTTTTTTAAGGAAAAAGGATGAGCATTTTGTTGACACTGGACCTTTGATTTTTCAAATGTTGAGTCGGTAAAATATTGGCCTGGTTTGACTTTGGAGCCCATCTAACACAGCTAGGTTTCAACAAAAGGAAAGAAATCCCAAATATATACGCGATGACTTCTCATTAGTCAATTGACTTCAAATATTAATCCCAGAAATTCGAGGATTAGTTTGAGCAACCGCTTTCTACTCTCTATATTTACCCCTTCAATAGGCAGAATGGATTTTTTTTTTTTGAGTATACAACATTGAGCCGGTTCAATTAAATATTTCGATTATTGAGCAGAATGATAGATGGAATATGACCATCATGATACTTTTATTGAACAATAAAAAAAAGGGTGAATGTCCATATATTGTTTTTCTGAATTCAAATTATCAATATTTATATAGAGTATTCAAATTATTAGTACTTATAGAGAAGATTATCCAAAGTGTATTAGAGATTTATCCACAAGAATTGTAACTAATCCTATATTTCATGACACGCTTTTGAATAACAATATGTTTTGTTTGCTGGCATTGCCTTTGACTTGACTTTGAAAAAAACAATATCCGGTTCAATGAATTTGTTGTCCCCTTTTCTAAGAAAATAGCAACTATACTGCGATTATTAAAAAAAAAATATTCTTTAATTCGATAAAAAGGCAACTGTGCAGCTTCACGAAGACAGCTGACCAAAATTCTAACAAATCTCTAGTAAGCGTGTGCATTTGTTATTTGTGGAAATCTACCAAGAGTATAATCAAAGGCTCTCGAAACATAAAACGAACCTAAAAAATTGGTATAAAAGTTAGAATAAGTCGCGTGTTAATCAAACACACGTCAAATGACCAGAAATTAAGGTCCCATTTACGTGTTTAATCATGCTCTTGGTACCAGTTTGTGTGTGTTATGTGTATGCTCTAAAAATCTTATACTATAGATGATGTTGCTTAAAATCGGATGGAGCGATTTGATGACTCAGCGAATAAGTTGGGATCCTGCGAGAGCTTATTTGAGTGGGTTGTTACCTGCGTCACAAAGCAAAGTCAGAGACGTCGGGGGTATCCCGGCGAAGACATTCCGACGCTCAAATCAGCGGTTGCTCGAAATCTATAATAATTCAAGAACCAATTGCTGCTGAAGACGTAGCTTAAAAATGAGGTGAAACTGTCTATTTATAGAGAGCATTGAATGATTATGGGCCTTGTCTGAGCGGGCTCATTTCTTTGTGATTCAATGATCAATTTGTTAACAGGTCATTGGGTCCCCAGCTACCGGTAATTATACAGATTTTTGTGGATTGGGCCTGGGCCTAGGAGATCAAACCCATCAATAAAATTAAATTATATTTCCAGGTTGGACATGATTTCATCTATAGGAACCAAAAATGAAACCGTAAGTATTGTGTGCTCATCGAGATTATGACTCATCGAAACATAAAATAGAACTTCGGTTTTTATTTAACAGCTTAAAACCGGGTGTGTCAACGTCATAGGATGTTTAATAGATAATTATTTTTCTAGACGACTGTAAATAAATATAGAATAAAATTCTGAAGCTTTCAATACATACAGAAGACTATCAGAGATTGCCAAACTAGGCGTCTGAGTTTCTTAAAGTCAACTAAAAAAGAAGAGGTTAACCATGTTGATAGTATTGTTTTTATTTAATTCCAATGTAAATATTAGCCGGTAAAATAAGAGATAAGAATTTGGCTATTGGGAGAAAAGGGCTGAGAGCATGGGTTTATTTGTTACTGACAATTCAAAAATAAGGATAAAAAATAAAGATATGATTATGATGAGACTAAGTCGGCCATTGCTTTGTTTGTGCTGCATATATAATTTCGAAACATTTATTTGTTCAAAAACGTGTCCCTTGGTTGATGGCCGATACTGCCTTTTGGATGACTTCTGCAAAAATAAGAATAATTTTATACTATATCGTTATTGTTTGTTGCTTTAATGTCACAATCATCACCAACCATTTGCTGCATTTCCATTGTTTTTTTTTTGGGTTTTTAAAAGTAAATTCGTATAGCCGGATAACTGAGATTTTTATCCCCAGCATCAATAAAAATGGGACAGATATAAATTATGTGGATGAGTCGCTAGGAATATCATCTTTTAATCTCTAAAGCATCGGTTACCTATACAAGTCTATATATATTAGCGAATGATGTAGTCAATTATTTCAGTCGAGCGCTATTACCATCTCGAGAGCTCGGGACGTCAGACGTCGGGATTACGAAGGATTGGAAGGCGGTTCTTCGGGGTGCCTGTAGCGACAGAGCACAGGTCAGAGGACGTCAGAAGTGTGTCCGACGAAGCCCATCCGATGCTTAAGTCAGGCAGGATGCGAGGGCAAAAGAGAGCAAGAGAATACGTATGCTGAGAGCAAATGAATGCGAGAATATATGTGTATGAATAATGAGGGGGCGTACCTGTTATTTATAGAGGGGTTAGGCAATGAAGATGAGTATATCTCGGTGAATATTCGTCTAGATTGAGGAGTATCTTGAGCGAGATATTCTTCGCGATTCTCGACGATCTTGTCGTTAAAATAAGGAAATATGTATCAGCATTGGATTTTGGGAGGCGGGGACTCCTCCTCGGGGAGCCTTCCTGAACAAGGCATTAGTCCTCGGGTAAACCTCCCGAGCAACCATGAGAGTTCGGGTTTCGGGGCGTGCTGCTCAACCTCGGGTCCTAAAATGGTATGGGGGACATCAGAAAATATTATTACAATAGAAACATATATACCGTTTTACTCAGAAATTGATAAAAGGGAGGTGTTAGATTAAATTATGTTAGCAGAGAATTAAAAATGTAAGAACAAATAGTCACTAGCAACTAACTAAATCCAAATGCTGTTTTTCCTAGTCGTGGGATGCAAAATAATCCAATCTTTAAAATCAAGATTAGCAGAACTTTTCGAGTTTAGGCAAGAAAGGAAATGAATGGATAAAGATCGATGCACCAGGAAGAGTAGGTCCCACTTACTTGCAGTGGGGGATGTCCACTCCACCGCTTAATTAAGTTTCACTAAATAATCAATAGCTGTCTAATAGTAAAAAAAAAAAATTTAAACTTTTCTTAAAACTACTAATTCTAATCTAAAATTTACCCTTCTGTCTACTTGAAAGACAATTTTAAATGGCACACCATTTTAGAACCAAAAATTTGCAGTACTTCCATGCACATAATTCTTTATCTGGTCGGGAGTAACACATGAAATGTACGGAAGTAATTTAGATTTATATTTTTTCAACTCTTTTTCGTCTAAAAAGTATGGAAGTCATAGGTGTCCATTTATCGTCCATTCTGATCTAAATTTACTGGTAGACTGGTGACACCGCGTCTGCTTCAGCTCTATATGGATTATTTATATATCATTTTTTTTTATTGGGTCAATGTGTGTGGACTGTGGAGAACCGAAAATGTCCGCAATGAGCGTACACGATTTTTCATGCAATAAGCACATCAGAAATGGACTAAATTATATATTTTCGAGTGGTACTACAGAGAAATTTGATTTAAGATACAATATAAATGAATAATATTTTCCATATTTAATATCACATGTTAATTTTATGATTCGTGACTAAAATATTCAGTGGCGAGCAAAGAGGGAGAATGAGAAGGAGATGAAGAAAATATACGAAAATTTATTAAATTAAATCTGGTGAAAAATATATATGCAAATATTTAAATTTGGAACATGCCAAGTGGATGAACGATATATACTACGCAAAGATCATTCATTTGGTAGGTAGTGATTAGTGTCCCATAAATATATATATATATAATAAATTTTGAATTATGGATATTCGCATCTCAACTGTGTGTGTATGTGTTTGTATATATATATATATGTAGATAGGGCACAGATACGGAAGATTTATACATATCCGCACATTATTATTGAATAATAATCCCATAAGAACGTATTTTGACACTTTTAAGCGTGCAGGTAAAATTATCCTGCATTTATTTGCTTGACTACCAAAATTTCACAGAATTTATTGATGAATTAATACTTTCATCATGACTTTAATTTTTATCTCGCATTCATTTAAACTTCACCTCATTATCTCATGAAGTTGATGACTGATAATTCTTTAAATTGTTCAGGATTTTTAATGCAAAATTTCTTACTTTTCCGTTGATTTTCGTTTTGACATTATAGCTCACTGGAAGTTTATTGCCAAATTCATTCGAGAAAATTCGAAAGTTGCCAGAGTTATGGCTTCTGTTGAATGTTTGTTAAAATATGATAGTGATGCCCCCCAGTAGTAGCTCGGAACCCGAGGACTAAGCACCAACGCTACCTACGTCATCAAGGGCGAAAGCAATCGAGAAGAGCGCGAAGGGCTCGGACGTCGGGACTGGCGTCGGGGCCAGGCGAAGAGCTCGGACGTCGGGACTCTCCCGAGGACCTCAGCCCGATGTGTTAAAGTACTTCCGCAAAAGGCGGAGAACGTGGGTCGTGATATACGGAAGACGTGCGCACGATCTCACCCACGTCTCGACAGAACGTGCCCACGAGACGATTCATCTGCCTAGCCCCTCTATAAATACCCTCCAGGTTTGCTCTTTGATCATTCATTCACTCTCTATTGCATACTTTCGCACACAGTATATATACTCGTTTTACTCTCATACACGGCTGACTTAAGCATCGGAGGGGCTCCGCCGGACATATCTCCGGCGCCCTTTGACAAGTGTTCGTTGCTTACAGGAATACCCACGTGTTCTCAAAACCCCGACGCCCGACGTTCCCGAGGTCCTCGACGCGGTAGCAGCTCGTCGGCTGATCTATTTGGCTACATCAATTACTCAAAGATGTCACAGTGTCTAATACTGTCACATCCCTAGATGTCAACAGATATGTTCACGATATCACCTCTATATATATGTATATATAGTTGAATATAACATTTATATATTTTTTGATAAAATGTATAAAAATCAATGAAATTGTAACTTGATTCTTTTTCTTTCTGTATACAATTCTGAATACAACTCAAAATCTTTGAATCGTAAAGAAATCAAATATTACAATCCTTGGATTGATACTGGTAACAAATCTGATTTTATGATGGGATTGTGGGTCATCCATTTTAATTGCACCATTATAAGGTGGGGTTCAATCAATCATCGTCCACTCTGTCCTCGCAACTGCTTGAATTGATTTGAGGATAAATGGCATCATTGCGCCATTCAATTGCCAATCATAAAGCGGCATTTCCTTTTATTTTATTTTTTTATCATTACGATCACTGCACCGTCATTAAGAGCTCAGTATTAATCCGTAGTTTCGAATAACGGATGATAATTTAATTATTCAACCTGATATCACATTCAGTTTATATATTATTTATATACTATTTATTTCATATCGATAGAATATGATGCAATCGAATTTTTCAATCAATTGACTATCATCACGTCAGACCATCATATCGAGAGGTCGTCTTTGAAAAATAGGTGAGTGAGCTTAATTTTATCTTCTTAATGTCCTGCAACCATACTCTCCAGGATATTATCAGATTGGGTCACTGGTGGATACTCCTCAGGATAGGCATGGGAACTTGGATAGACGCATACGTCTGGTGATTTGTCATCACAGATCGGGAGCTCTGTCCTCAGTAGGATGCACCTCAAGGTACCTGCAACCACAACATTAGTTAGAAGACATCAGAAATGTTTCTGACGAAGTCCCTCCGATGCTTAAGTCAGCTCGAGTGATCGAGATGAAGTAAGAGTATATAGAGCTGATAGTGTATGAGTATGTTGTCCCGTGATCTCAGACGTACCTGGGTATTTATAGGAGCGGTTAGGCGGTTGTGTTTATTACCTGGGTAATCACGTGTCAGAATGAGCTTTGCAAACGTTGCGTGCACGCTACAAGAATAATCATATGCAAGTGTGAGTCTTGCAGATTTTGTTAGTGTTAACTAATCAAGTGCCAGACAAGAAGACCAAGTGGTTGTGATATGACGTATTATCAATGTCAGTCCTCTTACCTCGAGGTTGTGTCGTCGGTGTAGATTCGTCACGCCTCGCCCGAGGTGTCTTGGAGGTACCATCCATGATGGCTCGCTGATACCTGTAGAGCGCTATCCGTGGTGTGTTGGCTGGAAACAATAAAGGAGTGCTCGAACACTTGTTCGATCATCTTTATCATGATGTGACATGTTCAATGGCGAAATGATCTCGAGAATCGAGCTGACCTAGTGGTACCAAGGCGGAAGGCTACTAGTGGTCTCTAGATGACGCACTCAGATGTCTATTAACTCGGGTCCCGATGTGGTAAATATTTGTGGTATCAACATAATTAATTTAAGCTATAATATTATTGACATATATTTTTTCATTAATAATAATAAATGTTTGAAAGACCAACATGTAATAATATTCATTATCTAATCAATACAATTAAATAATTACTATTTGTTTTATACTATTTGAAGTCCAACTCAAATTATTATGCCCACGAGACGATTCATCTGCCTAGCCCCTCTATAAATACCCCCCAGGTTTGCTCTTTGATTCACTCTCTCTCTACCGTATACTTTTGCACACAGCATATATTCTCGTTTTATTCTCGTACACGGCTGACTTAAGCATCGGAGGGGCTTCGCCGGAAACATCTCCGGCGCCCTTTGACAAGTGTTCGTTGCTTACAGGAATACCCACGTGTTCTCAAAACCCCGACGCCCGACGTTCCCGAGGTCCTCGACGCGGTAGCAGCTCGTCGGCTGATCTATTTGGCTACATCAATTGGCGCCGTCTGTGGGAAACGTAGAAGAAAGTACAAGATGCCGCCGAAGAGGACTAGGATTCAGCGTAGTGGGGAGAATAGCAACACGGAGAGTAGCGCGCAGGGATTGGAGAATCCTGCTCTTACTCCCGCCCAGATAGCTGAATTAGTAGCCACTACTGTGGCGCAAATACTGGCAAGTCAGCAGGTTCCACCACCGCCACCTAATCTCGATCAGCAAGCCGAGGAGATTAGGAGAATGCGTGAAGAATTAGAAGCTCGGCAAGCCGAGGAAATGAGAAGGATGCGGGAGGAGTTGGAGAATCAGCGAGCCGAAGAGATGAGGAGGATGTATGAGGAGTTGGAGAATCTGAGGAAGGAAAAAAGCTCGGCACCGCCTCCCCCGCCTGCTCGGGAGGTGCCATTTTCTATGGAGGTATTGGATGCCGACCTGCCCCAACACTTCAAATACCACAATGTTGGGGAATATGATGGAATGGGAGATCCCGAGGAGCATCTATCTCGATTTGAGAACGCTGCTTTGCTCCACCGGTATTCTGACCCGATTAAATGCCGTATCTTTTTGACTACACTAGTCCGAGCTGCCCAGCAGTGGTTCAATCTATTGCCAGCTGGGAGTATCAAGTGTTTCCGGGACTTCAGCCAGGCGTTCTTACATCAATTTGCTAGCAGCAAAAAGCAGCCCATGACCACCTTGAATCTATTCACTGTGAAGCAAAAGGAGCATGAGACTCTTCGGGAGTACATCCGACGCTTCAACAGGACCATCATTGAAGTGCCATCTGCCACGCCCGACCTCCAGATTGGGGCGTTTACCCAAGGGTTGAGAGGTGGCGATTTCTTTAAATCACTGGTCAAGAAGCCCCCGAAGACCTTTGATGAACTCCTGACCAAAGCAGAGAAATATGTTAATGTGGAGGAGATACAGTCCTCGAGAAAGATCGAACAGAGGCCGCCACCTCGGGCTGGGCGGGATGCTCGGGTCGAAAAACCTCAACCGAGGCCGATCAGACAAGAGCCCCCTTTGCTGTTGGGGGAGTTTACTGCTCGGACACCTCTGAAAGTGAGCAAAGCTCGGGCGCTGGAAGTTTGTGATGAAAGAAAGGTCGTCCAACGTCCTCGGGGCAGTGATGGGAACCCGAGGAACCCAAAGTCTGACAAGTTTTGCGATTTCCACAGGGACTATGGTCACACTACTGCGGAATGTCGCTTGTGGGATCAGGAGTTGGAACGAATCTTGCAGAGCAATCCCGACGTGCGCGCAATGTTGGTGGATGACAAGACACGTCGGTGGGAGAAGAGGCCTCGTCGGGAGGGCGATAGGCAGTTTAACGGCAGGGCCCCAGGTCAGGGCAGAACATCCCAGGGGCAGGATCAGCAACCTAATCGGACGGATCGAAACACGCCGCAACCTCGAGGATTTATTAACATGATTTCGGGGGGACCTACTGATGGGGACTCCAATAGAGCAAGGAAGACAAGACTTAGACGGATGGAAATCATGGAGGTCGGGAGTGGACGCTCGGGACCTACCATCTCCTTTGGCCCCGAGGACATGCCTCTGGATGCAAAATCGCACAATGATGCGCTGGTTATCAGGGCTATGATTGCCAATTATGAAGTGGCCCGTATCTTTGTGGATTCAGGAAGTTCGGTCAACGTGTTCTTTAAGAGTGCCGTGGACCAGATGGATCTCGGGGAATATCGCATGGAACCAGTGAACACGCCTCTATATGGATTCACTGGGGATTGTTTGCAGCCCGTGGGAGCTGTTCAATTACCTATGTCGCTCGGGTCGGACGAGTGTAGGAAGACAAAGGTAGTGGAATTTACTGTGGTGGATGCCCCTTCTTCGTATAACGTCATTCTTGGAAGGCCAGCCATGGCGGCGTTCTCGGCAGTGGCCTCGGCTTTGCACCAAAAAATTAAGTTTCCGGTGGGAAACTCTGTGGGAGAGGTCCTCGGGGACCGCAAGGTGGCAAGAAAATGTTATGTAGAGGAAGTAAGAGTTGAACAAAAAGCGGCTAAGTCTCGAGCTCGGGACTATCCCCGGGCTCGGGAAGACAGGGGTGTAAACGTGGTCGTGAAAGATCTTCAGCTAACCACGGAAGACGATGAAGAAGAGGTGGTCCTCGTCCCTCCTTCTGGTGTTGTTAAAATCGCTAAATCGCTTCCCGAGGAGGTGCGGGAGCAGTTGGTTCAATGTCTGGAGAGGAATAGAGATATATTCGCTTGGGCCCCGTCCGATCTAAAAGGGGTAAAGCGGGAAGTAATGGAGCATAGGTTGAATGTCTCCTCGGGTTCCCGACCTGTTATTCAGAAGAGGAGGCACTTCGGGCCCGAGAAAGACGCAGTCATCAGGAGTCAGGTCGGGGACCTATTGAAGCGGGCCATATCAAAGAGGTACATTTCCCGACCTGGTTATCCAACGTCGTGCTCGTGCCGAAAGCCACAGGGAAGTGGAGAATGTGTGTAGATTTTCGGGATCTAAACAAAGCGTGTCCCAAGGATTGTTATCCTCTCCCGAGGATCGATCAACTTGTCGACTCCACCTCGGGTCATGAGTTGCTCAGCTTTCTGGATGCTTATCAGGGTTATCACCAGATACCGCTGGCCGAGGAGGATCAGCGAAAGGTCAGTTTTATCACGGCGGATGGAACGTTCTGCTATGTGGTTATGCCCTTTGGACTTAAGAATGCAGGGGCAACATACCAACGACTGATGGATAAGGTGTTCAAAGAGCAGATCGGCCGAAACGTCGAAGTTTACGTCGACGATATTTTGATTAAATCACGGAAAGAGACGTGTTTTATATCTGACGTCGAGGAAACTTTCCGCACCCTGCGAAATTATCAAATCAAGCTTAACCCGAGCAAATGCTTATTTGGAGCTCGGACAGGAAAATTCCTGGGCTACATGGTGACTCGTCGGGGAATCGAAGCTAATCCCGAGAAGGTACGAGCTCTCGCTTCTATGTGTTCACCTCGGAATGTTCAGGAGGTTCAGAGGTTGACGGGAAGAATCACCGCTCTCTCCCGATTTATTTCGAGGTCGGCTGACCGAAGCCTTCCTTTCTTCAAGATACTTCGCCGAGCTAAGCAGTTCGATTGGAGTGAACATAGCGAAAAGGCGTTCCAAGAATTGAAAGAATATTTGAAAAGCTTGCCCGTCCTAAATAAGCCTGAGCTCGGGGAGCCATTATTCGTCTATCTCGCCGTTACTCCACAAGCAGCAAGCTCGGTATTAGTTCGGGAAGAAGGACAGATACACCAACCTGTGTACTTCGTGAGCCATGCTCTAAAAGGCGCCGAGCTGAATTATACTACTCAGGAGAAGTTGGCCCTGGCCTTGGTTATTACAGCTCGACGCCTCAGACCGTACTTCCTCTCTCACCCGATCACAGTGCTTACCAACAGCGCCCTCGGGCAGATTGTCTCACACCCCGATGCTTCCGGAAGACTTGTTAAATGGGTAACCGAGCTCAGTGAGTACGATATTCAGTTTAAACCTCGGACGGCCATCAAAGCACAGGTCTTAGCAGATTTCTTGGCGGAGACGGTACACCTTGAGCAAGAGGAGAGGTGGAAAGTATATGTTGACGGCTCTTCTTGCTCCTCGGGAAGCGGCGTCGGGGTGGTTTTGGTATCCCCATGGGGAGAGGAAACGAGTTTGGCGATTACTCTTGACTTCAGAGCCTCCAACAACGAAGCTGAGTACGAGGCCTTGTTCATCGGACTCCGAGCTGCGAAAAACATGGGAATAGCTCGGGTCCTTCTTTATTCTGATTCTCAGTTGGTGGTTCAACAAAGCAATGGGAAGTTTGACATCAATAATGAAAAGATGGTGAAGTATGCGGAGGCGCTGAATAAACTGACAGAAGCTTTTTCTGAGGTAATTTTGGAGCAAGTACCTCGGGAAAGCAATGAAAAAGCAGACAAACTCGCCAAGATGGCTAGCTCCCTTGCTCCATCCACGGGCAAGGAAGTACAAGGAAAGGAGTTGCTATCACAAGTCTATCAGGTCAAGCAGAATCCGGAAGGAGTGTTTACCTCGGATTGGCGACATGATATCTTGGAATACCTCTTACGAAGGACAGTACCCGACAACCCACAGCAAGCCCGGGAACTTAAGCGACGAGCCCTACGCTTTGTTATTTTGAACGACAAGTTGTATAAGAGATCTTTCTCCCGACCTCTGCTGAAATGCTTGGGGCCCGACGAGGCCAAATATGTCCTAAGAGAGATTCACGAGGGATGCTGCGGAAATCATCTCGGAGCTATAGCTCTGGCTCGGAAGGCCACACTGGCGGGATTCTTTTGGCCTACTATACAACAAGATTCTACTGCTCTAGTCCGATCTTGTCGAGGCTGTCAAAAGCATGCTAATCTCCAAAAGCAGCCCGCCGAGCCCTTAAAGACCATCATCTCTTCATGCCCGTTTGATCAATGGGGCATGGATATCGTGGGGCCTTTCCCACCTGCTGGAGGACAGAGGAAATTCTTGTTGGTTGCTGTGGACTACTTCTCTAAGTGGGTCGAGGCCGAACCCTTGGCAAAGATATCTGAGGCCGAGGTGTTGAATTTTCTGTGGAAGAACATCGTCTGTCGCTTCGGAATACCTCGGCGACTTATCTCTGATAATGGAAGACAATTCCGCGGAGCTAAAGTTCGAGCGTGGTGTCAGGAATTGAAAATCGAGCAGGTCTTCACCTCAGTCGCCTATCCTCAGAGCAATGGACAAGTCGAAGTCACAAACCGAACCATTGTGCAATCTCTTAAGGCGCGACTGGAATCTGCTCGGGGAAGATGGGCAGATGAGTTGCCCAGTGTTCTTTGGGCTTACCGAACAACTGCCCGAGCTGCTACAGGGGAGACACCATTCTCCATGGTATACGGCACGGAGGCCTTGCTACCCGCCGAGATAGGACAGGATAGTCTTCGGGTTATAGAATACGCTGAAGATAATGGCGAAATAAGGGGTCTCGAGCTGGACTTTCTCGAGGAAAAAAGAACCCGAGCAGCAATACGCTTAGCCGCTTATCAGAGAAGAATGGAGCAATCCTACAACAAGAAAGTCCGACCTCGGAGATATGAGCTGGGAGATCTCGTCTGGAGGAAGATACAATATCAAGGGGACAGGGGGAAACTAGATCCAAAATATGAAGGGCCATACAAAGTGGTTGGGAAAGCAGGAATCGCCGCCTATTATTTGGAGGATGCGCATGGAAAACAAGGACGTCGGCCGTGGAATGTTATTCATCTTCGGAAGTATTATGCCTAGGTTTTCCTTTGCTATTTGTAACTATCCTTTGCTCAGTTACCATCTGTAATAATGGCTCAATGGAATAAAAGACGTTCCCTCTAAACGCATGGTGTCGATTATCAAGTTCCTCGGGTGACGACCCGAAGAAAACATAAAAGTCCGACCAGCTCGGCACATAAGCCCAGTTCCGCACTGGCAAACTCGCGTAGCACTTCTACGCAAAAGCCCGACCAGCTCGGCACATAAGCCCAGTTCCGCACTGGCAAACTCGCGTAGCACTTCTACGCAAAAGCCCGACCAGCTCGGCACATAAGCCCAGTTCCGCACTGGCAAACTCGCGTAGCACTTCTACGCAAAAGCCCGACCAGCTCGGCACATAAGCCCAGTTCCGCACTGGCAAACTCGCGTAGCTCTTCTACGCAAAAGCCCGACCAGCTCGGCACATAAGCCCAGTTCCGCACTGGCAAACTCGCGTAGCTCTTCTACGCAAAAGCCCGACCAGCTCGGCACATAAGCCCAGTTCCGCACTGGCAAACTCGCGTAGCTCTTCTACGCAAAAGCCCGACCAGCTCGGCACATAAGCCCAGTTCCGCACTGGCAAACTCGCGTAGCTCTTCTACGCAAAAGCCCGACCAGCTCGGCACATAAGCCCAGTTCCGCACTGGCAAACTCGCGTAGCTCTTCTACGCAAAAGCCCGACCAGCTCGGCACATAAGCCCAGTTCCGCACTGGCAAACTCGCGTAGCTCTTCTACGCAAAAGCCCGACCAGCTCGGCACATAAGCCCAGTTCCGCACTGGCAAACTCGCGTAGCTCTTCTACGCAAAAGCCCGACCAGCTCGGCACATAAGCCCAGTTCCGCACTGGCAAACTCGCGTAGCTCTTCTACGCAAAAGCCCGACCAGCTCGGCACATAAGCCCAGTTCCGCACTGGCAAACTCGCGTAGCTCTTCTACGCAAAAGCCCGACCAGCTCGGCACATAAGCCCAGTTCCGCACTGGCAAACTCGCGTAGCTCTTCTACGCAAAAGCCCGACCAGCTCGGCACATAAGCCCAGTTCCGCACTGGCAAACTCGCGTAGCTCTTCTACGCAAAAGCCCGACCAGCTCGGCACATAAGCCCAGTTCCGCACTGGCAAACTCGCGTAGCTCTTCTACGCAAAAGCCCGACCAGCTCGGCACATAAGCCCAGTTCCGCACTGGCAAACTCGCGTAGCTCTTCTACGCAAAAGCCCGACCAGCTCGGCACATAAGCCCAGTTCCGCACTGGCAAACTCGCGTAGCTCTTCTACGCAAAAGCCCGACCAGCTCGGCACATAAGCCCAGTTCCGCACTGGCAAACTCGCGTAGCTCTTCTACGCAAAAGCCCGACCAGCTCGGCACATAAGCCCAGTTCCGCACTGGCAAACTCGCGTAGCTCTTCTACGCAAAAGCCCGACCAGCTCGGCACATAAGCCCAGTTCCGCACTGGCAAACTCGCGTAGCTCTTCTACGCAAAAGCCCGACCAGCTCGGCACATAAGCCCAGTTCCGCACTGGCAAACTCGCGTAGCTCTTCTACGCAAAAGCCCGACCAGCTCGGCACATAAGCCCAGTTCCGCACTGGCAAACTCGCGTAGCTCTTCTACGCAAAAGCCCGACCAGCTCGGCACATAAGCCCAGTTCCGCACTGGCAAACTCGCGTAGCTCTTCTACGCAAAAGCCCGACCAGCTCGGCACATAAGCCCAGTTCCGCACTGGCAAACTCGCGTAGCTCTTCTACGCAAAAGCCCGACCAGCTCGGCACATAAGCCCAGTTCCGCACTGGCAAACTCGCGTAGCTCTTCTACGCAAAAGCCCGACCAGCTCGGCACATAAGCCCAGTTCCGCACTGGCAAACTCGCGTAGCTCTTCTACGCAAAAGCCCGACCAGCTCGGCACATAAGCCCAGTTCCGCACTGGCAAACTCGCGTAGCTCTTCTACGCAAAAGCCCGACCAGCTCGGCACATAAGCCCAGTTCCGCACTGGCAAACTCGCGTAGCTCTTCTACGCAAAAGCCCGACCAGCTCGGCACATAAGCCCAGTTCCGCACTGGCAAACTCGCGTAGCTCTTCTACGCAAAAGCCCGACCAGCTCGGCACATAAGCCCAGTTCCGCACTGGCAAACTCGCGTAGCTCTTCTACGCAAAAGCCCGACCAGCTCGGCACATAAGCCCAGTTCCGCACTGGCAAACTCGCGTAGCTCTTCTACGCAAAAGCCCGACCAGCTCGGCACATAAGCCCAGTTCCGCACTGGCAAACTCGCGTAGCTCTTCTACGCAAAAGCCCGACCAGCTCGGCACATAAGCCCAGTTCCGCACTGGCAAACTCGCGTAGCTCTTCTACGCAAAAGCCCGACCAGCTCGGCACATAAGCCCAGTTCCGCACTGGCAAACTCGCGTAGCTCTTCTACGCAAAAGCCCGACCAGCTCGGCACATAAGCCCAGTTCCGCACTGGCAAACTCGCGTAGCTCTTCTACGCAAAAGCCCGACCAGCTCGGCACATAAGCCCAGTTCCGCACTGGCAAACTCGCGTAGCTCTTCTACGCAAAAGCCCGACCAGCTCGGCACATAAGCCCAGTTCCGCACTGGCAAACTCGCGTAGCTCTTCTACGCAAAAGCCCGACCAGCTCGGCACATAAGCCCAGTTCCGCACTGGCAAACTCGCGTAGCTCTTCTACGCAAAAGCCCGACCAGCTCGGCACATAAGCCCAGTTCCGCACTGGCAAACTCGCGTAGCTCTTCTACGCAAAAGCCCGACCAGCTCGGCACATAAGCCCAGTTCCGCACTGGCAAACTCGCGTAGCTCTTCTACGCAAAAGCCCGACCAGCTCGGCACATAAGCCCAGTTCCGCACTGGCAAACTCGCGTAGCTCTTCTACGCAAAAGCCCGACCAGCTCGGCACATAAGCCCAGTTCCGCACTGGCAAACTCGCGTAGCTCTTCTACGCAAAAGCCCGACCAGCTCGGCACATAAGCCCAGTTCCGCACTGGCAAACTCGCGTAGCTCTTCTACGCAAAAGCCCGACCAGCTCGGCACATAAGCCCAGTTCCGCACTGGCAAACTCGCGTAGCTCTTCTACGCAAAAGCCCGACCAGCTCGGCACATAAGCCCAGTTCCGCACTGGCAAACTCGCGTAGCTCTTCTACGCAAAAGCCCGACCAGCTCGGCACATAAGCCCAGTTCCGCACTGGCAAACTCGCGTAGCTCTTCTACGCAAAAGCCCGACCAGCTCGGCACATAAGCCCAGTTCCGCACTGGCAAACTCGCGTAGCTCTTCTACGCAAAAGCCCGACCAGCTCGGCACATAAGCCCAGTTCCGCACTGGCAAACTCGCGTAGCTCTTCTACGCAAAAGCCCGACCAGCTCGGCACATAAGCCCAGTTCCGCACTGGCAAACTCGCGTAGCTCTTCTACGCAAAAGCCCGACCAGCTCGGCACATAAGCCCAGTTCCGCACTGGCAAACTCGCGTAGCTCTTCTACGCAAAAGCCCGACCAGCTCGGCACATAAGCCCAGTTCCGCACTGGCAAACTCGCGTAGCTCTTCTACGCAAAAGCCCGACCAGCTCGGCACATAAGCCCAGTTCCGCACTGGCAAACTCGCGTAGCTCTTCTACGCAAAAGCCCGACCAGCTCGGCACATAAGCCCAGTTCCGCACTGGCAAACTCGCGTAGCTCTTCTACGCAAAAGCCCGACCAGCTCGGCACATAAGCCCAGTTCCGCACTGGCAAACTCGCGTAGCTCTTCTACGCAAAAGCCCGACCAGCTCGGCACATAAGCCCAGTTCCGCACTGGCAAACTCGCGTAGCTCTTCTACGCAAAAGCCCGACCAGCTCGGCACATAAGCCCAGTTCCGCACTGGCAAACTCGCGTAGCTCTTCTACGCAAAAGCCCGACCAGCTCGGCACATAAGCCCAGTTCCGCACTGGCAAACTCGCGTAGCTCTTCTACGCAAAAGCCCGACCAGCTCGGCACATAAGCCCAGTTCCGCACTGGCAAACTCGCGTAGCTCTTCTACGCAAAAGCCCGACCAGCTCGGCACATAAGCCCAGTTCCGCACTGGCAAACTCGCGTAGCTCTTCTACGCAAAAGCCCGACCAGCTCGGCACATAAGCCCAGTTCCGCACTGGCAAACTCGCGTAGCTCTTCTACGCAAAAGCCCGACCAGCTCGGCACATAAGCCCAGTTCCGCACTGGCAAACTCGCGTAGCTCTTCTACGGCGCCCTTTGACAAGTGTTCGTTGCTTACAGGAATACCCACGTGTTCTCAAAACCCCGACGCCCGACGTTCCCGAGGTCCTCGACGCGGTAGCAGCTCGTCGGCTGATCTATTTGGCTACATCAGATAGCATTTCTTCCTTATCCGGTGTAACACTTCTTCGAGTAATGTACTTTTTCCAACGAAATTGTTCTCCAAATAAATATCTTATCTGCTGAAAATTTAAATTTTTATCGATTTTCTGAACCTAAGAGCAGTGAAAACCCTTTTTTAAAGAAGACATGGAAATTCACCGTCCTCGATAATAACAGATATTGAATATAAAAGCTTTAAAACAAATGCGTAAAATGGAACGATAGAATGATTTATTTATGGATATTCGAAAATAACAACTTCTATCCCATATCTTTATCATTTTCAAAAATATTTTACTTGAAAACTTTGATTGATACAATGAATTATATAATTACTTTCAAAAATGTCCTTTCTAATTCTTAATTACTTAGAGAGTCATTTTATCGCTAATCGTCAGTCCAGAGTGGTTGATAGCCTCTCTATAAAAAAAATTGGTAGACATGATCCTTTATTATCAATATGACACAAGTTTTTATGTTTGTATAACTTATATGCATGATGATTCTACTTATCCGAAATTCTTTGAGCGATAAAAGTTTTTTTTATTTAGCTGACATTCTTTATCTTTGTATGGAGAACTTCTTGTTATGCGATGGTTTTTTTCGGTGTTTTTATCCCGCTGATATCTTTAATGGGATTAATCGCTCTCTTTAGCTTATTTTTCCGGAAGTTATTCTTTTTCCAAAAATTCAATTTATTCGAAAACTATTCTTTTTTCCGAAATCTCCAATTTATCTGGAAACTCTTTCATTTATCTGGAAGGTTCAATATATCCATCAACTATAGTTTCTCTAATTTATCTGAAAACTCTTTTATTTATCTAGAAGGTTCAACATATCCATCGACTATAGTTTCTCCGGTTAATATTTTTTATACTTCTTTGATGTTTTTTTCGACGAACATCCTTGAAAATCTTCTTACTTGTTATTATCATTAAAATATAGATATAACGCTAAAAAATTATATTTTATGTAATTTTTTTTATATTAGTTATACCTTAATATGTTATTAAATGAGACCCGCCACAGCATTAGAGCTAAAATGTAGTCTAAAAAAGTAGTTTCAATAAATTTAGATAAAAACTTTATTATACTTTCATTAATATATTATTTCTCTGTCTTGTTCAAAAACCAGCTACTTATCTTTTTATTAACACTTTTTTAAAGTCATAAATGTATCCTAATCCTTTTAACCCACCAAGAAATGGGATAAACAAATAAAATATATTTTAGTAACATCATTCTCTTCTCCTCTCGCTGTGAATAGAGAATCCTGTATGGTATGAGAGAGAGAGTCAGAGAGAGAGAGAGAGAGAGAACGAAACCGAGCCGGAGAGAATATCTCTCATTACTTTTTGACAATTTTAATCTCCTCTTGAGTTCTCCTCACATAACTTTCCTCTGCATTTCCCATCGAATCCATTGAATTCTTTCACCATCAGACTTCGCAATAACGTTTCTGGGTTATCTAGTTTTTCTTACAGAATCTCCCTGGATAGCTTACAGATTTATTTACCATTTTTTTCCACTTCCTTTTTCGTTTTTTCTTGTTTATGAATCCGATCATCGGCTGAGGATTGGGTTTTGTCTTTCCTATTTCTCAATCGGATATAAAAGGTGCCGGGAAAAATCTTGGGCCAGTGCCGATGAAAAAGGAACACAACTTTTCAGATTTTGCGTTAAAAAATCCGAATCTTTCGATATCTGGGTGTCATCAAGATTAAATTTTTCAACCCTCATCTGTGATAAAAACTCGTCCTTTCTTATTGTCAATTAATTTTAAATCTGCGGACTGATTAAAATTCCCATTTTAACAAGGCCTTGGGAATTGTATTTTCATCATGGCCAACAGTTCAATGATTCTTGACAAGTGGAGGGAGTATTTCAGGAGTGCTAATTGTGATATCTTCAGTATAATCGAGCAAGCAATCATGGTTGCGGTCTCCGATTGCCCCTACGACTTTAAATTGAATAGGGATCGAATTGCTGAGATGTTATTCACATGTAAAGTTACCAAATGTTTTGGTTGCGATAAGATTGAATTGGCCGTGCCGAATGTTAATGGTGCTGAAAACAGTGGGGACAAGCGTAATAGTGGGATGGAGGCCGGAGCGAGTAAAGATTCAAAAGAAAGCAAAGTGAATAGCTGTGTTGATGATGATCACAGGGAGATAATGGAGATGAATGCGAATCAAGTTAGCAATTACAGCTTTGGTGAAGCTGAAGCTTTGAATGATGAGATTGAGGAGGAGTCTCAGTTATATGAGGAAGTCATGAGGATGAAGGAAATTCTTGATAATAGTGAAGAAGAGGTTTGGTTTTGTTTCTGAATTATTGTTTTTCATCAAGATGCTTTTTCGTTGATGATTAATTTCTTTTGCTTGTCTTTGGATTGGCCAAGATACCTGGTTTGTGAGATTTGATCTAAATGTTCTATGGAGATTAATTGAAACATAAATGACTTTCTGTGGTAGAATTTAGAAGCTTGTTTGCTTCCATGCTGATTGTCTGACTAGGTTATCTCGTTTGATCGTTGCCTCTTTTGTTTCTTGACAGTCTGATGTGTTATTGTTTGATTCCTTGAGGAGGCTTCAGCTTCTGCCTTTGTCTGTGGAGATTCTTAAGGTTTGACTCGAACTGTGTAGATTACCTTTCTAGTTGTTTTCAGAAACATTTGTACTTCTCTGATCTTGTTTCAGATTTTACGAGTTTCATCTTAACTTACTTGTTTCTACTTCAGGTTACCGAGGTTGGAAAGTCTGTTAATGCTCTACGGAAGCATAGATCAAAGGAAATTCGGAATCTTGCTAGAACTTTAGTTGGGTAGGTGATCTTTGCTCAACTGTTATTGATGTTTGATGCTTAACCTAGTTATATTGATCTAATACCAGATTGCTGGGACATACATGTATTATAAAATCTCTTTTGCTTACTGCCTATTCTCATTTGTTTTGAGATTCAGGGATTGGACGGTCATGGTTGATGCCTGGGTTAGTTCCAAAGAAGCCATTGCAGGTAGCCACTTGAAGATGTTTCTACTGTACATTGCATCTAGAATATTTTTTTTTACTTCTTGTCTTAGGTTAGTGAATTATTTATGCCTCGAAGGTGCAGAAGTAGCGACTGAGTCTGTGAAAACTTCTGTCGTTGAAGAAGAGGAGGAAGGGCTTCCATCTCCTCCACTAGATGAAGGAGCTTTCTTTGCGCCCTTTGACAAGTGTTCGTTGCTTACAGGAATACCCACGTGTTCTCAAAACCCCGACGCCCGACGTTCCCGAGGTCCTCGACGCGGTAGCAGCTCGTCGGCTGATCTATTTGGCTACATCAGATAGCATTTCTTCCTTATCCGGTGTAACACTTCTTCGAGTAATGTACTTTTTCCAACGAAATTGTTCTCCAAATAAATATCTTATCTGCTGAAAATTTAAATTTTTATCGATTTTCTGAACCTAAGAGCAGTGAAAACCCTTTTTTAAAGAAGACATGGAAATTCACCGTCCTCGATAATAACAGATATTGAATATAAAAGCTTTAAAACAAATGCGTAAAATGGAACGATAGAATGATTTATTTATGGATATTCGAAAATAACAACTTCTATCCCATATCTTTATCATTTTCAAAAATATTTTACTTGAAAACTTTGATTGATACAATGAATTATATAATTACTTTCAAAAATGTCCTTTCTAATTCTTAATTACTTAGAGAGTCATTTTATCGCTAATCGTCAGTCCAGAGTGGTTGATAGCCTCTCTATAAAAAAAATTGGTAGACATGATCCTTTATTATCAATATGACACAAGTTTTTATGTTTGTATAACTTATATGCATGATGATTCTACTTATCCGAAATTCTTTGAGCGATAAAAGTTTTTTTTATTTAGCTGACATTCTTTATCTTTGTATGGAGAACTTCTTGTTATGCGATGGTTTTTTTCGGTGTTTTTATCCCGCTGATATCTTTAATGGGATTAATCGCTCTCTTTAGCTTATTTTTCCGGAAGTTATTCTTTTTCCAAAAATTCAATTTATTCGAAAACTATTCTTTTTTCCGAAATCTCCAATTTATCTGGAAACTCTTTCATTTATCTGGAAGGTTCAATATATCCATCAACTATAGTTTCTCTAATTTATCTGAAAACTCTTTTATTTATCTAGAAGGTTCAACATATCCATCGACTATAGTTTCTCCGGTTAATATTTTTTATACTTCTTTGATGTTTTTTTCGACGAACATCCTTGAAAATCTTCTTACTTGTTATTATCATTAAAATATAGATATAACGCTAAAAAATTATATTTTATGTAATTTTTTTTATATTAGTTATACCTTAATATGTTATTAAATGAGACCCGCCACAGCATTAGAGCTAAAATGTAGTCTAAAAAAGTAGTTTCAATAAATTTAGATAAAAACTTTATTATACTTTCATTAATATATTATTTCTCTGTCTTGTTCAAAAACCAGCTACTTATCTTTTTATTAACACTTTTTTAAAGTCATAAATGTATCCTAATCCTTTTAACCCACCAAGAAATGGGATAAACAAATAAAATATATTTTAGTAACATCATTCTCTTCTCCTCTCGCTGTGAATAGAGAATCCTGTATGGTATGAGAGAGAGAGTCAGAGAGAGAGAGAGAGAGAGAACGAAACCGAGCCGGAGAGAATATCTCTCATTACTTTTTGACAATTTTAATCTCCTCTTGAGTTCTCCTCACATAACTTTCCTCTGCATTTCCCATCGAATCCATTGAATTCTTTCACCATCAGACTTCGCAATAACGTTTCTGGGTTATCTAGTTTTTCTTACAGAATCTCCCTGGATAGCTTACAGATTTATTTACCATTTTTTTCCACTTCCTTTTTCGTTTTTTCTTGTTTATGAATCCGATCATCGGCTGAGGATTGGGTTTTGTCTTTCCTATTTCTCAATCGGATATAAAAGGTGCCGGGAAAAATCTTGGGCCAGTGCCGATGAAAAAGGAACACAACTTTTCAGATTTTGCGTTAAAAAATCCGAATCTTTCGATATCTGGGTGTCATCAAGATTAAATTTTTCAACCCTCATCTGTGATAAAAACTCGTCCTTTCTTATTGTCAATTAATTTTAAATCTGCGGACTGATTAAAATTCCCATTTTAACAAGGCCTTGGGAATTGTATTTTCATCATGGCCAACAGTTCAATGATTCTTGACAAGTGGAGGGAGTATTTCAGGAGTGCTAATTGTGATATCTTCAGTATAATCGAGCAAGCAATCATGGTTGCGGTCTCCGATTGCCCCTACGACTTTAAATTGAATAGGGATCGAATTGCTGAGATGTTATTCACATGTAAAGTTACCAAATGTTTTGGTTGCGATAAGATTGAATTGGCCGTGCCGAATGTTAATGGTGCTGAAAACAGTGGGGACAAGCGTAATAGTGGGATGGAGGCCGGAGCGAGTAAAGATTCAAAAGAAAGCAAAGTGAATAGCTGTGTTGATGATGATCACAGGGAGATAATGGAGATGAATGCGAATCAAGTTAGCAATTACAGCTTTGGTGAAGCTGAAGCTTTGAATGATGAGATTGAGGAGGAGTCTCAGTTATATGAGGAAGTCATGAGGATGAAGGAAATTCTTGATAATAGTGAAGAAGAGGTTTGGTTTTGTTTCTGAATTATTGTTTTTCATCAAGATGCTTTTTCGTTGATGATTAATTTCTTTTGCTTGTCTTTGGATTGGCCAAGATACCTGGTTTGTGAGATTTGATCTAAATGTTCTATGGAGATTAATTGAAACATAAATGACTTTCTGTGGTAGAATTTAGAAGCTTGTTTGCTTCCATGCTGATTGTCTGACTAGGTTATCTCGTTTGATCGTTGCCTCTTTTGTTTCTTGACAGTCTGATGTGTTATTGTTTGATTCCTTGAGGAGGCTTCAGCTTCTGCCTTTGTCTGTGGAGATTCTTAAGGTTTGACTCGAACTGTGTAGATTACCTTTCTAGTTGTTTTCAGAAACATTTGTACTTCTCTGATCTTGTTTCAGATTTTACGAGTTTCATCTTAACTTACTTGTTTCTACTTCAGGTTACCGAGGTTGGAAAGTCTGTTAATGCTCTACGGAAGCATAGATCAAAGGAAATTCGGAATCTTGCTAGAACTTTAGTTGGGTAGGTGATCTTTGCTCAACTGTTATTGATGTTTGATGCTTAACCTAGTTATATTGATCTAATACCAGATTGCTGGGACATACATGTATTATAAAATCTCTTTTGCTTACTGCCTATTCTCATTTGTTTTGAGATTCAGGGATTGGACGGTCATGGTTGATGCCTGGGTTAGTTCCAAAGAAGCCATTGCAGGTAGCCACTTGAAGATGTTTCTACTGTACATTGCATCTAGAATATTTTTTTTTACTTCTTGTCTTAGGTTAGTGAATTATTTATGCCTCGAAGGTGCAGAAGTAGCGACTGAGTCTGTGAAAACTTCTGTCGTTGAAGAAGAGGAGGAAGGGCTTCCATCTCCTCCACTAGATGAAGGAGCTTTCTTTGCTACTCCTTCTTCGATGGAGCTTTCACAGGTGTCGTGTCTTCTCTCGTTAGATTAGAAAATGTTCCAAAGTATGGACGTTTTCATTGTGGATTGACAGATCTTTGTTTATTTTACATTGTTCCTTGGCTACGACTGTTCAGTTCTTTGATGGCATGGATGATGATGGAAGTGAGTTTCTTTGTTTTATTTTGCTATTCTGTTTCTAACTTTGGATCCCCCGCACAAAGTGAACTAACGAGGTTCAATGATTTTTAATGGGGATTTTGATTCAGATCCAAGAAACAGTGGGGCATTCAGCGAAAACCGAGAGAATGGCAGAAGGCCAAGATTTGAGAAGCCCGCAATTCCCAAGTTTAATCTTCCGAATCATGATGATTCGAGGGATCCTACGAAAGATCGGAAGGATGAAAAAACAAGAAATCAAGAACCAAAGTTGATCAAACGGCCTCAGAGTACTGAATCAGGACTGGGCAGAACAAAACCAGACAAAGGCGCAGTTCAAAAGAAACCAATGCAGCCTCAACAAAAGATGGTATTTCGAACGGACTTGTAACAATTACATTTATTGTGTCATTGCGGCTCTGATTTCATCTTACTGCGTTAATCTTTTTGTTATTCGCCAGAAGTTGAGCAACAATGAGGATTCGGTTCAGATGAAACTAGAGGCTGCCAAGCGGAAACTTCACGAGCGTTATCAAGAAGCAGAAAATGGTTCGTTCTCCCTACTTCAAGCCATATGATTCCTCATTTTCATAGCTGATTCAATCATCTTATACTTGTCAACAGCCAAGAAACTGAGAACAATACAAGTCATGGAGATACACGAGCTCCCGAAGCAGAATCCTACACAGAGGAATCAGAACACCAGGCCTGGCAGCCACAACAGGCAGCACTGGGCAAACGGGCGGCGTTAATTCACTGAATCTAATCCAAAGTTCACCGGACTTTCTTACACCTTCGCCCTACACGCCAAAGGGTACGGCTAACTCTCGGGTCATATGGTTTTATGTTGCAGTTAAGAACTGTATATTTTGAGTTTGGTCGTTTTAAGAGTGATCTTTTGCTGTGTCGATAAACTTGGCCGATGCAGCAGAAACCTTTTGGTCGAGTTTTCAAAGAGAGTAGAGACGCGTTGGAGTTAGTTATAGACTCTCAACCTTTTTTCCCCTAACTTTATTTGCACATAGTCAAGTGCACTTTATATGGTCACAATCCTAATGTTACATTAAAACATTTCAATTGCTAAAATAATGGAAAAAGATTTAATACTTGTTTTCTTTGTTGAGATTTCGCAAACTTATTAATTTCTCTTACTTTGTTGATATCATATGTTAAATGATACAAAGAGCAAGTTAGATCAAGTATTGCAAAGAAATCCTTGTTGCATTTTTATTTTGTACATTCTCTTTACTGGGAAATTTTGCATGATGTCAATTGCATTATCTTCAAAGTGGCTTCCTGCTTGTAAATTTAATTTTTTCTTTTTTGTGTATATACTTGTAAAGATTTAGTTTTCCATATAATGATGCATATTATATATATATATATAATAATTATCTTTTGAAACATCTAAACTCCACTTTGGTGATATAGTTGGGAGTTGGGTTAGGCCAACTTGACCGGAGGGGAAACAAATATTGTTGACAATTGACCCTCTACTCTTTTAACATTATAACTAAATAAATAAATAATCATTCAATTGATTCGTTAAACCCTTTAAAATTTTATTTCCGAACTCCAAACTTTTGGTAACGTAGCGAAACAAATAAGTAAAATAAAACTTTGAGCAAAAGAAATATTGACCACGGTGATGAAGACGCTCTATAGTTTTTTTCCCGCTTTAATAATAATCAATTATATATACATTATTAGGCACACATTCGAATGGATAAATACACTAATTACCTTCCAAAAAGGCTTCTCCATAAGTTTTTTGCCGTATACGTAAATGTCACTTAAATTCAATATCTATCTAACTTGGTCAATATTGATCACTAATCATTATAAACCTAAACTAAGTGTAGCAAATGGCTATATTATTTACGTGCGATGATATATAATAATGTCGCGTTAACAATTATTATAATTATCTTAAACACGAGTCAAACTCAGCTGTAAAACATTTTATAAAATAAAGGGTACGTATGACATATTGTACAGTAGATAGATATAAATTTTTTATAAATAATTGAGAACATATAAGATTTACATGAGGACATGAGGTCCCCTACTTTCTCATCTGTACGCGTATGTTATTGACCAGTTCCACAACCCATCTTGAATCAATTTACTGGACCGCACACATATATGGATTCCACAGTTACAAATGCAGCAAAATATAAAGAATCATAACTTTGCTCACTTTATTTCTACGACAAATGTAGTTTATATATTTTTCCGTATCCATATTTTTCAATTAGTTATACATATATTATTTTTTCGAAAAATTATCCTATTAAAGAATTAACCCCCGTAGATATCAGAACCACTTGATCCATGTAAGGTTTTAAATCGAGCGATATACACGGGTATGAATTGAATGAATGAAAGGATTTATGTAATATACCGACCACAGAACATACTCCATAATATTTCGGTGAGGATATGCTCCACATGAGAATGAAACCCGCGAGACCGGATATGAGAATCTCACGTCATCCCAATTCTTACCAATTCGTCCGTGTCCCTGGAGGCTATCCACACGGGGATCACATTCATGTAAGCAATTGATCATTTATTCTAAGAATTACTAAAAGTTCCTAAATTATTTGGCAGTCTTAGGCATAGTTTTTTCTGACATGAATCTGAAAATATAGCACGTTTGATGAAAGTGAATTTAGTTGATAGTGGTCGACAAAATCGTGGATAATGTAGATATATCGTAGAAATGGAAAGAGAAAAAATATGGTCAGAAATAATAGGAAGGCAAAACAAACATATTGCCTTGAATATGTTCCTATCTCGAATTCTCAATTAGTAGTGTGACCATTCACCACAATGGAAATTGGTGGACCATTCCCGTTATTATAGGAAATGAAGATGGAGGTCCCATCTTTTCTATGCCTTTGTAATATTTATTTTCATCTAATATTCACATTATAAAATGATTTATTTAGTATAGTAAGTTAATTAAGTATACTTGACTTAAATTTTATAGAAGTACTTTATATATATATATAGTGCCGATATTATGGGTGCCCATAATGGGCGCCTGTGTGGGCGCCTGAAATGCTCAGCCGAACATCTCATGAAAATCGTAGCAATTTCATGAGATGTTCGGCTGAGCATCTCAGGCGTCCACACAGACGTCCATTGTGGGCGCCCACCACATCAACTTTATATATATATATATATATAATTTTGAACAATACAGCAAAGTATGCCAAGTGTGGCATTTGGCAATTGGCATTCAATTATTTGATTCACCTTTTGTTGCATCTGAGATTCCAAGAGATAAGATTGTATCCTATGCTCTTATCCTTCTCACCCAATCAACTAGTTGCCCCAATCTCTAAGTAATTTTCTGTATTCTATGTTTTTCTTTTCTTGCAAAAATATAAATTCTTTTGATATTAATTGAGCATTTGAATCCCATTTCACTTATTTCATGCCTCGAATCTGAAAGTAATTTGTTTGACTATTTTTTTGTTTTCTAAAAAATAAAAAACAATTAACATGTTCTCGAAATGAAAACAAAAAAATCAGCGTTTGCGTAGCAAAAATCATGAAGTCATACTGATGCTCACTTATTATTTTGATGTAAACCACGTGTTAATTGTTTAAAATCCAGTCAAGAAAACAAATTTTGATAGATTTAAAATAAAATTTCGTGAGGTCGGCAATTTCAAGTGTGATCTTTAAAAATCATGATTTGTCAATCAAATTGATAAAGTGTTCGTCCAAACAAAAAAAAAAATTCTGAGGAATTTTTTCAAAAAAACAGCCAAGATTGAAATTTGGAACGAAATGTAAATTTTTTTAGACACATGTCCTAGGGTCTTGCCGACATCAACAGTCATTGTCTCGATATTAATAATAATCCTATCATTATTAAAAGATGGAAATTTTGATGCTAATCATGAAAATCGTCAGTAAGATATATAAAAAAAAAAGAAATGGAAAACATTGGTACCATGATACGACATTCAATCTTTTTTTCCATTACAATGGTGTAGGGTTATGTTATAACATGAACTTGAACTCGTGTTGCAAAAATTTATTTCACTTTAATATACGGGTTTGACATTTTTTCCTTTCTTTTTTTTTAAGGTTAGTCTACTAATGAGTTAAAGTCTATATAATCAAATGTCCCTCGATACATATAGATTTTAAATAAGGGATATACACGAGAAAGCAGGGATCCTGGGAAGAGGACTTAGATAACGATTGGATAGATGTCAATCCATATATTTTATCTTTTTTTTGCCGAATGAATGAGTTCATAGAATGAAATTTTAAAGTCTATAATCTTAAAAAAATGTCAAAATTTGGAACGAGTAAGATGGTGTCAAGAAATGACAATGAGATGCACCCAATAAAATTTGTAGGTGACTAACAAGTTAAATGAAGTTGACAGGGTACCTAACAATAAATGATCTAAATTTTTAAAAGGTTCTTTTGTTAATATATAATTTTAATTGTAATGATGACGATATG
This sequence comes from Dorcoceras hygrometricum, assembly GCA_001598015.1. Classification (NCBI taxonomy): domain Eukaryota; kingdom Viridiplantae; phylum Streptophyta; class Magnoliopsida; order Lamiales; family Gesneriaceae; genus Dorcoceras; species Dorcoceras hygrometricum. Next base: position 354,189 of record KV010635.1, on the reverse strand, counting down.
ATTGGTTTACTAACAAGTTAAATGAAGTTGACAGGGTACCTAACAATAAATGATCTAAATTTTTAAAAGGTTCTTTTGTTAATATATAATTTTAATGTAATGATGACGATATGATTTGGGTTTAGCCTTGTTAACCAAAAAACGAGGAACTTCATTGTGGGCCAGAAACTCCAAAGTGGATATCAATTCATTGGGCTAGCCCAGTTAAAGAAACATCACTCGTCCCTTCAAAACTTAAGCCCCCACCCAAATCAAAATCTCCGGCACCACCACTTTGGGCTGATCTCTTGTCACTCTCTTCCATTCCTATTATAATTTATATATTAGAAATGAATCTTCTTTTTCAAAAATAAAATAAATATATAAATTATAACATGAATCTCTTGCTCTATCCAATCTACCTATTAATTACCCGTAAAGGCTCTACGAGATCCTTTTACATATCACTTTTATAAAATGGATCTCCCACCCGACCCAACTCTAACAGAGACCTACTTATTACTATTTTGATTTTTAACAGAATAATAATATTTTTTAGACTTCACAAATACCACCTAAATAAATAACCAATTGATTACATGACAGTTATAACATTCATCTTTTTGTATGTCGCTAATTAACCTCTGAGCGCGCCCTTTGACAAGTGTTCGTTGCTTACAGGAATACCCACGTGTTCTCAAAACCCCGACGCCCGACGTTCCCGAGGTCCTCGACGCGGTAGCAGCTCGTCGGCTGATCTATTTGGCTACATCAGATAGCATTTCTTCCTTATCCGGTGTAACACTTCTTCGAGTAATGTACTTTTTCCAACGAAATTGTTCTCCAAATAAATATCTTATCTGCTGAAAATTTAAATTTTTATCGATTTTCTGAACCTAAGAGCAGTGAAAACCCTTTTTTAAAGAAGACATGGAAATTCACCGTCCTCGATAATAACAGATATTGAATATAAAAGCTTTAAAACAAATGCGTAAAATGGAACGATAGAATGATTTATTTATGGATATTCGAAAATAACAACTTCTATCCCATATCTTTATCATTTTCAAAAATATTTTACTTGAAAACTTTGATTGATACAATGAATTATATAATTACTTTCAAAAATGTCCTTTCTAATTCTTAATTACTTAGAGAGTCATTTTATCGCTAATCGTCAGTCCAGAGTGGTTGATAGCCTCTCTATAAAAAAAATTGGTAGACATGATCCTTTATTATCAATATGACACAAGTTTTTATGTTTGTATAACTTATATGCATGATGATTCTACTTATCCGAAATTCTTTGAGCGATAAAAGTTTTTTTTATTTAGCTGACATTCTTTATCTTTGTATGGAGAACTTCTTGTTATGCGATGGTTTTTTTCGGTGTTTTTATCCCGCTGATATCTTTAATGGGATTAATCGCTCTCTTTAGCTTATTTTTCCGGAAGTTATTCTTTTTCCAAAAATTCAATTTATTCGAAAACTATTCTTTTTTCCGAAATCTCCAATTTATCTGGAAACTCTTTCATTTATCTGGAAGGTTCAATATATCCATCAACTATAGTTTCTCTAATTTATCTGAAAACTCTTTTATTTATCTAGAAGGTTCAACATATCCATCGACTATAGTTTCTCCGGTTAATATTTTTTATACTTCTTTGATGTTTTTTTCGACGAACATCCTTGAAAATCTTCTTACTTGTTATTATCATTAAAATATAGATATAACGCTAAAAAATTATATTTTATGTAATTTTTTTTATATTAGTTATACCTTAATATGTTATTAAATGAGACCCGCCACAGCATTAGAGCTAAAATGTAGTCTAAAAAAGTAGTTTCAATAAATTTAGATAAAAACTTTATTATACTTTCATTAATATATTATTTCTCTGTCTTGTTCAAAAACCAGCTACTTATCTTTTTATTAACACTTTTTTAAAGTCATAAATGTATCCTAATCCTTTTAACCCACCAAGAAATGGGATAAACAAATAAAATATATTTTAGTAACATCATTCTCTTCTCCTCTCGCTGTGAATAGAGAATCCTGTATGGTATGAGAGAGAGAGTCAGAGAGAGAGAGAGAGAGAGAACGAAACCGAGCCGGAGAGAATATCTCTCATTACTTTTTGACAATTTTAATCTCCTCTTGAGTTCTCCTCACATAACTTTCCTCTGCATTTCCCATCGAATCCATTGAATTCTTTCACCATCAGACTTCGCAATAACGTTTCTGGGTTATCTAGTTTTTCTTACAGAATCTCCCTGGATAGCTTACAGATTTATTTACCATTTTTTTCCACTTCCTTTTTCGTTTTTTCTTGTTTATGAATCCGATCATCGGCTGAGGATTGGGTTTTGTCTTTCCTATTTCTCAATCGGATATAAAAGGTGCCGGGAAAAATCTTGGGCCAGTGCCGATGAAAAAGGAACACAACTTTTCAGATTTTGCGTTAAAAAATCCGAATCTTTCGATATCTGGGTGTCATCAAGATTAAATTTTTCAACCCTCATCTGTGATAAAAACTCGTCCTTTCTTATTGTCAATTAATTTTAAATCTGCGGACTGATTAAAATTCCCATTTTAACAAGGCCTTGGGAATTGTATTTTCATCATGGCCAACAGTTCAATGATTCTTGACAAGTGGAGGGAGTATTTCAGGAGTGCTAATTGTGATATCTTCAGTATAATCGAGCAAGCAATCATGGTTGCGGTCTCCGATTGCCCCTACGACTTTAAATTGAATAGGGATCGAATTGCTGAGATGTTATTCACATGTAAAGTTACCAAATGTTTTGGTTGCGATAAGATTGAATTGGCCGTGCCGAATGTTAATGGTGCTGAAAACAGTGGGGACAAGCGTAATAGTGGGATGGAGGCCGGAGCGAGTAAAGATTCAAAAGAAAGCAAAGTGAATAGCTGTGTTGATGATGATCACAGGGAGATAATGGAGATGAATGCGAATCAAGTTAGCAATTACAGCTTTGGTGAAGCTGAAGCTTTGAATGATGAGATTGAGGAGGAGTCTCAGTTATATGAGGAAGTCATGAGGATGAAGGAAATTCTTGATAATAGTGAAGAAGAGGTTTGGTTTTGTTTCTGAATTATTGTTTTTCATCAAGATGCTTTTTCGTTGATGATTAATTTCTTTTGCTTGTCTTTGGATTGGCCAAGATACCTGGTTTGTGAGATTTGATCTAAATGTTCTATGGAGATTAATTGAAACATAAATGACTTTCTGTGGTAGAATTTAGAAGCTTGTTTGCTTCCATGCTGATTGTCTGACTAGGTTATCTCGTTTGATCGTTGCCTCTTTTGTTTCTTGACAGTCTGATGTGTTATTGTTTGATTCCTTGAGGAGGCTTCAGCTTCTGCCTTTGTCTGTGGAGATTCTTAAGGTTTGACTCGAACTGTGTAGATTACCTTTCTAGTTGTTTTCAGAAACATTTGTACTTCTCTGATCTTGTTTCAGATTTTACGAGTTTCATCTTAACTTACTTGTTTCTACTTCAGGTTACCGAGGTTGGAAAGTCTGTTAATGCTCTACGGAAGCATAGATCAAAGGAAATTCGGAATCTTGCTAGAACTTTAGTTGGGTAGGTGATCTTTGCTCAACTGTTATTGATGTTTGATGCTTAACCTAGTTATATTGATCTAATACCAGATTGCTGGGACATACATGTATTATAAAATCTCTTTTGCTTACTGCCTATTCTCATTTGTTTTGAGATTCAGGGATTGGACGGTCATGGTTGATGCCTGGGTTAGTTCCAAAGAAGCCATTGCAGGTAGCCACTTGAAGATGTTTCTACTGTACATTGCATCTAGAATATTTTTTTTTACTTCTTGTCTTAGGTTAGTGAATTATTTATGCCTCGAAGGTGCAGAAGTAGCGACTGAGTCTGTGAAAACTTCTGTCGTTGAAGAAGAGGAGGAAGGGCTTCCATCTCCTCCACTAGATGAAGGAGCTTTCTTTGCTACTCCTTCTTCGATGGAGCTTTCACAGGTGTCGTGTCTTCTCTCGTTAGATTAGAAAATGTTCCAAAGTATGGACGTTTTCATTGTGGATTGACAGATCTTTGTTTATTTTACATTGTTCCTTGGCTACGACTGTTCAGTTCTTTGATGGCATGGATGATGATGGAAGTGAGTTTCTTTGTTTTATTTTGCTATTCTGTTTCTAACTTTGGATCCCCCGCACAAAGTGAACTAACGAGGTTCAATGATTTTTAATGGGGATTTTGATTCAGATCCAAGAAACAGTGGGGCATTCAGCGAAAACCGAGAGAATGGCAGAAGGCCAAGATTTGAGAAGCCCGCAATTCCCAAGTTTAATCTTCCGAATCATGATGATTCGAGGGATCCTACGAAAGATCGGAAGGATGAAAAAACAAGAAATCAAGAACCAAAGTTGATCAAACGGCCTCAGAGTACTGAATCAGGACTGGGCAGAACAAAACCAGACAAAGGCGCAGTTCAAAAGAAACCAATGCAGCCTCAACAAAAGATGGTATTTCGAACGGACTTGTAACAATTACATTTATTGTGTCATTGCGGCTCTGATTTCATCTTACTGCGTTAATCTTTTTGTTATTCGCCAGAAGTTGAGCAACAATGAGGATTCGGTTCAGATGAAACTAGAGGCTGCCAAGCGGAAACTTCACGAGCGTTATCAAGAAGCAGAAAATGGTTCGTTCTCCCTACTTCAAGCCATATGATTCCTCATTTTCATAGCTGATTCAATCATCTTATACTTGTCAACAGCCAAGAAACTGAGAACAATACAAGTCATGGAGATACACGAGCTCCCGAAGCAGAATCCTACACAGAGGAATCAGAACACCAGGCCTGGCAGCCACAACAGGCAGCACTGGGCAAACGGGCGGCGTTAATTCACTGAATCTAATCCAAAGTTCACCGGACTTTCTTACACCTTCGCCCTACACGCCAAAGGGTACGGCTAACTCTCGGGTCATATGGTTTTATGTTGCAGTTAAGAACTGTATATTTTGAGTTTGGTCGTTTTAAGAGTGATCTTTTGCTGTGTCGATAAACTTGGCCGATGCAGCAGAAACCTTTTGGTCGAGTTTTCAAAGAGAGTAGAGACGCGTTGGAGTTAGTTATAGACTCTCAACCTTTTTTCCCCTAACTTTATTTGCACATAGTCAAGTGCACTTTATATGGTCACAATCCTAATGTTACATTAAAACATTTCAATTGCTAAAATAATGGAAAAAGATTTAATACTTGTTTTCTTTGTTGAGATTTCGCAAACTTATTAATTTCTCTTACTTTGTTGATATCATATGTTAAATGATACAAAGAGCAAGTTAGATCAAGTATTGCAAAGAAATCCTTGTTGCATTTTTATTTTGTACATTCTCTTTACTGGGAAATTTTGCATGATGTCAATTGCATTATCTTCAAAGTGGCTTCCTGCTTGTAAATTTAATTTTTTTCTTTTTTGTGTATATACTTGTAAAGATTTAGTTTTCCATATAATGATGCATATTATATATATATATATAATAATTATCTTTTGAAACATCTAAACTCCACTTTGGTGATATAGTTGGGAGTTGGGTTAGGCCAACTTGACCGGAGGGGAAACAAATATTGTTGACAATTGACCCTCTACTCTTTTAACATTATAACTAAATAAATAAATAATCATTCAATTGATTCGTTAAACCCTTTAAAATTTTATTTCCGAACTCCAAACTTTTGGTAACGTAGCGAAACAAATAAGTAAAATAAAACTTTGAGCAAAAGAAATATTGACCACGGTGATGAAGACGCTCTATAGTTTTTTTCCCGCTTTAATAATAATCAATTATATATACATTATTAGGCACACATTCGAATGGATAAATACACTAATTACCTTCCAAAAAGGCTTCTCCATAAGTTTTTTGCCGTATACGTAAATGTCACTTAAATTCAATATCTATCTAACTTGGTCAATATTGATCACTAATCATTATAAACCTAAACTAAGTGTAGCAAATGGCTATATTATTTACGTGCGATGATATATAATAATGTCGCGTTAACAATTATTATAATTATCTTAAACACGAGTCAAACTCAGCTGTAAAACATTTTATAAAATAAAGGGTACGTATGACATATTGTACAGTAGATAGATATAAATTTTTTATAAATAATTGAGAACATATAAGATTTACATGAGGACATGAGGTCCCCTACTTTCTCATCTGTACGCGTATGTTATTGACCAGTTCCACAACCCATCTTGAATCAATTTACTGGACCGCACACATATATGGATTCCACAGTTACAAATGCAGCAAAATATAAAGAATCATAACTTTGCTCACTTTATTTCTACGACAAATGTAGTTTATATATTTTTCCGTATCCATATTTTTCAATTAGTTATACATATATTATTTTTTCGAAAAATTATCCTATTAAAGAATTAACCCCCGTAGATATCAGAACCACTTGATCCATGTAAGGTTTTAAATCGAGCGATATACACGGGTATGAATTGAATGAATGAAAGGATTTATGTAATATACCGACCACAGAACATACTCCATAATATTTCGGTGAGGATATGCTCCACATGAGAATGAAACCCGCGAGACCGGATATGAGAATCTCACGTCATCCCAATTCTTACCAATTCGTCCGTGTCCCTGGAGGCTATCCACACGGGGATCACATTCATGTAAGCAATTGATCATTTATTCTAAGAATTACTAAAAGTTCCTAAATTATTTGGCAGTCTTAGGCATAGTTTTTTCTGACATGAATCTGAAAATATAGCACGTTTGATGAAAGTGAATTTAGTTGATAGTGGTCGACAAAATCGTGGATAATGTAGATATATCGTAGAAATGGAAAGAGAAAAAATATGGTCAGAAATAATAGGAAGGCAAAACAAACATATTGCCTTGAATATGTTCCTATCTCGAATTCTCAATTAGTAGTGTGACCATTCACCACAATGGAAATTGGTGGACCATTCCCGTTATTATAGGAAATGAAGATGGAGGTCCCATCTTTTCTATGCCTTTGTAATATTTATTTTCATCTAATATTCACATTATAAAATGATTTATTTAGTATAGTAAGTTAATTAAGTATACTTGACTTAAATTTTATAGAAGTACTTTATATATATATATAGTGCCGATATTATGGGTGCCCATAATGGGCGCCTGTGTGGGCGCCTGAAATGCTCAGCCGAACATCTCATGAAAATCGTAGCAATTTCATGAGATGTTCGGCTGAGCATCTCAGGCGTCCACACAGACGTCCATTGTGGGCGCCCACCACATCAACTTTATATATATATATATATATAATTTTGAACAATACAGCAAAGTATGCCAAGTGTGGCATTTGGCAATTGGCATTCAATTATTTGATTCTCCTTTTGTTGCATCTGAGATTCCAAGAGATAAGATTGTATTCCTATGCTCTTATCCTTCTCACCCAATCAACTAGTTGCCCCAATCTCTAAGTAATTTTCTGTATTCTATGTTTTTCTTTTCTTGCAAAAATATAAATTCTTTTGATATTAATTGAGCATTTGAATCCCATTTCACTTATTTCATGCCTCGAATCTGAAAGTAATTTGTTTGACTATTTTTTTGTTTTCTAAAAAATAAAAAACAATTAACATGTTCTCGAAATGAAAACAAAAAAATCAGCGTTTGCGTAGCAAAAATCATGAAGTCATACTGATGCTCACTTATTATTTTGATGTAAACCACGTGTTAATTGTTTAAAATCCAGTCAAGAAAACAAATTTTGATAGATTTAAAATAAAATTTCGTGAGGTCGGCAATTTCAAGTGTGATCTTTAAAAATCATGATTTGTCAATCAAATTGATAAAGTGTTCGTCCAAACAAAAAAAAAAAATTCTGAGGAATTTTTTCAAAAAAACAGCCAAGATTGAAATTTGGAACGAAATGTAAATTTTTTTTAGACACATGTCCTAGGGTCTTGCCGACATCAACAGTCATTGTCTCGATATTAATAATAATCCTATCATTATTAAAAGATGGAAATTTTGATGCTAATCATGAAAATCGTCAGTAAGATATATAAAAAAAAAAAGAAATGGAAAACATTGGTACCATGATACGACATTCAATCTTTTTTTCCATTACAATGGTGTAGGGTTATGTTATAACATGAACTTGAACTCGTGTTGCAAAAATTTATTTCACTTTAATATACGGGTTTGACATTTTTTCCTTTCTTTTTTTTTAAGGTTAGTCTACTAATGAGTTAAAGTCTATATAATCAAATGTCCCTCGATACATATAGATTTTAAATAAGGGATATACACGAGAAAGCAGGGATCCTGGGAAGAGGACTTAGATAACGATTGGATAGATGTCAATCCATATATTTTATCTTTTTTTTGCCGAATGAATGAGTTCATAGAATGAAATTTTAAAGTCTATAATCTTAAAAAAATGTCAAAATTTGGAACGAGTAAGATGGTGTCAAGAAATGACAATGAGATGCACCCAATAAAATTTGTAGGTGACTAACAAGTTAAATGAAGTTGACAGGGTACCTAACAATAAATGATCTAAATTTTTAAAAGGTTCTTTTGTTAATATATAATTTTAATGTAATGATGACGATATGATTTGGGTTTAGCCTTGTTAACCAAAAAACGAGGAACTTCATTGTGGGCCAGAAACTCCAAAGTGGATATCAATTCATTGGGCTAGCCCAGTTAAAGAAACATCACTCGTCCCTTCAAAACTTAAGCCCCCACCCAAATCAAAATCTCCGGCACCACCACTTTGGGCTGATCTCTTGTCACTCTCTTCCATTCCTATTATAATTTATATATTAGAAATGAATCTTCTTTTTCAAAAATAAAATAAATATATAAATTATAACATGAATCTCTTGCTCTATCCAATCTACCTATTAATTACCCGTAAAGGCTCTACGAGATCCTTTTACATATCACTTTTATAAAATGGATCTCCCACCCGACCCAACTCTAACAGAGACCTACTTATTACTATTTTGATTTTTAACAGAATAATAATATTTTTTAGACTTCACAAATACCACCTAAATAAATAACCAATTGATTACATGACAGTTATAACATTCATCTTTTTGTATGTCGCTAATTAACCTCTGAGCTTCAATGTTGATGTTAAGACCTCCCACATTTAGGAAAGAGGCATTTGAGTTCGCATACATTTTTTAAATTGTAAATTTATTTATTTCCAGTAAAATCATACATCAAAGATATCTCAAGAGAAAATTTTGTAAACTTTATCACTTCTATTGATGCAAAAGTTTAACCTAACGATATTGTTAGATACATGAAATTCGAAAAGAAATAGGCTGGGAATAACTGATATATCCAATGTCTTAATTAAATGCGATTGCCTGTATTTAATGCGCAAAACTCAATTTTTCAATCAATTCAACATTCTGTTTTTTGAGAAATAATAAATAACCAAAACAAATAAATTTAATTTAATATCTAGTATTTATTCATTAGAAATATCTAAGGTTCATTATTGTTATTACGATCAACATCGCTCCACATTCGATTGGCTATTGTATCTCTCCATGCATTTGCATTTGCGCGCTGTTGTTCTTGGGTGTCAAATACTTGATCAAGGTTGCTATCTTCGTAAACTTGCTCTAATGACGATGGTGGGACTTCACTATCTACTTCAATAGGAAATTCATCAGTGCGACACTCTTTACGAAGAAAATTGTGTAGTCCGGCACAAGCCAATACAAGCTCCGCCTGAGTTGTATATGGAAATGGGGGAGCTGTTTTGAATATTTTGAAGCGTGATTTGAATATACCAAACACCCTCTCAATTACGTTTCTCAAAGAAGCATGACGAAGATTGAACAACTCTTTTGCATCTTCGGGATGACGACCTTGGCCAGTGAACTCTTGAAGGTGATAACGCACACCTCGAAAAGGAGCCAAGAACTGACGACGATTTGGATATCCACCATCCACCAAAAAATATTTACCTAAATCATATTATAGTCAAATAATTAATTAATGACATATACATTTTTAAATTTAAAAAGAATAAATAACATGTAGGACAAAAAAATACCTTCGGGCACTTTAAGCCCATTATTTCTTGGTAAAGCATCAGCCAACCGTTTGAATCATGAGCAGATCCCTCCCATCCACTGAGCACATAAATGAATTCTAAATCAAAGTTACAAGCCGCTAATACATTTTGAGAAATTGTTCCATGACGATTACGATAATTGTTCTTGTCATGCCCAACCACCATAGCTGGAATATGAGTGCCATCAATAGCTCCAATGCAATCATAAAAAAGGTGAAAAAATTTAAATAACAATTACAGTGACGATAATAAAATTACGCAATAATTTCCTTACTTACTTTAAAGTAAGGATAAAATCATGTACTCTCCCTTACTCTTTCCGGTAATGTATATCCAGGTTTGACCATCAATTCTACTGCAATGTTGTTTAATGCGTTCAACACCTTGTTGAAGTTTCGGCTAGTATTGTAGTGTGACCGACCAAATGTTTTGCGAATCAAACAATACCGAGTATCATGACCCACAATGAGTAAAAACATGGCAAGCATTTCTTCAATACAAAATGTATCTTGTATCTTGTAAAGGTGTATTTTCTCTAAGTATAGTACGTGTATGAAAGCAGTAAGTATCTTCTTCATTTCACATCATATTGTATATTGCATCAGAAATTATTTTAAGTTAATGTTCTTTTCAGAAGCATGGACAATTCAACAGACGATTTAAGTAACCATCATTCTATGTGCATATTTTCTATTTGGCAAAAAGAACGATGTTTTAGCAAACAATCTGGCCATAGGGGTCGCCCAGGGACTAACCTATCCTATGTGCATATTTTCTATTTGGCAAAAAGAAACCAAGCTGGATCCAGAGGACCCAAATGGCCATAGGGGTCGCCCAGGGACTAACGTATCTACACGAAGAATGCAGCAAGCAGATCATCCACTGCGACATAAAGCCTCAAAACATACTTCTTGACGAAAATAACAATGCCCGTATCGCAGATTTCGGATTATCCAAGCTCCTGATGATGGATCAAAGCCGAACGTTGACAGACATCAGAGGAACAAAAGGCTATGTTGCGCCCGAATGGTTCAGAAACACAAAGATAACGGCGAAAGTGGATGTTTACAGCTTCGGTGTGCTGCTTCTGGAGATTGTCTCCTGCAGGAGAAGCTTGAATGATTTGGAAAATGGCGATGAGTTGTCTGTTCTCACTGATTTGGCTTGGGATTGTTACATGGAAGGGAAACTTGATCTTATGACGCAGAATGATCACGAAGCTGTGGATGATTTGGAAAGGGTCGAAAGATTCGTGAAAGTCGCTCTTTGGTGCATTCAAGAAGACTCATCTTTAAGGCCGAGCATGAAGAAAGCTTGCCAAATGCTTGAAGGGGTTGTTCAGGTTGAAGATCCCCGCTGCCCATCTCCCATCACTGTACTTTATTGAATGAAGGGGGCAAGGATCTCGATTCCAGCCGTGTGAGAAGCAAATAAAAATATATATTAACTGTGGATTGTTAAATTAATTTTCTAATTTTCGAATAGCTTTGGGACACTGATCAAGCTTCAATTTCAGAAACAATCTGTAATGAATTTTGGCCTTTAAACATTCAAAAAATAACAATGAAGTACTTCAGAGAGAGTGAGAGAGAAGTTACCAATTAGAAGGAGACGATGAAGAGCAAAATTATCTGGTGATGAGGAGGCTAATAAGAACAGAACCGATCTCAATTAGATCCACGGCAACGATGGAGAATTTGGGGGTGATGGAAGAAGTTGTAGAGCCGTTCTTGAGAAGAGAATGTGAATTGATAAAATAAAAGTCCTATCAAAATCTCTAGGTTAAGAAGATGACAATTTTTTATTTTTTACATTTGTACGTATAGCTTAATGGTTTGTACATAAAGAATTCCATAAAAATCATACAGAATTTATGAGGATTTTGGATATCTGTGGATTTCCATAGATTTTAAAAAAATTCAATTTGAATACCTCTTGACTTTTTAAAAGTCCATAAAAACCTACTTTGAATACCACTAGACTTGTATGAAGTTGACAAAAACTTAAATTGAATACCTCTAGACTTTTGAAATCCATCAAATTCCATCAAAGTAATTAAAAGTCCACAATTGAATACACCCCATTAGTATGATATCTCATGTCCAATGTGTCTGTCAACTGCCCCACCCAACAACCTCCACTGGCTGATATTATTATTATTATTATGATATTTTTTTCACTTTGTTTATGCTTCTTATTTTTATTTAAATTTTTATTTGTAAATTTAACAATATAGTGATTAGTAATATTGATGTCATGATATTAGTGATATGTTATAATAATAATAATGGTATTTAATGTTTTCTGTAATATGATACAATGGTGACAGGGTGTTGCAATTAATAAGCATAAAATACTAGGCTAAAAGTCACAGAAGTAGGGAATCTGTCCCTAATTTGACCAGAAAACGGTGATCATTATTCAAATATAAGCTACGTGATCCGCGTTATCATTACTAAATTATAGGCTACGTTAAAAATATCTTACCGACTGTACAGTCTTCTAAAATTAATACAACCGTAGAGGAATAATTATCCAAACTTCAAACAGTAGAGACGTTACTTAAATCTTATATTAGTGGGACATTCATATATATATTCAATTAACTATGTAACACCGGATATTTAATTTTAACTTGGCGTCTTATACTTCAAATTCTTAGAACATAATGTAGCGTAATAAATATCAATGATCATTGGCTAGTTATATATGCACAGAAATTAAAGCTAAATATAAAACATAATTAAATATTTGTATCCGATGTCATAATTCTGAAGTGATTCATTTTCATGATTAAAAGTGTATTAAAAACTTTAGTGATATAAAAAATAATAAGACGTATGTTTAGGTAAAAACACAATTTGATTTATGCGGGATCTCTTGCAATGCAGAAGCGATCATTATCATTGAGTAAAAATGTCTGGAGGATCAGTAAACAATTTATATAAATGATATCCAGATTGGACAGGAAATATGAAAAATATAATAAAAAAGTTGAGTACAAACGTCAAAATTCTGATATGTTTATGGAAGTAGAAGTAAACTCTAGAGAGACACTACAGACAAAGACCATGAATTTTTCGAATTATTTAAAATGGCTAATTAGATGTAATATACTAGGGTGCATTTGGATGAAATTTGATTTAGAGGGAGATTTGACTGGCGCAAGAGGAAATCGACGTAGTTAAACACAAATAGCAGAACGAGTACAAGTATTTATTAAAGATCCGGACAATATTCGAAACCAAAGATTACAAACAAATCTCAATAGTGATTCGCAATCTTCCTCCCAATTTCTTGTAGCTACGAACAGATATGGATGATCGAAAACCAGGCAGTTTTCAAATCTTCCAAATACAGAAATGTAGGGAACACAGAACAAGATATTACATATTCCAAACAGAGATATAACACAGAAAAATTGCAGAGAAGCAATTTTAATATTACATGTGGCCCTCTTCCTCTTCTTCCTCATCCACGTAATCCTCTTCATCATCAGCGGTAGCATCCTGGTACTGCTGGTACTCAGAGACAAGGTCGTTCATGTTGCTCTCAGCCTCTGTGAACTCCATCTCGTCCATTCCTTCACCTGTATACCAGTGCAAGAAAGCTTTCCTCCTGAACATAGCAGTGAACTGCTCACTCACTCGTCTGAACATCTCCTGAATTGAGGTTGAGTTGCCAATGAAGGTGGATGCCATTGAAAGTCCTTTAGGTGGGATGTCACAAACACTTGATTTCACGTTGTTCGGAATCCACTCCACGAAGTAGGAAGAATTCTTGTTTTGAACGTTGATCATTTGTTCATCTACTTCTTTGGTGCTCATTTTTCCCCGGAACATGGCTGAGGCGGTGAGGTAACGTCCATGACGTGGGTCAGCAGCACACATCATGTTCTTGGAATCCCACATCTGTTGAGTGAGCTCTGGAACAGTAAGTGCACGGTATTGCTGGGAACCACGAGAGGTTAGGGGAGCAAAGCCGACCATGAAGAAGTGCAGACGGGGGAATGGAATCAGATTGACAGCTAGTTTTCTTAGATCAGAGTTAAGTTGACCAGGGAAACGAAGGCAGCAGGTGACACCACTCATAGTTGCAGATATTAAATGGTTAAGATCACCGACTGGATAAACAAGAGAAAAGAATAAAGACGTAAGAAACATACTTTGCCGTTTCTTAGAACACAGCTAGTTGTTGCTGAATTCATGCTTTTCAAAAGAGATGAGATGATATGTTGCTATTTAATAGGCAATCACCATCAAAAAAGGCACAAGTATTAAGCAAACATAAATTTGCATATACAATTCGAAATGATAACATAATCACAGGGAAGGATGTAGGCAAGCAAAGTAAAAGAAATCAAACAGCATAATGCCAAGAACAGAAGCTTTGGTTTCATGAAAAAAGAACAAGAAGCTCTGAAACAGGGTCAAGAAGGCATCAGCCACAAAACCAATAACGTTGTCCGGTGTGGAGGGGGATTATTCTACAGTAAATTAATGAATCTCATAATATTTGACATAGACATCACAAGTTGCAATGTTGTCAGAACATTAACTGTGTTATGACAGAGATGTGGAAACATGAAGAATATCCCAACACTAAGTCCCACAGCATAAAATATTTCAATCCTCAGCATAATTGTTCGCTCATATTACTAGTTTCGATGTGAAGATAAAGACCTATAGAGGTAAGGACAAGCACACTGGCTGAAAAAACTAGAAACATATCATGCCCACGGATTGCCCTTAGGAATGTATTAATAGCAGATAACATTTTTTTCCTAACTGAAAAATTTACTCGTGTAAAAATGCCTAACGAAATGCGGTCCCAGTAAAATATACTTACAGCTTGGAGTGGTAAGTTTGAGTGTCCTAAAACAAATATCATACAAAGCTTCATTGTCAAGCACCATGCATTCATCTGCATTTTCAACAAGTTGGTGCACTGAAAGAGTGGCGTTATATGGCTCAACCACCGTATCTGAAACCTTTGGTGAAGGAAACACAGAGAATGTCAACATCATCCTGTCAGGGTATTCTTCCCTGATCTTTGAGATGAGCAAGGTACCCATTCCCGAACCAGTTCCTCCACCAAGTGAGTGACACACTTGGAAACCTAGAAGAAGAATTTAAACTTTCAGGCAGGCTCATCAAAGTCCAATAAAATGTAAGCAGATTTTTTCAAAACGAGAAAGCTCCACAGAGTCGATTTACCTTGAAGGCAGTCACAATTTTCAGCTTCCTTCCTCACAACGTCAAGAACTGAGTCTATCAGCTCAGCACCCTCGGTGTAATGCCCTTTAGCCCAGTTGTTTCCAGCACCGGATTGGCCGAAAACAAAATTATCAGGACGGAAGATCTGGCCGTAGGGACCAGTGCGGACGCTATCCATGGTCCCAGGTTCGAGATCCATGAGCACAGCACGAGGCACAAACCTCCCACAAGACGCCTCATTATAGTAAACATTGACACGCTCCAATTGTAAATCAGATGTCCCAACATATCGACCAGTTGGATCTATGCCATGCTCATCACAGACAACCTCCCAGAACTTTGAGCCGATCTGGTTGCCACATTGGCCTCCCTGGACGTGCAGGATTTCTCTCATTGTTCCTGTGAGTCATTGTCAAACACAAACCCTTGATCATTTTCGCATCACAAAAGCTTAAACCGATGAAGTAACTGGTTAAGTAGTCTGTCAAGATAAAGCTTCAATAATTAAAGGATTAAAGGAAGGCATCTACAATCCCGGTAAATGATATAATTTCCTGAATGTAACTATCCAAGTGATAAAACTCAACATTTCACTACACGTAACGATATTTTAAACGCGCACACCATCTTACTTCAAATTCCGAGATCTATCTCGGAGAAACCAAGATCAAACATTAATTAGCAATATAAAAGACTCACAACATATACAGACACGCGAACCCATCCAACCGGAAGTAACGATAAACTAACAGATCTAGCTATACAGCAAAACGATCGATGGCATTGTACCATAAAATTCTCAAATACATGTCGGATCTACAAAGAGTGTCATGTCAGAATCGATTAAAAACAACGGAAAACAAAGAAATGCTAACAACGTATCGATCTTCCCACATGTCGACGTCGAAACAACCAAAGTTTCAAAATCGGAACACAAAGATATCTAAGTCTAGAATCAGGGAAATGAATCTCTAAGATCAGCAATTAACGTTGATAAACATGAAATGATGATTAATTCTTCTGAAAACAAAGGCATTATCAGCAGATCTAGAAGAAAGTACCTTGGAGAACAGAAACTCGGAAACAGCAGAGGCGATCGAGTGAGTAATATCTACTCGATCAACGAGAGTGAGTGAGTGAGAGCGTGTGAGTAGAATGGTTTACCTATCGAGGGATTTTATCTATGTGGAAAGACTCATGAACGGTACAGGTTGTTTCCCTCCTAACACTATTGATTATTTGCTGCCGCACGATTTCGTCAATCGACGGACAAGATGAATTTGGGGCGTCATTTAAAAGTGATTTTGATTTTTTTTGAAAAAGGCGGATTTTTTCATTTAAAATAATATGAACAAATATTCACCAACTAGTGGTTGAAATACACGCCCTGATCTTACTGAGTCTAATAGTACCGTGGGATCATTTGATTTTATTAAATTGGGCGCGTCGAAGGAAATTATATTAAGGCGAGTGAAGTACTCTGAGGCTGTTGGAAGAGAAACAGACAACTGAGGTCGAAGGCGGAGTAGCGGGTCACATGATGGACAATTGTCGCCATGTGCTGTGTCCGACCCAAAATAAATAATCCCTCTAAGCATTTTTCTTAAATTCTCCCAAATATATATAGACTTATATCATATTTTTTTACTCCTTTATAAACCTCACACTTCAAAATTTTAAATATCGTTGAACCATTTTTTAATGAAGGGAACAAATAAAAAAAATGTATGCATAATATCTTTCTGCATTGATATTCTCTAACTCGATAAATCTATATAATAAATATGGATGAAGCGAATTATAATATTACTGATTGTTTAACGAACCATATGAATAAAAAAATTTATGCATTATATGTTTCTCCATTGATATTTTCTAACTCGATAAATCTATATAATATACTGTTGAAGCGAATTATAATATTACTGATTGTTGAATATAATAAATATTGTTTTAAGTGTTCTGGTGTTCTTCGAGATGGGTTACTGGACTTGCTGCACTTGGTAGGTAGGATGTGATAAGATGTGATAGATAACTTGAATGATAATTAAAAAATATGAGTATGATAAGTAATATCAGAGATATGTAGTATTGTGTTTGGTTCGATTTTAAATGGATAGATTAAAATCTGGTTTGGCTGAATCTTTTACTAAATTACCCTTCTAACTTAAACTAAAAAATAAGTTGTGTATTTAGTTTTCTCACCTTTATTTTCAGAACAGGTGTTGAGTTTACATTTGTTGACGGCAATCAATTAAATTTCTATATCGAACAAATTTTGTTCAACGTATCATATCATAAACCCCGAATAAGCAATCTACGTGTTATGGATATCAAGCATTATTCAAGGCATCAAGATCTGCATTCCCATGGAAAGTTGAAGGTTTCTGGGAAATGATTGAATTCACTTCACTATGGCGGAGTTAACAATGAAGAACTTTACATAGAATAGAGTATCTCAGCATGGTATACCAATCATCCTACTTCCTTTAACGTCCTCCACAAAACATACAACACCAAGTACACAAGAAAGTTTACATATACATATGCTACAACTGCAACTACGTCCAGAATCGACGTATCAGAAAATTAATCCAACTGTGATATCCCCTTTGTATCACCTATTACACCTTCATTCAGAAAGTGATTCCACCATTAGAAAACTTGAGCTCCAATATATGGTAGCAGATACCACAGTCGAACTCAATAGGATTGTTGCAGCAGCAAATGCATTGCTGCAAACCATTTCTACAAACTAAAGGACAGGAACATAGCTAAGCCCCTTTACGCACCACAAGAATTGTATTCTCATTTTGATGCTTTAAGCAATGGCGTATTCGATCACCTCCTCATCTTTAGGCCTCCACATGGTCTTCCGTGCACACAACATTGCTTCCTTGTTTTTTGAGTAGGTCATGCGGATATCCCACTTCATAGATTGGAGTATGCTTTCCAGTTCACTAATTATTTCGACAGTGCCAGTAACCCATAGAATCACAACCACCACATGCAAAATTTCACAAGAATAAAAAACGAATGCACTGAATAAAGCGAGGAAAAACTGGCTAATGTCATAGAACAAAGACTAAGGCCAACGAGGCGGGCTGGTTATGCAATAAGAAACATTTGGATTTGATCCTTTCGTGTGTGCGGCGCTGGTTCAGCTGCCTGCGGTGCTCCTCCCCTGCCATTTCTCATCTCTATTTGGAGAAATAGAGTACAAAAACACATTCTGAAGACCCTTCAGTGTGGGACTCGACCTGCAAAATGCGAAAATCTCACAATTTGAAAACAACCCAGATTAGAAATCTCAAGGGAACTTCTGAACAGACTCTATTAAGAAACTCAGAAATCGACATGAAAACCACAGGGGAGATAACATGCAAGTAAGAAACTCAGAACTCAACAACAAATGAAAACTCAAGTACTAATATCGCAACCACCCACATGTAACTCCCCCCACACTATGCTACACGGCCCACCGCTTTTTGGTGACATTTGAAGTAACTGAACATAAATTCATGGGAATAGAAACCAAATACATGAAAAATAAAATGTAACAGAAGACGTGTAATGTCTTAAGTATTCAACAAAGCTGCCATTGTAAACGAAAGTGCCGTCTTTTTACCTCTAGGCTGAAGCTGTCGATTTATCAAGACTCATGACTGCCTCCTTCATGCTCGATGTTCCGCAGTGTCTAGGCTCCTCATATATGTTTCTGAGGACTTTGACATATCTCCAACAGATGCACAGGCATGAATTAATCGTTGTTTCCAAATCTCAAACATCAATACAACAACATCAGCGATACTAGAATTCTACACGGACTATTATCTGGCTTCAATTGTAATAGGAATAAACATGGTTTGTTTGCATTCATCACATTTCAAATATACGTAAATGATAAGTAGCACATGTAACCAAAACAGAAGCAACACAAAATCAAATCTGGACCAGAGATGGATGCCTGTATTTCTTTGAAAAACGTTCCTTAACAATAGACCTTCTGCCAACAAAAGTTGACTCAAATACTCTCTGTAAAACAATTGAAGTTGACATGAGCAACAATTATATTCACCATCACTGAAGAAACAGCAAATTCCGAAATTCCCCGACAGAGAAAATTATGCGGTGCCTTAAATTGAAAACCAGTGTGTCTGTGAAATTTCAATAGCTAAGGATATGCACAGAGTACACTGATACAAAACAAACTGTTATTACTCGAGTTTCTTTATACACCTCATTCTCAGTGTCTTCCTCCAAATCAGGAATCCCCTCCCTCTCCCGCAGCTCGTTCGAATCTGGGCTGTTTGTTTGAGTCGTGCCCGAATCCTCCACTCGAGTAATAGCAGGGGTACCCATTATCAGACACATCAAAGGGGTTAAAAAAATCCCAACCTGATGCTTTAGGAGGCGGCGGAGACGGCGGAGAATTCCAGTATGAGTCCGTGTAGCCAAATCTAGGTTCCGGCGGAGGCTCCCGGTGGAGAAGGATTTGCAGGGACAAATTGGTAAACGAAACGCAATTTCTTTCTTATCAACGCATGGGGACAATTTAACCCACCTACTGCGAAGGGATTGTTATCACGCCAAATACAGGAGAAATCTGGACAATCAGCTTTTCACGGATTGAGAGAAATAGTGCAAAAAACGAACTAAACGCATGATTAATTATCTATTCATCGTTTATCAGGGCTACCAAACACAGCCTAAGTTGATTTCGAATTTAAGCAAAACGTAAAACTTTTAACCTTTTATACACCGTTAACAGTGTTTTCGAAAGAAAAAGGCCGTGTTGAAATCAATGATTTTTACCACTGATTGACAAAATAATAAAAAATAACATTAATATTGATTTGTTTATTACTCCACTAAAATTTTGCCTTCCCAAAATCAGAAGTGTAGGAGGCTCCGGGCGTGTCTGTGTTTGCTTTATCTAATGGAGGTTGCTTAGTTTGGATTTCAAGCATCATTATCTTTCAGCAACCTTAAATCCAATCAATAGAAGGTTTTTTTTGTTTTGAATTAGAATTCAAATTTCTACCACTTGGGATGGCTTATATTTCTGGAAAATTCTTAAATTTAAATGAGAATTTTGAGCGATGAAACAAAAAGATGCGGTCTCTTCTGCTGCAAGGGAAAGGTTTCAAAACCTTAAAGCAAACGTAAAAAAGGATTACAAGACCAGAAGTTGAACTGTCTTTATCCCTTACTCTAAATCCAAGACACCAATATCATGAAATCCTATCAATTTGTAAAGATTTCGCTCAGTTACTTTGCTAAAATGTAACAATGTTATTCTCAAATCCAAATTTCATCTAATTTTGAAACTCTCATCTTCGAGTGAAAAAGAGCCCAGATGTTCCTACGCTAATTCAATGTTGTAGTTTTTCTTTTTTTCTAAAAAAATTGATTATTTATATTTTTATTTGTCAAGCAGAACATTTGATACGATGTTCCCTGAAATATACAGATTTATAAATAAGTTATCGTGAATAAATTCCTATGTCAAAGTGAAGATGAAAGTCAAAATACAATATAAAGACTTCCACGTACCTGCACCCAATCATGCCCTAACACATCATACTAATTTGTCGTTTTTTCTCTTATATATTTGATATAAATCAAATATTTTATTGACTATTGTTTACAAGATATGTATTGTGATCATATACTTATAATATTTCCCAATTCCTCTACGTACAACATGTTGTCCAAATACTAAGACTATAGTATTTCAATAGCACAATAAAACTAATGATATATGCATCTCCCACAAGTTATTCATACAAATTGCATTATATTAAATTATAACATCATATAATATTCGCTTTAATAAATTATATCCATTAAAGTTGTGGAAAAGGGCATAAATTATGTAATGAACTGTTTCTGGGGTAAAAAAAAACTTCAACTTCATAAAAAATAAGGTATGTTAATTTGTTAAAAAATTAATGCACTATAATATAATCATTTTTTGGTTCTGTGCAAATTAATATGATTTCATAGGGTGCACATATAATTCACCCATTGATGATTTTAGTACAAAAAGTTCTTCGTTACATCACATAATATATGAAAGTTGAAGTTGAAATATGGTTTTATTTTTATTGCAAATATAAATTGAATCCGAAGGCCAACAACTAGAAATTTTAACCTCTAAAAAATCTATTTAAATGTTTTATTTTTATTTCAAATATAAATTGAATCAGAAGTCCAAAAACTAGAAATCTTAACTTCTAAAAAAATCTATTAAATGTATCTTTTAAAACAGTTTCTGCAACAAGTAATGCTATTCTTTAAAAAAGCATTTTTGAAAAGTGATGTATTTTTAATCTTCTATTTTTTTTAACTAAACAGGCTCTTATTTCGTATAAATATTTTACATATTCAAATTATATTATGGACCTCGGTTAATATAATAATATTTACTTTCCTCATCTGATTGTAAACTAAATCAATTTAACTAAAAAAAGGGGACTTGATCGGTTCAATAATCCTGTAAATTATAGACATGCAAGTTCTTCCTTCTACGGGTTCAGCAATTTGTTCATGCGAAAGTAAGCGAAACCCTATCTAGAAAATCATCAGACATCCGATCTATCTCATCGTTGTACAATTACACACACGGAATGACTGATCCAACGCCGATCATCGACCCGCCTCCGCCTCCGCCTCCCGACGCCGATTTCGCTTCTGGCCTTGCGATTCCGCCCCTCGATGACGCCTTTTTTTCTCAACAGTTTATTCAGAGTAACGGTTCGGGTGACAATCAAGACGACGATATGTTTCATGAAGACGCTGGTTTTGATTTCACATTCGACGATCTGTGTCTCCCTTCTTCCGATCTTGACGAATTACTCTCTGACACGATTTACAACACCGACAGTTTAGCAAATGGCAATTTGCTTGATAAATTCAATGGTGAATCATGTCTTAATATGGATCAATATCAAGGTGTCTTCATATCAGATTGCCCAAATTTGTGTCATCTTCCCGTCGGCAGAGATAAGAGCCCGAATGGGTCCGGGGTTCTGGATTCGGATTCTCCAGGTTTGGACTCCAATCAGGTCTCTGGTTATTTCAATATTCCGTCGCCTGAATCAAATGGATCAAATCCGGGGAACTCTGGTTCTAGTGCTGGAGCCAAGGAAACAAATTGCCCTTCCCCCGAGTCACAGGGTTCTGGGAATTGCGGTTCCAATGCATCAGATAACTCAGAAAACTGCGCCAGATCGGTAAATTCTATTCCGAATGCTAACATCAGTTTGATTAGTTCTGATAATTTCGATCAAAAGATTAAATTCAGTGGGCCTCCTAACGACAATGTCAATAGTTCTATGTTAAAGAGGAAGAAAGCGAGCAATGACCTAGCAGTTTGTGACTTGGATAATAATTTAGGGTCCAGGGTTAACAAGTTTCGTAAATCCGAATGTAATGTTGAGACTGACCAGAATACTCTAAGTATCAGTGGCTCGAACGATGATGATGATAAAAAGAAGGCTAGGCTGATGAGGAACAGAGAGAGTGCACAATTATCAAGACAGAGGAAGAAGCAATATGTTGAGGAGTTAGAGGATAAAGTGAGGGCAATGCATTCGACAATACAAGACTTGAATGGTAAGATTTCCTTCTTTATGACCGAAAACATGACTCTTAGGCAACAAGTGGGCACTGGTGGTAGCAACGGGGCAGCCCCACCTCCTCCAGTGGCTCCTCCTCATCCTGGGATGTTTCTTCACCCAGCCATGATGTATCCATGGATGCCAGCTGCTCCCCCGTACATGATGAAGTCACATGGATCTCAAGTGCCACTGGTTCCAATCCCAAGATTGAAATCATTACAGCCAGCCAACGTCGCCAAGGCCAGTAAGAAGGTGGAAAGTAAGAAGAGTGGGGGTGCAAAGATTAAGAAGGTTGCAGGTGTTAGCTTTCTTGGTTTACTGTTTTTTCTTATATTATTTGGAGATTTGGTTCCGATGATCAGTATGAAACATGGAGGTGTTAGAGAGGCATTTTCAGGTGATAACAGTTATGTCGGAGGTGGATATTACGAGAATCACCATGGAAGGTTGTTGATGGCAAATGGGACTGAGCATATTAGGAAGTATGACGGTGGAAGAGAATCTAGTTTTGATAGTGGAGGTCCACGTTGTAGTAAAAAAGTTCATGGAAGTGGAGTGGAGCCAAGTACTGACAAGATTGTTCATTTGGGAAATGGGAGCGAACCCCTTATTGCATCATTGTATGTTCCTAGGAATGATAAGCTTGTTAAGATAGATGGAAATTTGATAATCCATTCAGTGTTGGCGAGTGAGAAAGCCATGATATCGCAAGGTCAGGGAGGTGATGAAAATGGTTTAGCAGTCCCTGGAGATTTGGCTCCTGCCGTTTCCGTCCCTGGAGTGGGAAGGAATGGTGCTCGGCTTCCCCACCTAAGGGCACTGGGTTCTGATTCAGCAGAAGAAGATAGTTTGAAGTCGAAGGCCAATGATGGCAGGCTACAGCAATGGTTCCGTGAAGGCCTTTCAGGTAATCATTTTTTAATATTCTCTTGCGTGTGGCTTCTCTGTGTATGTGTTATTCAAAATTATAACCGCATATTTACTATTCATGTGGTTATTTAAATACAGATTTGATACTGTGCATGCAAATGAAAATATCGTAGTTTTTCAGGGGATTATGTGTATCTAAAGCTCAACTCATCTTCTTTTGCTTATTCTAACTTATGTTCGACTATTGGCTCATTTAAAAAGAAAAAAAGAAAAAATGATCCATTCCTGCAGTTGGCAGAGGCGGGTATGTTACATCTTTGTACATAGTGATGTATTATAAACTGTTATGACTTTAAATCTTTCTTTTGGCCTCGTTTTCCCTTTGGGGCAACTCATATGTATGCAATTTATATAAACAACTTACTGGCTTAGGATCATATATATTACCCATGACTATTAAACATCTTCCTTAGCAAAAAATATTAAATTATGTAGACATGAAATACACACGCACCTCACATCTCTTCTGTTTTTTTTTCAAGTTGGTTGAAATATATATTGATACACATACATGTATATATTTGTTTTGTTTTCAAGTTGGATGCATGTAGTTCATCATGACCCAAGTGAAACTTTTCTCAGTCTGCGAGAGAGGATATTTAAAGTTTTGAACTATTTTCTTGCTCAAGACACATGTTCGAATCTCATAGTGTAATGGTATGCTCTCGTGCAGGTCCAATGCTGAGCTCAGGGATGTGCACAGAGGTTTTCCAGTTTGAAGTGGCATCAGCTTCCGCCTCAGCAGCCATTATTCCTGCTACTTCCTCGAGAACCATTTCTGAACAGCAGAACAAGAATTCTACACACATCAGCAAGGTAAAGAACCGCAGGATCCTCCATGGTCATCCTATTCCCCTTCCTGGTTCCTCTCATAACATTTCTAAGGAACAAGCTGGAAGACATTCACAAAACAAGAACCTAAACGCAAATAATTCAGCATCTTCTGTGGTTGTTTCTGTGCTCGTGGATCCTAGGGAGGCTAGTGATACTGATGTTGATGGTGCGATGGGAGCGAAGGCCCTTTCTCGAATTTTCGTAGTGGTTTTAATTGACAGTGTCAAGTATGTAACTTACTCATGCATTCTTCCTTTTAAGGGAGCTGCTACTCACCGAGTGACTACTTGAGAATTGGGATAGGAGCATATGAGCAACGGAATCACTTTTGTAGATATTACGTGGCAACTGTATTTGTAGGTTTTTTTTTTTTTTTTAAGTTATTAACTTTTGATGGGAACTAGCCAGCATGCTTTGCCTTGTATTTTTGTCAACATTCATCAGTCAACTACAGTTCTGTGTCAAAGTGCAAGTTTTTACTTCTGCCGGGCTCTCCTTTATCTTGGAATCTTTTGGTTCAATTAGTGCATGAGACGCTTGTCGTATTTATGTTACAATGATAGTCAAATAACATGTAACACGTATAGTCGGTTACCGGGATTGTCGTAGAGTCGGTTGATGTCAATTTTTTCTTGAAATGGGTATACTCTGGCGTGGACAGGACTCCAGTCCAGCAATGCTATTCTGCTAGAGCTATACTGGCTAGGTAATCGAGCTCGACTAGCTAGGTAATGTTTGAACTCTAGCTTAGTCGAGCGGTCCATCATGGGCTTATATTCTGGCTGTAGCACGACCGAGCACCTGAGTTCGAAGTTTAACACAAATTTGTGATGTCTCATGGTATGAATACCTAATGCAAATATTAGTTCTCTGCATACGGAACAACAGTCTAAAGTCTCTAACATTGACAAGAAATTTTTGTTTCATACACAAACAATTCATATAACCATAAAAACTAGAAAAATTCACAAATGAAAGCACCCTATACAATGCAACAGAGGGTCATATCTCCCAATTGTCTCGTGCAACAATGATTCACAGCACAAATGATTCCAGAATAGCTTGTAATGTTTTCTCGGACCTCTGCCATTGTTTATCGTTGGCACTGGCCACAAACAGGACGACCGTGCTTCCTTTAGCTGTCGCCTTCGCAAGATTGTGTGATCCCGTGAGAGCAAATGGAGTCTCCAGAAGGTATTTATAGTACTGCCCGATAAAGTTTAAAACAGACATGAACGTGTAAAGCTGAAAATGAGTAACAATACAACAAAAGCACTCTACAGCTAATGTACATCATGTAAAATAGAATGTCAGTACTTAGTACTTAATAGGTAAGCACCAGTAGTCAGTAGCGGAGCCAGGGACAATAATTCAGGTTGTGGACAAAACTGATTTTATTTGCCTTTTCATTCACATATAGGGGGTATGTTTTCTATTTATAGTTCTTGAATCTATAAATTTCAGTAGAAGGGCTCCTACAAACCCTGAAGATGTATATAGATCCGAATACGAGGCATCTCATATGCAGATCAATAAGCATTCTGGATATAAGATATGATGAAATTGAATTGTGGCCCTGCCTGACAGACAAGAACCATAAAACCCGCGAGCTTCTACCGACAACATGTTTGATCTTATAGCGCCACACGCCTCATACAAAAAAAAGTTTAATTTTGTTTCGAGGGACTGAGGTGAAACATAGCATTAAAACAATACAGGTGAAATGGTGTGCACACGCTTTCATTATTGGGCTACGGATTGTTCTATTCTCCCATTCAAATCACCCCTTTTGGCGCCGTCTCCATTTAGTTGATTTCAGCATATGGTTAATGGTGGTGTAAGAGTTATGACAGAATTCATAATTCTATCAATCTCAATTTTCCTATACAAAAACAGTGTATGCTAAACTTTCAAAAACAAGAAGATCGTACCGTTTGATCACCAATTTTCTCAACAGAAGTTTCGAGTAGTTCATCAGGATCATATGAATTTCCGGTGACAAAAGGGCCAAGAGATGCGATGACTTTCTCAGGGGTCCCTATCTCTTCGATCGTTGCCGCGGGTTTATTCGTAAGGCGTATCAATGGTGAAGCTACCACCTGAACTTTTCCTTGTTTTTCGTCCTCAAACTTTACCTCCACCCATGGCTCTGCACACTTGGGTTGGCAGTAATTGCCTGACAATATATTAGCCACTCGCTGCTGTTTCCAAGTCGGTGGAAGTATAAACTGGTAAGGCTGTACATTTCCTGCAACCAACTATATTCAGATTTTTCATAAGCACAAACAGAAAGAAGCAACATATTTTAAAGGGAAAACAAGAAGCTTATGACATCAATATTCCGATATGGGGTAGACTCATCGGTTTGCCCTTTCTTAAAATGGGATAAATATGACAGAGTCATCTTCTAACAAGAACTGGGACAAAAAAAACCTACATCCGTCGAATATTATGTCAATCCTAGATAAGAACTTAAAGAATTTTCCATCAAATACATTTAATCAGGGAAGCTAAAAACTAATCAGGCTATAGAAAGCACTGAGATATCACTTTTGGCACGTGTCACCTTCCATGAATAACCTAAGCTAGGATCACATTACAGAAGGTCGATCAACTATCCCTCAAATCCTGTAAATAACAATCCACATTGCCCGTTAAGAAGCATTGAATTCACTCGAAGCAAAATCTCGAACTTAAAAAGTGTGATCCAATAATATCTCACGATATAAACCAGAAGGTGTGAAATATATACCTCATATTGATACCCAAAATGCATATATATGTATGTAAGAGTCACTCGAACATCAACCAACAAGTACCAAAAGCTCGAGCCAAGAAATCACAACAAAGAAAGCACCAGTTCCGCATCATATCACATTGAGAGTCAAGAGAGTGGACATGTCACAGTTCGATATGGACCACATCATAAATGGATTAACTGAAGTGTAACTCTTGTCAATTATTAAGCTTTTCTAAAAATTAAACTTCAAATATATATTACCTGCACGTAGAGCAGGAGTGTCTTTCGTTGTGGCTTTGAAAAGAACGAAGGAGGGATCCGTGGGCGATACGGGGAGGTAGGATCCCACCTCAACTTCTCTGGCCTGCGAAGGTGGAGGAGGAGAGACAACTAATGGCAGCAATGCAACTGATCCGTTCAAGAATTCTCTTCTCAAAAGCTGCGAACTGGGATTCTGATGGAACTTGAGAGAGGATGCCTGGGAAGTAACTGGGTTGGAAAACGAGAAATTTGAGGTTGGGTTTGGAGTGAAAAGTGAAGAAATAGCTGCCATTGTTTGAGATATGTGCAACAGTTTTTGAGAGGGAGAGTTGTGACGATGGTTCTCCTTTTGTTATCCATTTTGGATGAGGTTTACGTCCAAATTATGGTCGAATTAATATTTCTTATTCTTTTATTGCATTTTATTATATTATATTTTTGGGAAATATTTGTTATATATTTTTGGAATATTTTAATTTGGGCTATTTGTTGTTTAAGCTGAATCAATTTTGAGCCCACTTTCGTGTATTGGCCCATCGAGTGTTTGACAGTCTTGGATTTGTAATATGGGTAATGTCTTATAAAAATGTTTTCATAAAATTGATTTTAAGCAAATCTTTTTAATATAAAAAAACAGGATATTACCCATAATTGGTTCGTAAAAGTTTTACTTAATTCCTTGACATGTATTATTTCATAATATGACCAGAAAATATCCTTTTTTTCATAAAAAAAACATGTCTCATGCATCCATAATGTGAACCATATACGCATTTTTTTGACTAATTTTAATTTTTATAAATTATTAGGCAACCGCTTGCGTATCTCTTTCATTTTTTTAGCTGGTTTATGTATATCTATCATTTATTATTATTATAAAATAACTGTACCTTGTTTTTATGTGGGTGAAAATTGTTAGATTGCGTTTATATTTCAGCATATTAAAAAAATCCAATTTTATTGGGTATACATTGAAATTCTAGTATTTTAATATTTTTTTATAACACACCCCGTGATCGTTAAATATCTTTGAAATTTAAATTAAAAATTATATCGAATAAAAGTTATATTCGCTTTAGAACTATGAACTAAGTGTATGAGCAAAGGTAAGAGTCGATCAAATGAGGATGTTAAGATGAAATTACAGTCATACGATGATGGATAAGATAGCACAATTAAAATATAAGGAGGAAAGTCGGGGTTGTGAGCACATGCTTAGATGACCAATAGATGTTTTAGTTAGATATTCTGAGACTTTGTCGTAATAAAAATTAGAGAAAATTGTATTTATGAACCGAATATTGTTATATCATATTTTTATGTTGTCAATTGTAGTTCCGTATCTTCCTATTTTTGGTAATTTTGAGTGTCGATGTTGTACGACATACGTCAGACAAAAAACAAAGTTAGTGGATTAAAAATGAATTTTGACAAACACACAAGACTAAAATTGCAATAAGACAAGCATATAGAACAAGAAAAAAAAATCAAATTTTCCTGCAAACTATGTCCATACCAGTTTAGTTCGTGTTCAAATCATTTTTAAAACTTGAGTCAAAATTTTAAACGAAATGAGATGCTAACTCATTTAATACCTTCATTGTGAAGGTAGTAATTACCTTTATCGTGTTGCATTGAGAATCAAGGTATTAAATAATTAACACTTCCATGTTTCAACAAATTAATACATAAGCTCATACATAACAAAACTCTAATCACTCATTCTCGCCAAGCAGCATGCGGTGGTAACAGTGCAACTCTAATATTTTAAACCGTATAGTAACACAAGTGTCACGTTTCGATCGCTCTACCTAACAGGGACAATTATTGCACCTCAACAATCCTCCTCCGAATAATCGCACTCACTGCAATCAATGAGAATCGAACCCGTGACCTTAACTCTGATACCAATTATAGGACCGAGCGATTGTTACGTTTCGATCGCTCTACCTAACATGGACAATTATTGCACATCAACACATCATTTATGACATATCATTATTAATCTATTTCAACACTTTAACCATGATACATAAATTTTTTATTTTTTTTCTCTTTTCTTCTAAAACTAATATTCTATATCTATGATATACAAACGTATGTAAAGTATACACCAAAATTTTTCAAAAAACAAAATGTGAGGAGCTTACGCAGAAGGGAAAAATATCTAACTAGGGGAAATACCGCTACTTATTTAACGTTCTCGAATAATCAGAAAAACCCTCTTAAATAAACAATAATAGCCCTAAGATACTATAATTCTATAAGCATATCAGAAATTGAGATAAACTCCACCGCAAAAATTGCTGGGAATCTACATAAATTAGAAACCAAAAAAGAAAAAAAATTAAATAGGTAATGATCTACCCGTAGTTATTATTATAACTAGCTCGATTAATCGGAAAATCCCTTTTAAACAAATCATATTAGCCCTAAGATATTAGAATTCTATAATCATATCAGAAACTGAGATAAAATCCAACGCAAAAAATTGTTGGGAATCTACATTAATTAGAAAACAAAACCAAACAAATCACTGCCTCAAACGAGTTTACATTTAGTTTACTCAACTATCAGGATTAGCAAAGAAAGTTGCTTTTGCTACCACTTAAATGTACAGGCTATAAAATATTGGCATTATATCCGATTTCATGCTTTTTAAAGACAAAGTTTAGTGATTTTAATTGCTCCATTAAGAACGCATTTTCCAGCTTCGAAAGCGATTAATAAAACTTTATTGTTTTGTGTATTTATTATCTTTTGTAAAGATGTCAGCATAAAAAATAATGATACCGGGCTCAAAATCAATTCTTTCCGTTCTTGTTCATTAATATGCAAATATTAAGAATAGGTGAATGAAGGATAGATGATGTAGATAAATAACTAAAGATTTGATTGATGTGAGATAAATATGTAATGATTTGACCGATGTGAGATAGATAATATTCCAGCCGAACATGAGATGAGATAGAATTATTAATATTATACTGCAAGAGAAACAATGCCTGTTTCCACTGTATGTATATTTTTTTGAGTAAAAATCTATCTGCTTAGTGTATGTGTTAATAAAGCAGATGTTACCTAGTTGAATTTTGTGTACTTTTGTGCGCAACATGTATGTGCACTCAAGGGCAAAACAAATTTAGTATTAAAGCAGCCTCCAAGTAGTACAATGGAAATGTCACACAAAGAACAATTGGTGAGCTTTGGTCGACCAGAAATTAAATCATGTTTCCATCTCATTTCAGCAGAAGATAATTTAGTATTCGAATTATATTTTCAAGATGCACCCGGTAGATAGACTTTGAGAAATTAAATTTTCAAATTAAATCGACAATTTGTAACATAACAAAATTAAAATATATAATATAAGATTATATAAAATGTTAGGGTATGATAATCTAGAGAGCCATCGAGACATGACACTCGAGTATACATGTACGATCGCATTCACCCCGAATAGAAGGCCAAGGTCCAACTTTATGATCAAGTGGACATCGTCACATAATTATAAGATAAATCAAACACATTGCGACCCACTTAAGATGAATGTAGAGAAACGAAACCGAATAGGCTATTTCCCATTAACATTAACAAACCTTTTGTGGCTGTTCTCCAAGTGCTTCCCAACATGCCATATATACGAAATATTTTCATCCCCACACTCAATAAAAGTCGCAATAAAGTGCAATGGGCTGACTCGACAGCTCTTAGGCCAAATTTTATTGCATTATATTGACTGAAGTAACCAAATTAAATAAAATTTGATTTGATTGTTGGATATTTTGATGGAGTAGACGAATATGCATCCAATCATTTTTTTTTTTACATGTATATAAACTAAAAAGTTAAATAAGTTGGTTACTCAAATAATTAACTACATGTATTAATTAAGCTTTGATACCACTAAAATTCAACTTGAATACCTGAGCTCGGGAAGCCGGCCTGCTTTAATCTCGGGAGAGCATCTCGTTGGCTAACAACGCTACCTCGGGCTCACATGGCCTAGTCATTCCCGCAACCCGACCTGATATTGTGACACGCAATAGTTCGACCCTACATTACCAACTTGATAGGCAATTTGGCCCTCTTGCCCGACCAAGGCACTGACAGATATTAAGAGAAGTCGTCCCTACCTCCGAGTGGTAGATGAGGAAACATATTAGGCCCACACAAATTCATAATTACTCAGACAGGTATGTTCAACCACTTTTGTTTACCTATAAATACTCAGGTAGATCTCCTTCCCTAAAAATTGAATAACTTCCCATGCTTTACTTCGAACATATTCATCATACGCTTATTCTAACTTAAGCATCGGAGGGTCTTCGTCGGGACAACCCCGACGCCCTTTAATCAATTTCTGTGTTGGCAGGATACTACCGGTGGAGCACACCCCGATTTATCTAATCAAGTGGTACGCAACCCGAGCACCGGTGGAGCACACCTCGATCTATCTAATCAAGTGGTACGCAACCCGAGCTACGAGTTCAAACAAGCGCGGGTCCCAATCTGACAAGTGCGGGTCTCGACCTGACAAGTCCTGCGTGACGATAGCTTATTGGCTGGGCAAAATTCGGTTACATCAAGCTTATTGTTAGACGTAAACCCATCAGTTATGCACAGGATTGAACCAAATAGATTCATCAAAGAAGTTTGAAACAAATTTTTTTAAAATTAAACCAACACATATATAGCTAAATGTTGGATCTTCGAAGACAGATAATTAAGTGAGAAAAGGGTACACTAACAAATAATTTTTTTGTTCCAATTGCTGACATGAAATCAGAAAAATCGAATTTTTTACTGTTAAACTAATATTTTTCCATGCCACTTTAGTACGTATGTTCTTCTGGTGCCGCACTAACGAGTAGACTAAAATGAATTGGTGTACTATAAACAAAAAAAACAATTTTTACACTTATAGTTTCATCACCCCGTAAGGGCAGATGATGCTGAGAGCCCACATATTGCAAAAGTTTCTTAATTAATGGCGCCAGCTTCTGAACTCGTCTTGGTGGTGGTACCTTTCAGATCATTTAATCGGCCACTATGAGTTAAAATATTGGAACATAATTCCCTTCATATATTTCTTCCGATATATATTTCTCACATACTTTTGCTCTCACAGCACATAATTCACCCTCTTTTCTCTCTGGCTCACCGCCTGACTTAGGCATCGGAGGGGCTTCGCCGGACTCACCTCCGGCGCCCTCTGACCTGTGTTTGTGGCTGCAGGAACCAAGGAGAAGCACTTTCCATCTTCTAGTGCCCGACGCCCGAGCTCCTTCTCCCGACGTGGTGGTGGCTCTTCGGCTGACAAAATTTGGCTACATCAATATATATATATATTTATATGTATTTGATGTGGCCTAAAAATCGGATGTGCCGATTTGACGACTTAGCGAATAAGTTGGGATCCTGCGAGAGCTCCAATGAAGGATATGGCGGGTTGTTACCTGCGTCACAAAGCAAAGTCAGAGGCGCCGGGAGGTATCCCGGGGAAGACACTCCGACGCTCAAGTCATCGGTTGCTCGAAAGCTATAACGATTCAAGAATCAATTGCTGCTTATTGAAAACGTACCTTAGAAGGGGGTAGAGATGTCTATTTATAGAGAGCGGTAATGATTTATGGGCCTTGTCGCGGGCCCATTCTTTGTGACTCAATGGTCAGTTTGTTATCAGGTCATCGGACCCCAACTACCGGTAATTATCCTGATCCTTTGTGGACTCGGCCTGAACCTGGGCCTAGGAGATCAATGGCTCGGCCCATAGCCTATCATTATTGGTGTGATGACACATTTTATTTTATTTGTTCAGAATATGTTTGGATATATAATTCTTCGACTCCTAAATCGATTTATTTTTATTTTTGACGTAAACGTTAATTGGAATTTGAATTAAATTCAATACTTTATTTTTTTCATTTTAAAATTTTATTTCCCGTGGATATGGTCATGATATGATGCAGATATTGTTGATATCGCATTAAACAGTAAAAATGATGATCAGCTTATTGCGTATAGACTTAATTTTGGCGAATTATAAAATAAAAGTGAGCATGATATCTTGATAGGTGTTTAGTTTTTCGAGAATGTTTCGAGCAACATACAACAGATTCGACAGTTTCTAAAAAGTGATTCGAATATATTTTGATGGAAAAAAATAATGGCATAATCTCTTTATGCGTTTGAACTTTTACACTGAAAAAAGTTATGGCTTAATTATCTAAAAGAGTATAAATATGTATTATACAAATATTTAAAGAAAATATCTTCTTTAATGTACGTGTGTTAGTTTCTTGTTTTTAAAAATGTCACTTTCTCTAAGAATGTTATAAGTTAATTTATACTATGTTTAAAAATCCGGCTACTTTAAGTCTCTGTCACTTTTTTCTAACCTCATAATCAAGCTTTTTCTAAAAAAATTAAGCTTAATGGCCAAGAGTCACATAACAAGTCAGATTCACAAATAATTTGTTTATTTTATTCTGGTTATCTACAAGACGAATTTAAATTTAATTTTGTATCTTTAAACTTATGCAACATATACGTCAGCGTTATTTTGAACTGCCAACATTATCGTGTGGGGAAAAAAACTAAACTCGGAGAAAAAAAAGACAATAAAGGGCTAAAAATGAAATATGATTATAAAAGACCGAAACTGCAAAAAGGATATATATACAAAAACAAAGTCATACTTTTACCAAAAATATGTTTACAAATTTTCACATCCTATAATCATGTAGACATATATTCCATTACTGGATCCACTTGAGTAGTAGAGCAATGTCCCAAACAAACCACT
The DNA here is from genome assembly GCA_001598015.1 of Dorcoceras hygrometricum. NCBI lineage: Eukaryota > Viridiplantae > Streptophyta > Magnoliopsida > Lamiales > Gesneriaceae > Dorcoceras > Dorcoceras hygrometricum. The sequence continues at coordinate 319,661 of KV010635.1, read as the reverse complement.
GGCATCCCCCGCTCCAATTGCTTATAAATATTCAAAGTGTGAAGCCATATTCCCCTAGGAATTAAAAACACAAACGACATTCAAGAATCAAGTGTTTCCTTGATTCCTCACACACAAAATTAATATTTATCTCAAAAAATGGAAGGAAAAGGAAAGGCTGGCAGACTTCTTGAGAAGGCAAAGCCTTACATAGCCATGATCTGTTTACAATTTGGGTATGCTGGAATGAATATTCTTACAAAAGTTTCTCTCAACAGAGGAATGAGCCATTATGTACTAGTCGTCTATAGACATGCCTTTGCTACTGCGGTTATAGCCCCCTTCGCTATTCTATTTGAAAGGTGAATATGCCGCCAAATTCTATAATTTCTCCAAGAAAAATTTAGTAAAATTATGTAACTGAACATATTAAATCTTTAATTTGGTTTGTTGGTTTTGTCACAGGAAAGTGAGGCCAAAGATTACATTTACGATTTTCCTGCAGCTGTTTGTCTTGGGACTTCTGGGGTGAGAATGTTCTAAGCTAATTTGTATGCATGCAGCATCAACAACATGTAATTGGAAGTATATATATATCTTCTTTTTTCATCTCATTCTGACTTGTTTCGTGTTGGGATTCAAATTTTGCAGGCCAGTGATTGATCAGAACTTGTACTATGCTGGTCTTAAATTCACTTCGCCAACGTTTTCATGCGCCTTGAGCAATATGCTACCGGCAATGACCTTTGTTATGGCAGTCCTATGCAGGTACATATACTAAGTCAAGGAAAAACCCTATCTTTTACTATTCAGTGTTAATTTGCAACGGGAACAAAGTTAAACTAAAATTTCTTCCATAGGTTTAAAGTAACATTAAAAAACCGTTTTAGCATAACTAATCATAAATGAAGAAGAAAATCAATCGTTTCTTGCCATAATTTTTTAGCTGTTGAAATCAAGACAATGTAGAAATCCACGGCCTAGGTTCTGTCCGAAATGGGAAATTGCCAAAAACGAGACAATAAAACAGGCTTGAGATAATAATGAAGAGCTGTGTTGATCATATACATATACAGGATGGAGAAACTGGACCTGAAGAAAGTAAGGTGCCAAGCGAAGGTGGTGGGAACATTGATAACTGTTTGTGGAGCCATGCTAATGACATTATACAAAGGTGATGTCATAAACATGGTATGGTCAAAGTACATGCATCCTAAGCAGTCCTATGTTCCTCAACCTACTTCTGCCCATGCCACTCAACAAGATTGGATCAAGGGTTCCATTCTTCTCATTATTGCCACCCTAGCCTGGGCTGCTTTCTTCATCCTTCAGGTATGTATATGCAAATACATCAACGAATACACATTTTAAATTTTAGCCTCGCCTTTCTGTTTTTTTTCTCCTTTTTGAATATATACTTCTTTTTTTAAAAAAAAATTCAACAGGCTATCACATTGAGGAAATACACAGCACAGCTTTCACTCACAGCCCTTGTGTGCTTTCTGGGAACATTGCAATCCATTGGTGTGACTTTGGTGATGGAGCACAAACCAGATTCTTGGGTCATTGGTTGGGACATGAACCTGCTAGCTGCTGCATATGCTGTAGGTTACTTTAAATTTCTTTTTCCTTTTCCCTCACTTGCTGCTATACATCCTTATAATATTTTACACGCAATTTTTCTACTTAAAGATTATGCACGGAATGAATAGATCTTTTTCTTGTAATGATTTAGGGTATTGTTTCCTCGGGCATTGCATATTACGTGCAAGGTTTGGTGATGCAAAAAAGAGGGCCAGTTTTTGTCACTGCTTTCAGTCCATTGATGATGATTGTCGTAGCGATCATGGGTTCCTTCATCTTGGCCGAAAAAATCTTTGTTGGAGGGTAATTCTAACATCCTTAAAGTTCCCGAAGAAAGCTTACGACCGATTTGTAGTATTATATATATGTGATTAATTTTATATAATCCGGCTTGGTGCAGTGTTCTTGGAGCAGTGCTGATTGTGATTGGACTGTACGCAGTTCTATGGGGAAAATGCAAAGAGAAAGGAGAAGGCGGAAGCCTTGAACAAGAAAAAAAGTCTACAGCTGGAAATAATCAAAATGTCACCATGATGGAAGATATTGAAGCAAATTTTGTGGAAAAAGAGAAAAATGGAGTTAAAAAACTCTGCGTTTTAGCAGTTAGTGCTCCGATGCCACAGCCTCCCATGATAGCCGTTGAAGCACCCAAACTAGGGGAGGAAAAATAGGTGGAGAAAACAAAGAAAACGAAATATTCGGAGAGAAGACAATAATATAGGACAACATATAAATGCTTCAATTTGGCATCATTATTGGGAAAATAATAAGGACTAGGACATGAATTTGAGAGGAGCTTGTATTCTTCTTGGCTCTTCTTCTCGTCCTTTTCTCTCGAGCACACTTAGTGATTTGTTGTTTTTGACAAATTAAATTACGGAGCTATGTAACTTTTTCACTTGAGGCAATTAAAGATTTCCAGAGAGAATTCAATGAAGGGAACTTACTAATTAAATATCACGATAGTGTTTTGCTTATCATGCCCACTTCTAGTAATCTTTGTAATGTCTTAAGCGTGTAGGTAAGAGGCAAAATTATGTGACATACACTTGATAAAATAATATATGATATTTTTTGGAAAAATATTTTCAATAGTATATTGTAAGGATAGTAAAAGAGATTAAATAATATCAACTTTGATTAGAAACAAGTTGTTGAGTTAAGCGTGCATGGGTGAGAGCAGTACTGGGATGAGTGACCTCCTGGGAAGTTCTCGTACGTCAAGCTGCTGACGTTGCGTTATTTGATCTGGTTGACCATGTGGACTGTAAAAGTATGATGTCAAATCTTAACGGGTAATACTATCTTTGCTGGGATAGCGATGATATGGTAAGGGGTAAGAATGATCTCTAAGGGAAATGAGACAGCACCAGCAGTTAGACACGCACCCTCCTCGGACTCATGGGCCTAACAGTCCAACCCGAACGCACAAAATATGTGCACTCTGTGCTGCCACATTATAATGAAATAAAGTTGCACCTTGGTTAACAGCTATAACTTTTATTCTAGTGGTAAACGCTTGATCCTAACACAAGTGAAAACGGGGAGAGAGTGTTATGGGCCAAACTACTGATGGCCCAGGCCCAAATAAAAGGGCCAGGCCCAAGGGTAGGAGGAGGATAAATAGCGTAGCGAGGGGGAAGGATAGGCAATCGATTAGTTAGCGTCAGTTTACTCTGCTAAGGTTAGCTAGAGGGAAACAGGAGAAATCCTGGGTATAGTCTGCTGTGTACTGTAATTCTCGATTTCATTCGATATATACAATTCCTATTTCTGTCCAAATTATGTTGATTGTAGTAGTTACGACTGAGATCGTAACAATTGGTCCGACCTGCCGCTACGAAACCACCAGGGAGGAGACGCAAGCGCAGGCGAATTGGAGAGTCTGCAGAAATGAAGGCAGCGAGATCGGAATCAAAACTGGAAGCGGATTGGGACGTGGGGGAACGACTGAGAATCGAATTTCGGGAGAACTTGCACAAAATGTGGGAGGCCATGCACTCTATGACAGAAAGCGTAGCCAAGGTGAGCAAAAGCCTATCGGAGATGAAATCGTTGATAGAAGAAATGCGAAGGGAAGAGGCAGACGAGAGATCGAAAATGGAAGAGGATTACGTACCAGAAGGGGGGGAAGAACGTATCACCGATGCCCCAGGTGATGAATGTAACGATGTCGAAAAACAGGGGGAGTTCATCAACAGCACCATGGAGTTAGCACACAGCGAGGAAGAAGAAGGGCTACTGTCAACACTAACAATAGGTAACGCTCATTATCGCTGGAGAAGAAGACAGAGTCGGGAAGATGAATTTATGGGCCTAACCCATACCGTTGATGGGGACAAGGTTGGGCGCATGCGGGCCCAGGAGAGAAACAGACAGGCCCAACAACGCCATCGTCAAGCAGTGGGGAGTTGCACGGCGAAGGGAAGAAACATAAACCAGACGATGGTTCTTCACGATCCCCAACTCGATCTCCCTCCATCGTCGTTAGACGCAAAGAATTTTTTCGAGAGCTCCAGTGCTCGGTTCATCAAATCGATTGGCGCACCGTGGTTTACGCTCTGGAAGAAGCCGTATTCGGAGCAGGCATCTTTGATGATTTCTTTGGCTTTGTTCTTGCCATATTTTGAAATCCATCACCTTCGGAGTGGCCGCATACACAGGGAAGGACCAGCGGTACATGTATCCGAGTGGGTGAAATCGAGACCTCCGGACTGGAATGGTTATGGCTGGGGTGACTGGAATTGTTATGGCTGGGGTGAATTCCAAGTTCAGGAAAGAACAAAGGCGAGTGGAAGAGCTTTTGAAGAATCAATTCGCATTGCAACAAAATTCCCTGAAATGGAGAACACTTATTCTTCTCTGAAATCTCTGAGATATGAGGTAATTGTCGACGTTGCGCCTGAACTCAAATGGATTCCTGATGATGGATACAAGCATGTAAAGATTGTTGTTGAAATTGACAAGGAAATAGATACTATGACTGCCTCCGAGCAGGAATTAAGACGTCGTCTGAAGGCCCTCGGTGCACTTAAAATTGTGACTAGTTATGCGGTGGGGAGAAATCTTGAAGACGCGAATTCAAGAAATCTTGAAGACTTGAATTCAAGTTCTGTTTGTGGTGGAGAGGCTGCTCATACGGTGCAAGTACCAGTTTCCAAGTACCAGCCTTGAGGACAATGCTGAAATTAAGAGTGGGGTATTGTTATGGGCCAAACTACTGATGGCCCAGGCCCAAATAAAAGGGTCAGGCCCAAGGGTAGGAGGAGGATAAATAGCGTAGCGAGGGGGAAGGATAGGAATCGATTAGTTAGCGTCAGTTTACTCTGCTAAGGTTAGCTAGAGGGAAACAGGAGAAATCCTGGGTATAGTCTACTGTGTACCGTAATTCTCAATTTCATTCGATATATACAATTCCTATTTCTGTCCAAATTGTGTTGATTGTAGTAGTTACTAGAAAGGTGTTATGGGCCAAACTACTGATGGCCCAGGCCCAAATAAAAGGGTCAGGCCCAAGGGTAGGAGGAGGATAAATAGCGTAGCGAGGGGGAAGGATAGGAATGGATTAGTTAGCGTCAGTTTACTCTGCTAAGGTTAGCTAGAGGGAAACAGGAGAAATCCTGGGTATAGTCTACTGTGTACTGTAATTCTCGATTTCATTCGATATATACAATTCCTATTTCTGTCCAAATTGTGTTGATTGTAGTAGTTACGACTGAGATCGTCACAGAGAGACCCTGAATACAATGTTTATGCTAAAAATATAAAGAATAATTTAATTTGTATTATATAAATTATGAGCTGATATATGGATGCACGCTATGCACACTAGATAGGCTGTAAAATCTCAAGGATAAATTGATATCATAACCCATTTTTCAATTATAAAAGTAAATTTTAAAACTAATTAATTTATATAAGTACCATAGTTAATATATACTCGAGTCGATCTGACCAAATCATTTAGGGAGAGAACTCTTCAATGCACAATAAACGATATATTCAAATCATATTGTGTGGATGTAATTATTTAGAAGCAAATAATTAAAAAACAATTGAATCAGTACTCACATAGTTTTGCAAATAAAATTTGAAACCTCACTGATTTTACTTGGACCACTTATTACCCTATGATAGAGTAATCATCACGAAATAAGCATGCATACACAAATATATCATTCATCAGAGTTAGCATGGTAACTTAATATGCCAAATTTGAAAAATGCGTTGTATGAAACCATATATATATGGTCCAAAATTCAACCCTACGATTCACAAAATAAAAATAATTGTCCGGGTTCATACAATTAACTAGTTAATAAATGAATAAGACATGGTTGGGGTGTCGTTTGTGACTAGTCTGACCAATATTAGCACTTAAAAAAGATTATTTTGGTTGAACTGTCAATTATCGCACCCTATATTCTTAGGCAATAATAATTGGGAACGTGTTTCATTAGAAACTCTAAGATATGCATATGGTTTTCTTTTTTGTTATGCTAAAATATTTATGTTTCTAAACGTCACTTCTAAGCTGCAAAGTATACATTTAATGTAAATAAAAAATCTAATATAAATATGAAAGAAGACAAGAAATAAGAAAATTGACAGAGATAACGTAGCTAGCTGTCATCTGATACTGATATTGGATCTCTACTTGGAAAAAATATTGATACGAATTATATATCCTTCTTTATCAATCTACTATCATATTAAAAATTGTTGACTTATCCTATCCACGAACCAAACGAAATCTTAGAGTTTAATTACATCTTAATTTCCGATTTATGTTTCAATTGTTATTATAAATAATTATATCTTTTGACATGGAACAAATCTAACATTTTAAGTGAATAAGTGCATAAATGAAATGATGCATAGTGGTGAGGAGGTGTCTGCTCATGAAAGTATGTGAAGTTTCCGAAGGGTTATGCTGATTCTTATATGAATCCTTTCTGGTAGAATTGAAACATGTTTTTCCCATTCTTTTCTGATCCTCAGAAAGCAATTATATATCCTTCAATTATTCTTAGAAAAATTTACAGATAATATTGACTGTGTATTTTATTTTTCTTTCAATGAGCAATTGCCATTATCCAACAGAAACTTAGTCCTTGAGGGAAGTAGAATTGAAACACTTTCATAAAATCATTTATCACGATGTGCTTGCATGGATGTCACTGATATCGTTTTTTTTTGAAAAAAAATTGAAATATTAAGAAAACAAAAACTGAACTGGATCAGGCCGCCCTGGGACTATCCAATATGTAGTTGGTTCTGGCCCTGAGATAGTAGCAAAACAAGGCCCAATGAGATCGCCCAGTTTGTTGAGGCATCACAGCACGACGTCTCAACCGAGGGTGGCCTGGCCCCAATTAATTTTTTCTGAACTACACGCATGTATGATTTTATCATTTTAGATCCATCCAACCAATGTTAAACCATTATTTCTTGTATTAAATTTCACTATAAACATGAACTTGATTGGCCGGATAAATACGTAAAACTGTCCCATAAGATACCTGATGCCCCCCATTAGTAGCTCGGTATCCGAGGACTAGGCATCAACTCTACCTGCATCACCAAGGACGAAAGCAATCGAGAAGCACGCGAAGAGCTCGGAGATCGGGATTGTCGTCGAGGCCTCTCCCGAGGACCCCAACCCGATGTGTTAAAGCACTTCCGTGAAAGGCGGAGAACGTGGGTCTTATTATGCGGAAGACGTGCGCACGATCTCACCCACGTCTCGACAGAACGTGCCAGCGAGACGATTCATCTACCTAGCCCCTCTATAAAAACCCCCCAGGTTTGCTCTTTGAGATTCATTCACTGATTTTTGCACTCTCGCACACAGTATATACTCTCGTTTCGCTCTTGCAAGCGGCTGACTTAAACATCGGAGGGGCTTCGCCGGACACATCTCCGACGCCCTTTGACGAAGCGTTCGTTGTTTGCAGGAATACACACGTGTTCTCCAATCCCCGACGCCCGACGTTCCCGAGGTACTCGACGTGGTAACAGCTCGTCGGCTGATCTATTTGGCTACATCAATATTAATAAAACAAGCTTGAACAAAAACATAAAAAAAAAAAAAAAAACTTGTGGCTTTCAAGTTATTCAAGTATTCCATATATTAAAAATGTGGCAAATAAGAGTGTTGCTGCATGGGTAGCCATTGTTGTGTAATAAATATACTGCATATTTATTACAGAATGACAAATATGTATACTTGTACCGTCCTTTATTGACTAGTATATACTTGGGTTTTATCGATGCTACCCACACAGGTGCCCGCACTATGTGCTTATATCTAATATAAGCACGTACTAGAAATTTGTACGTGACCTCTCTACCGAAAATTCAGAATCAGGAAACAGTTGCGTCACTTCATTTAATTTGTGCTGCCCGCCAGAAAACTAATTTTGATTATTCTCTATATTAGAATTTTGTTTTTTTTTCTCTTTCTTATCAGTAACGTCTATATTATACTTTTTTCCGAAATGTATATCAGAAATTTTCGAGTACACACGTTAGGTCCAGCGTGGACACTGTTATTGGAAATCACACATATTGCTAGATGTCTTATATTAAGTAGATATATGCACCACATAAGTTTTTGTCATATAAATAATTTACATGAGTTTTGATATTCCAAAATTTTGAGGAATTGGAGAATCTGAGGAAGGAAAAAAGCTCGGCGCCGCCTCCCTCGCCTGCTCGGGAGGTGCCATTTTCTACGGAGGTATTGAATGCTGATCTGCCCCAACATTTCAAATATCACAATGTTGGGGAATATGATGGGATGGGAGATCCCGAGGAGCATCTATCTCGATTTGAGAACGCTGCTTTGCTCCACCGGTATTCTGACCCGATTAAATGCCGTATCTTTTTGACTACACTAGTCCGAGCTGCCCAGCAGTGGTTCAATCTATTGCCAGCTGGGAGTATCAAGTGTTTCCAGGACTTCAGCCAGGCGTTCTTGCATCAATTTGCTAGCAGCAAGAAACAGCCCATGACCACCTTGAATCTATTCACTGTGAAGCAAAAGGAGCATGAGACTCTTCGGGAGTACATCCGACGCTTCAACGGGACCATCATTGAAGTGCCATCTGCTACGTCCGACCTCCAGATCGGGGCGTTTACCCAGGGGTTGAGGGGTGGCGATTTCTTTAAATCACTGGTCAAGAAGCCCCCGAAGACATTTGATGAACTCCTGACCAAGGCAGAGAAATATGTTAATGTGGAGGAAATACAGTCCTCAAGAAAGATCGAACAGAGGCCGCAACCTCGGACTGGGCGGGATGCTCGGGTCGAAAGACCTCAACCAAGACTGATTAGACAAGAGCCCCCCTTACTGTTGGGGGAGTTCTCTACTCGAACACCTTTGAAAGTGAGCAAAGTCCGGGCTCTGGAAGTTTGTGATGAAAGGAAAATCGTCCAACGTCCACGGGGCAGTGACGGGAACCCGAGGCACCCAAAATCCGACAAGTTTTGCGATTTCCACAGGGATTATGGTCACACTACTGCGGAATGTCGTCTATGGGATCAAGAGTTGGAACGGATTTTACAAAACAACCCCGACATACGCGCAACGCTGGTGGCTGACAGGCCACGTCGGTGGGAGAAGAGGCCTCGTCGGGAAGACGAAAGGCAGTTTAATGGCAGGCCCCCGAGTCAGGGTAGGATACCTCGGGGGCAGGATCAGCAACCTAATCGGGGGGAGCGGAATACGCCTCAACCTCGCGGATTTATTAACATGATTTCGGGAGGACCTACTGATGGGGACTCCAACAGAGCGAGAAAAACCAGACTTAGGCGGATGGAAATCATGAAGGTCGGGAATAGACGCTCGGGACCTACCATCTCCTTTGGTCCCGAGGACATGCCTCTGGACGCAAAATCACACAATGATGCGTTGGTTATCAGGGCTATGATTGCCAATTATGAAGTGGCCCGTATCTTCGTGGATTCAGGAAGTTCGGTCAACGTGTTTTTCAAAAGTGCCGTGGACCAGATGGATCTCGGGGAATATCGCATGGAACCTGTGAACACACCGTTGTATGGGTTCACGGGGGATTGTTTACAGCCAGTGGGGGCCGTTCAATTGCCGATGTCGCTCGGGTCGGGTGATTGTAGGAAGACGAAGGTAATAGAATTTACTGTGGTGGACACGCCTTCTTCCTACAACGTCATTCTTGGAAGGCCAGCCATGGCTGCCTTCTCGGCGGTGGCCTCAGCCTTGCACCAGAAGATCAAATTCCCAGTGGGAGACTCAATAGGGGAGGTCATTGGGGACCGGAAGATGGCGAGGAAATGCTATGTCGAGGAGGTGAGAGTGGAGCAGAAGGTTGCCAAGTCCCGAGCCCAAGACCATCCTAGGGCTCGGGAAGACAGAGGAGGGAACTTGGTAGGAGAGAACTTTCAGCTGGCTGCCCAGGATGAGGAAGAAGAAGTGGTCCTCGATCCCCCGGCAGGGATTGTGAAAATCGTTAAATCCCTCCCCGAAGAGGTGCGAGGACAGTTGGTTCGTTGTTTGGAGGAGAACAAGGATATTTTCGCTTGGTCGCCGTCTGATCTAAAGGGGGTCAAGCGAGAGGTGATGGAGCATCGTTTGAACGTCTCCTCGGGCTCTCGACCCATCATTCAGAAGAGGAGACACTTCGGGCCCGAGAAAGACGCGGTGATTAGAAGTCAGGTCGGAGACCTACTGCAAGCAGGCCATATCAGAGAGGTACATTTCCCTACCTGGTTGTCTAACATCGTTCTGGTGCCAAAGGCTACCGGAAAGTGGAGGATGTGTGTCGATTTTCGGGATCTAAACAAGGCTTGCCCCAAGGATTGTTATCCTCTCCCGAGGATCGATCAACTTGTTGATTCCATCTCGGGTCACGAGTTGCTCAGTTTCCTGGATGCTTATCAGGGTTATCACCAAATACCACTAGCCGAGGAGGATCAACGAAAGGTCAGTTTTATTACGGCAGATGGAACGTTCTGCTATGTGGTTATGCCCTTTGGACTTAAGAATGCGGGGGCAACATACCAACGCCTGATGGATAAGGTATTCAAAGAGCAGATCGGCAGAAACGTCGAGGTTTACGTCGATGATATCTTGATTAAATCACGGAAAGAGGCATGCTTTATATCTGACGTCGAGGAGACTTTTCGCACTCTGCGGAATTATCAAATCAAGCTTAACCCGAGTAAATGCTTATTTGGAGCTCGGACAGGGAAATTCCTGGGCTATATGGTGACTCGTCGGGAAATTGAAGCTAATCCCGAGAAGGTACGAGCTCTCGCTTCCATGTGTTCGCCTCGGAATGTTCAGGAGGTTCAGAGGTTGACAGGGAGGATTACTGCTCTCTCCCGGTTTATTTCGAGGTCGGCTGACCGAAGCCTTCCTTTCTTCAAAATACTTCGTCGAGCTAAGCAGTTCGAGTGGAGTGAACATAGCGAAAAGGCGTTTCAGTAGTTGAAGGAGTATCTGAAAGGCTTGCCCGTTCTGAATAAGCCCGAGCTCGGGGAGCCATTATTTGTTTATCTCGCCGTTACTCCACAAGCAGCAAGTTCGGTATTAGTTCGGGAAGAAGGACAGGTACACCAGCCTGTATATTTCGTGAGCCATGCTCTGAAAGGCGCCGAGCTAAATTATACTACGCAGGAAAAGCTGGCTTTGGCCTTGGTTATTACAGCTCGACGCCTCAGGCCATATTTCCTCTCTCACCCGATCACAGTGTTTACTAACAGCGCGCTCGGGCAAATTGTCTCTCACCCCGACGCTTCTGGAAGGCTTGTTAAATGGGTAACCGAGCTCAGTGAGTATGATATTCAGTTTAAACCTCGGGCGGCCATCAAAGCACAGGTCCTAGCAGATTTCTTGGCGGAAACAGTACACCTCGAGCGAGAGGAGAGATGGAAGGTATATGTTGACGGGTCTTCTTGCTCCTCGGGAAGCGGTGTCGGGGTAGTTATGGTGTCTCCCTGGGGAGAGGAAACGAGCTTAGCTATTACTCTTGATTTTAAAGCCTCCAACAATGAAGCTGAGTATGAGGCCTTGCTCATCGGCCTCCGAGCCGCAAAAAACATGGGGATAGCTCGGGTCCTTCTTTATTCTGACTCTCAGTTGGTAATTCAACAAAGCAACGGAAAGTTTGACATCAATAATGAAAAGATGGTGAAATATGCGGAGGCATTGAATAAACTGACAGAAGCTTTTTCCGAGGTGATTTTGGAGCAAGTACCCCGGGAAAACAATGAAAAAGCAGATAGGCTCGCCAAGATGGCTAGCTCCCTTGCTCCAGCCTCGGGTAAGGAAGTACAGGG